>VYXH01004329.1:1315852-1356175 GCA_013397275.1 Burhinus bistriatus | reverse complement strand
TGGGGGGGTGGAGTGTTGAAGGAATATTTTATGGAGTATGAGAGCTGCCACATAGCAAAAAGTACTTTATCATTTCATTTTACTTTTCAGTCTGGAGCGGCATTCAGGTTTGAGTAAAATTGAAATTCTATTGAAACAGAAAAACTGAGACTTTTTCCAGTGCCCTGTATGGTCTGCTCCGCTCTGATTTAGTTCCCCAATGGCGTAAGACTCTGCTACCTAAGTTAATACATTAATATTCATTGGGTAGATCAGTATTGCACTGTTGGAGCCAATAAATTTTGGTTTAGTTTAAATTCAGAGATGATATTTTATACATTATGTTAGCATACAATTTTTATTAGCATATCAGACTGTGAAAGAGTGATGCATTGCCGTAAAAAGCCAAGTATTTCAAGTTAATTGCTATTCCATTAAGTAGAAGTGGTGGTTTCAGCTTAAAAGAGTGTAGAGAAATGTTTGGCTAATGAAAAGAGTGCTCAGAGTGATAATAACCGTTTGATGTAGTGAAGATGCTGGCTGAAAATACTCACCTCAGCCGTCAGAACTGAAGGTCCTCCAAAGCAGGTGGTGAGGGACTAGTCCAGCCTGCAGAAGCACTTACGGAATGAGCCCAAGAGGCAGCAGTACCCGCCAAGGTCCCATCGCACTACTGAAAATAAAGAAAGAAATAAACATCCGCCAAGATAAACAGCAGGTTTTTTTGACCTGACCTGCTCTTTTTGTCCAGAACAAGGAACATGAGAGAGCAGAAACCACATTAAAGCACTTGGTTAGAGGGTAGCTGGTAGACGCAGCTGTGATCCAGCAAACTCTTCTGCACTGATGCCACCACTGCTGGGGCCATGCTCTGCCGGTGCGCTGCCAGACAGCACGGGTGAGATGCTCTTCTTGCAGGGGCCACGGCGAGGGCTGGGAATCATGGCAGGCTGTTGTCTTACCTGCTTTCCTTCTCTCCCGCTCAGCCTCCTGCATTGTTTTGGGCGGGTGTGGAGCCATCGCTTTTTGGAACATGCCACCAGGTGTGCAAGCACAGCCACTCAAGCTCCTTCTTGATTTCCTCCCACATCCACACCCTACAGCTTCTGGCTCGCTCTGCCATGGAGGGGTTGCAGCTGAAATCAGAGTGGAGGGAGGGAGTTCAGCTGCTGCTGCCTGCTACAGAGATCTCTGTTTGGAAATGTGGAAGGAAAGCTCCTGAGACTCATTTCAACTCATAATGCAACAGCAGTTTTCTTCCCCGTACCCCTCTTCAACAATGCTCTCAACAGCTACCATTGATTGCTGTGCCTTGGGTGGATCCCAGCAGCACTACAGGGATATTTTTGTCGGATTGGAAGTATTTCCTCTGCTGAACTTTGCACTGAAGATTGAATTTGTTTACTTCTGTCTCCCTCTTTCTACCTTGCCCCCCTGCTTTGTGCCAGTGTAGAGAGCCGCTCATTTTCAAAACGTGCTCTGTTATTTGAGGCAGCAGAAGTATTTGTGGCTCATTTTATGATGATGTCTAAAGACTAGATTTGAACTGGGGTTCTGCTGCTGCACGAGGCTCGGAGCAAGGTGGCTTCATCCCCAGGAAAGCTCAGAGAGGCTGGGAGAAAGGCAGTGTTGTTTCTCTCCCTCTTATAGGGGTGGTGAGTAACACAGGGAACATTTGGAAGAGTTAGAAATTAAACTCAATGTCTGAAGTTTCAGTACCGTAGTCTAATTGCAAACCCATCCTTTGTCATTTCTAGATGTCAGGGTGTTCCCTCCCGATACATCCCTGAGCTGTGTCACTGTTTTGTCTTTTGTCTAGCTGGACCTGTGAAACTCTAAATAAAAAACTCGGTAAAACCACAACATTTATTTTGGAAGTCAGTGCAAAGAGGGAAGGAAACTTACTGATCGTTCCATGTACTCTTTTATGAAAGGTCCACTGAAACCTGAAGTGATCGAAAGAGTTGTAGTGAGTGTGTGAGGTGGAGCACACAGATCACACTTGTAAAAATAAAGACTGAATCTTAATGAGTATATAAGGTAGAGAAATCTACATCTGTATATTCTGGTAAATGTATATGAGCACATTCAGAAAAAAGGTGCACATCGATGAACTTTCTCAGCTATGTTAGGATATAGCCACTAGAAGTCATCCATTGTTAAATCTGATTGTGTAGTACTGGTGTTTGGTCAGGGCTGCTGTGTTTCACTTTTGTTATAGGTAAAGATTCAGGTTTCAGTTCTGAAATAATGTTATCTTCACAATATTTATGGATGAAGAAATTGGACTTAAACTGGATTTTGATTAAAAAGTGTTTGATACTGCTTCTGGCCTGGGATTTTGGTAGTTTTTTAACTTAGCATTTGAAGAGGTTTTTAATAGGGTTTTTCACCACATTAGATATTCATTTCAGCTATCGGCAGAATCTTTGTTCATCCTGTGGGCAGTTTGAGAAATATACTTCTGTAGTTCTGTAGGTCATTTTAATCTTCACTACTTCAGCGGCTCATGTAAATTCTGTCATAGGAGAATACTTCTGTAGATTGGACATGGGTGCAAAAACCAAGTGCCCTTTCAGTGACAAGAGTTCTGGACTGTATGGGATAAATCAGAGAGTGGCTGGCTCTAGCTACTATTAGATAGTGCATGAATAAAATTATTATAATTGATAAATGTAAGTTCTTGATACTTCAGTGTGAAGCGGGGTACATTGCAGTCACTGGTACTGAGCTTACCAAGAGGAGCGTGAGAACTATATGCTGTTACCCCATGGCCACTGGGATTTCTGAGCTCATGATGTTTATACATGTAATTCTGGACAGCTCTTCGGCTGAAATAAATCACTCTCACCCTGCTGAAATCAATGGAGCAATTGTAAGTTTTATAAATCAAAGTTTGGCACTCTCTGATAGAAAAATTTTTATTGAGTGGGAATATCGTGGGGGTCTCACTCAGTTGTAGGCTGCATTCATTTTTTACCTCCTAGGAGGTGTTTCTTTAGTACTGATTATGCTACTTTTTTCCCACTTACATTCACTTTTTGATAGATTTAAAGCTAATACATATTTCGTAGCACTTTTTAAGTAAACCATGCGAGTATTTATCACCTATTGTGCAGAAGAGAATAAAGACAGTCATTTAGATGCAGAATAAGTGATGCGAGAATGTAGTGCACCAGTCTAGGATATGCAAAAAGCAGTATGCCTGCTAGGCTAACACTTCTGTACAGCAGCAGGAGCAGTCAAGGCACAGCTCTGAAATCCCAGTCTGAACTGGTGCGAAAAGACACCTGTACTTTGAATGACATTGCAGCTTAAAAGTTGCATCCATTTTAAGAGAAATGGTAAAAGCTGCAAAAGCTTTCTTCAGAGCTGGCCTCAAACCATTTTGGCACCTAATCAGTCATCTCTTCCATTGTTATAAAACCATTGGAGCATTTTCAAGTGAGTGTTTTGAGATTAGCATTTGTACAAGACTCTCCTGCTATATTAAAAGTGCCTGCAATGCATTTCTTGGGGAGGTGTGATTTGCAGCTAATGATCACAAAGCACCACCTCATGTTGATTTTTTGTTAGTGCTTTTGTGCACGACCACTGGGGTCATTAGATGGAAGCTCACATTTCACGGCTCCTTTTAGCCAAGGGTTATGTCATCGTAAATTGTCTGCGGCAGAACTTGGCGTTCTGCTGAATTTCACTGTCTAATGGCACCAATCATGTGCCTCGTGGACCTCATCAGATATACATGACTGCTCTCAAATCTGGCCTCCTCACTCTGGTGGGAACTGAGTTTTGGACCCTAATGAGTGAGAAGCTGGGAGGAAATGTGGTTCTTCTAGACAATAAATTAGTTTCAGAAAAGAAGCATTTCTCTATTTAAAATGTTTACCATTTGGGGACTCTGGACCAGACTTTGCACAGCAGTGGTGTAAGTAAATTGACTGACATCAGATAAAACGGTGCATTGAAATCAAACTGCCGAGCAATAGGGTATAGGCATGTCTGAAAATACAGTGAAGTCAGGTGCTGTTCTCTGGTGCACCTTAAGCAGGGAAGGATATGCTCAGGGTGAGCTGCTTTTGAATAATTCACTCTTCAGTAGAAATAAGTTATTACAAAACTTTGATCCAGAATAATTTTATTATTTATGTGATGTGTCACTTCAATAAAAATGTAACATAAATGTATTGAGGTTGTTTTTTCTCATACTCTCAGAAGGAACTAAATCTCCACCATTTTTCTTAACATTTATAAGCAAAGCTTCCTAATGTAATAATATATCAGCTGAAGTTATCCCTAGTGTGTTTGTGTGATGCTCCATGGTTCTTAAATTTTTTTTGTTTTTAACACCATCTTTTTCGGTTTTCTAGCTATCTTTGCATTGCATTCAGATGAAACTATTCTCTTAATAGTTAGGGGAGGGTGCTGTGACTGGTACTTATGACTCTGACACCAGTAGCCCTCCTGTTACCCTTTTGCTTTTCCATCCCTTTTCCTTTTATCTGTTGGATGCTTGCCGCACACTATAATCACAAGCACTTTTAGGTCAGCAACTGCTGTGTTTTATTTTTAAACTGTACTTGTTAGCAGTTGGACATAACACCAAACCTGATTTTGGGTTCCAAATGCTGCCATAATGGGAATATTTAATGATAATAAAATGCTTTGCTTCTGTCTCATTCGGAGCTCCACCTAATCTGACTAAGCAATCGGCAGTTGGTAGGCAGATCTAAATGAAATATTATTAGTCTATAAAACTGTTTAAATTTGAATAGCCTTTTATTTAAGATGCATAAGCATTTTTCCAACATTTGGTCTGTTAGGCAAAGTATATGCTGTAAAAGAAGCATTTATTGCTCGCTTGTAAAAATAAAATATAATATTGGTAAGTTAGCTGGAAGCTTGTAGATATTCTAAAAAGATGACAAAGTAAGATAAGCAGTAGAGCTAAGCCAAAATTGCTCTGGAGGTCTTTCTGAATAGCTGTCAGTTTTATGTTCTCCTAGCACAATAATGGGCACTCCCAGGAGGTGGGAGTCTCTTGGGATAATTATTCTTCTGAGGTTTAGGTTGGTTTTGGTGTGCATTTTCCACAGATGGGTAAGACTGCCTTATAATTATTCTCCTCCTCTGTCTGTAGATTTTTCTAATGTAGAAATTAATAGAATTAATTTTGTATACATGCACTGTACTTATGTTACCTGGCATATTAATGAATTTCAAGCAATATTGAATGCTATCAGATGGCAATAGTAAGTGGTCTGTTTAGCTTTTATCTTACAAATTTGATTTAAGTCTCACTGTGGTTGCCTTTTGAGATGTGTTTCTTTTTAATATTCAGCTCTATTTTCTGCTGTCATAAGCATGCATATTTACTCTCTCAGCCTGGTTTACCTTTAACTATCCTTGAAGATAACAAGCACAAGAAGTAGAAGTTTAAAATAAATGTATATTGTATAATTTTTGAATATTTTTATAGTTCCTGGCGCATGAAGCTGACACAGTTGCTTACTATCTCTCTGTGAGCATCAAATAGTGTTGATTAAATGAAGGAAAAACTTGGCAAAAACTCAGCTTCATTTGGGCTGGTTTGTAGGGCAGCACACTGTCTCAGTCATTAGTTACAAACCTTTGGTGTTGCCAGTAACCCCACAGACAACCAGCAACTTCAGCCTCTGGATTCTCAAGAAAATCTCTGTTTTGGGAGGTTTAGCTATGAGGATGATCTGACAAGCTCTGACAGGCTTTCCTGTATGATATAACAAACATATAGCAAAAGCGGGAAAATCTTTTAAAAAAAAATGTTTGACATGGATCGGTGTCTTTACAAGATGGAATATCCATCCTAGCTCTGGTGGTGTCAGAGACGAGAGCATTAGCTCATCTTTTTACCCAGTTTTCCTGTCTCCCAAGATAGGAGCAGAACTGTGCAGCGGTGGTTGCTACTAAGACTTGCAGTTCTCGCTCGGCACCAACCCTTCCCCTTAGCTTAAAAAAATTGCATCATATCTCTTTGGAGATTTGCCAGATCTTTCCAAAGGAAAGGCTTGAATTTGTTTAGTTCTCCCCTCTCTGTGCTCCAGAGTAACATTAGTCAGTTTTGAGTCTGTGAGCGTGTAGACACACGTTGGTTCTTTGGGAATCAAAAAATACTTGAACGTGAAGCTTGTTTTGGTAGATGAAGAACGGTACGTTATCAGAGGACCAAAGCTCTCCTTGGATTCATTATTAGCAAGCAATTGATGGAAAGCATCTTTTTTGTGTCCGTAGCTATTGATCTGGCAACATACTGGTACCTCCATATGTGCCCTGTGAGCTTAGACACAGGGACGAAACGGCTCCTGTAATCCTGCAGTGCGTTTAGCCAGGTTCCATCATCAAGGCTGTGGTTATGTCATGGCATTTAAAGAATTCTGACTCATTTGCTGTTTGAAGGGGAGACTGTGCTGGGTCATAAAGATCAGCTGCTGATTTTGGCCCACAGAAAATAAATGAGGGTATCTGACATCTAAACTTTATCATTCGGAGTATAAATCACAGCAGAAAGTGTACTTACTTACTGATATTTTATTGAATATTGGTTGTTATTTAACTGCTGAAAGCTTATAGCGAATATATTTGCTAATCTTTTGATGAATATTGCTTCTTTTCCCTGTGCCTCTGCCATGAAATATATTAAATATTATTGTGCCAAAACCATAGCCTTATTCATAATTAATTGACCTTACACAAAGTGCTTCAGTGGGATGAGTTAGAGGGTTTGTTCAAAATTGTGGCACCTGTGTGTATCTTTAAAAATAACTCCAAGGAAGAGCATATTTTTTTCTTACTGTACTGATTTTATGATCAAAGATCTGGTGGATGAGCTTTTAAGTACTGGCTTGACTGTCTTCTGAGTATATCTGCCAGATAAGTGGGGTATAGTGGGGTAAGAAACAAATTCTCTTTGTGGTTTCTACAAGGGTGAAAAACAATTCCAGAAAAGTTGCTGAGAAGAATTGCATTCTCCTTCCTTTGTAATTTATTTATGTAAAAATAACCAACTTATCTCTGACTGTACCAGAAGTAAAATCTGGTTTTACCTCTTTCACTGTATTTGATTTACTTATCACATATAAAGAAGCTTCATGTGCTCTAAGGGACTTAAATACAGTATTCTTGTGTTATGTGCATCTTTAAAATTTGCAAAGTAGGAAATCAGGGTATTAGCCAGGCTGCAGTCACATTTTCCTTTATACGTTATGGGTGGCTAAATTCTGTCCTCCCACTCAATGCCACTGGACGCACTTGTACACCTGTCCTATGAGCACTAGTTTGGATTTTTTGTAATTTGATGATGAAAACGTTAGAGAGACATGGGGTTTGCCTCATATAACATGCCATTAACCAGTCTTTCTCTAGGGAAAATGCAGTCAATGCTGCAAGTTGCAAAGCAAAATTGTTACTCGTGCCCAAGCATCGGGATATTTTGCACAGCCCTGTTGGTTAGTTTGATAGAACTTGTGGAAGACCTAAGCATATTTTAAATTTTATAGTGTTTCATACCAGGAATTTTGCAAATATATGATACTGTAAGAACTCATTATCAACTATAAAAGTGCCAGGCTGTAGTAAAAAGCTCTTGGAAGAATTACAGACTTCCACAAGGCAATTAAAATTCCTACTGAGTAAGAAAACAATACATAAACCATATTCTTCTGAGGGGAAATAGTCCATGATAGTTTCCTAGAAATTTTAAATGCTGGTAGTAAATCTTTTATTGCTAAGATTGCAGGGAGGAAAGTGATAGACCTTTATAAGACGTAAGAATCTTGTCAGCATAAACATATTATTATGGAACTGAGTTTTAAGAAGATAAACATTTCTCTGTTACTTAGATCCAAATTAATAACTGCAGGAACTGCAGTACTGAGGGAGCAGTTAAATGGTGGATCACGATATAATAGAAGAGACTTGTGAGGTGTTTGTCCATTTGTACAACATACTTGAAGAGGTGAGTGCCTCATTAATAGCTGACATTGATTAATCAAAACTATTTTTTTAAAAGAGATCAATTGAAGATCCAGAAACTAACTTTGCATAAAGTAGTAATTCAGTTGGCCTTGAATGTGATTGACGCACTTAGATCCACCAAAGACTGTAATTAAAAGTCCACCAAAAGACTGCAATTAAAAGAAAAATGTCATGTTTTTGTAACAGGGCAAGTACACAGGTTTGCCTCTTATCCTAGGAGCCCTGATTATTCAGAGTTTTATCAGAAAGCTGTGGGAATGATTAATATGCTTTGCAGGTGGGGGGTGTTTTTCCTGTTTTTCCTGCTTTAATGTATAGAAGCAAATATTACAGCAAATACTACAGGAGCTGTAAAGGAAGCCAAAGAAAGGTCTGATTATTTGCTAACCGTTTATTCTTCTGCAGGTCATTATGCATGCTCTGGATGGCAGAGTAGTTCTCATCTCTGATATCCGAGGCTTGAAATTGTGTTTAGGCTGCAGAGTTCAGTAAGGTCCCTAGTATATGAGTAGCCCCTGTGCCGTGTACAACGCATTTTGTGATTTTTGTGAGTTACCAGTGTAAATTCTCTGAATCACATGGCTTTGCTGAGAGAGGTGAATTACTGGGTTTCTACTTTATTCCAAGTCTGCAGTTTCATCCTTTAAAAATAGTTATTTTTCTGTATCCAGAGAAGGGCAAATGCAGAACTAGATGGGGAAGATCAAGATGATCCCTGAAAAGCTGTTGAACAGCCTCCACAGTCAACTGCAGGACTAGGACCACCTCATACCCTTGAATAGTCAAAAGCAAACACTTGCGCCTTTACTTAGAGAGATGATAAAATGACACATGTCAAAAATAGCAGAGCTACCAAAAGCAATGATTTGGATTTTGCTAAAGGTTAATAAGTTTTCAGGGAATGTGCTGGCTCCTTTGACAAGCCAGATAAACGGGCATCATGTCAATGTATGAGTGCATTTCTGGAATGGGGAATGTGCTGACACCACTTCAACATAAATGCTCGAATTGAAATACTTCACAGTGACCCTTTTAATGGCATTTTTTGGCATTATTGCGGTTATTTCAGTCATGTGCTTTTTCATGCAATGTCTGGACTGCTTTGCTGAGTCAAGGGATCATTGGCTGGAGGGTTGGGGTTTTTTTGGGGATGCAGTAAGTAAATGACTGAAAATGCATTGCCCCATTCTGCACAGTGATAAAATTACTTTAGCGGAGCTATTCTCATATATACCCACTGATTATCTGGTCTTGATTTTTAGCCAGGAACTAACTGGTCATTATTTAGAAGCTAAAGTATATCTGTGTAAGATAGGAGATCTGCTAATGTGATGTGATTTAACTTATGTCATCTGTTTATTCCTACCAAAGAAATGTCAATCTCTCAGTCAGGCAGAGCCCTAATTGTGCCATTTTAATGTCTTGATATCTCTGGTTTATAGATTAAGAACATGAAAATATGAAAATAACAGTGATACATTTTAATTACACTGGCATTAGTGTTAAAATAGAGAATGGTAACAAGCATTTTTGGTGACCAGATTAAATTTAATGGCAGCCATTGACTCAAACTGATATTTGGCAATCAAGCATGAAGGAGATATTTTGTGATTTTTTCATTGTCTACCGTTCTAGTTTTTAGACACAAACCTTCAAGGACTTGCATGAGGAAATTCTTCATTATTGCTCTGTGAACAAAATGTTTCAAAGCACCTAAATAGAATCACAGAGGCTCTTAAATGCCATCCAAGGTCAAATTGATTCAGTGTGATGCAGCATTAAAAAGGACCTACCTGCCTAAGATTAGGCAGTGTGAGTATCCCTCCGCACTCTTAAATCTTACAGATTTCCCAGGAAATATTTAAAGCATGGGGATTATTTGCATCAGCTCACTTAGACCCCTGTTGGGTTCTTGGATTTGCTCTCTGGAAGAGCCTGTTCAATTCTATCTCTTGGGCTGCATGCGGTAGCCCTGAGAAAGACTAGTCTCCTAAAGAGACTTCTAAAACTAGGGTTGTACAAATACCCTTCCCTTTTACACTTCCCCTATTGCTGTTGAGAACCCTGCTTATTCCTTCTCTTCAGTTCCAAATTTTGAATGATACTTGCAATGGTTTTAAATCTCTTTAAATCTGTGCAGAACAGAAAGGCAGATTTTTTAATTAAATGCGATATTACTCCAATTGGATGGTCATAGCTGGCTGAATACCCCTCACCGACTGCAGAACATAGCTCCTTAAGCTTTTTTTCTACAGGTTTAGCTGTGGATTCAAATCATTCAAATCTCCTGTTGGAGTAGGTCCTTAATGTTTTACTTATTTCGCAGTCATATTTTATTTGATAGTTGATAACTATTCTGAATTATTAAATTTACCTATTTGCACAATCCTTCATCTGCATTTTAGTAAAACAGACATATGCATTAAACAAAATTATCCGTGGACTGTCCACTTGTCTACTAGTGGAAAGACACTGTTTTGAAATCTGAAGCAAAAGCAGGAGAGAGCACAATGTGGACAGACTCTAATTGTTAGAATAGACTAAATGAGCTACCTTTACAGCAGTGGCTTCTAATAGCAAGTTTATGGTAGGCAAAAGCAAAAGATACAAAATAGCTGTCAATTTATATTGTGGTTATTAAAAGCTTACTGTTTCAGTCTAATTGCTGTGCAAGAGAGACTCCACCCCTTTTGTGAGCATTTTTTGACATTTTAAATTACACACTATTACTGGTGGGTTTTTTTTAGAAAGAGAATAGCACAGTGGGAAGCACCCATCATCTGAATTAATATACCAATTATAAACTGTTGCAAATAAACAATTTGATCATTTCTGTTTCTGTGCCTTACGCTGAGAGTTGAAGTGTCTTATTAAAACAAAAGCTGAAGTCTCATTTCATATTTTAGCTGTCCATGTACCGATGACAAGAAAGTTCAGTGATAAAGCTGGCAACTACTGGCTCCTCCATAGGCAACTGTGCGTTCTGAATGAAACATAAAACAGAGCTTTTGACATGCTGAAATGTTTCAACAGCTACGTCGCTAATTATTAACTGCAAAAGAATTAATTTTGCTCTTCAAAGGAACAGTGACTTCTCAGGAGTTAAAGAGAGGTGCTCATTTGACAGTACGATTATTTGCAACTTAAAAAATACGAATGTTCTTTCTCAAAGTGTAGTCAGACGTGCCTGCAAGGACAGTTACTGGATGTAATAGAAGTAATCAGAACGCCCAAAGGTATATACCAAATGACAATCAAACATAGAAAAAAAGTGCCTGTTTAAAATAATTTGCAAAATGACTGCAATGTGAGGTGGTCGTGTATGCATATATATTAATTGGTGAGAAGGCGAAATAAATGAAAATAGCCCTTCACCATCCACAAGATTAGCCATTAGGGGTTCAGAGAAGATGAAAATGAGCTTCAATAATTGGTAAGTTTTAAGCACGGTGTGGAAATTAAATAATCCAGTTATGTTTTACCTGTTGAAAATGAACTGACCTATCAAAGAAGCCCCTTTATTACTCTTTCACTTTAATCTCCAGCCACGAATATAGGTTGAGGACTGCCTGGCTGGAAAACAGCCTGGCAGAAAAGGACCTGGGGGTCCTGGTGGACACCAAGTTGAAAATGAGCCAGCGGTGTGCCCTTCCCTTGAAGAAGGCTGATGGTATCCTGGGCTGCATTAAGAGGAGTGTTGCCAGCAGGTTGAGGGAGGTGATCCTTCCCCTCTGCTCAGCACTGGTGAGGCCCCACCTGGACAAGTGCGTCCAGTTCTGGGATCCCCAGTACAAGAGAGATATGGATATGCTGGAGAGAGTCCAATGAAAGGCCGCACAGGGATTGGAGCATCCCTCCTATGAGGAAAGGCTGAGAGAGCTGGGACTGTTCAGCCTGCAGAAGAGAAGGCTCAGAAGGGTTTCATCAATGTGTATAAATACCTGAAGGGAGGGTGCCAAGAGGATGGAGCCAGACTCTTTTCAGTGGTGCTCGGTGATATGACTAGAGGCAATGGGCACAAAAATGAGACACAGGAGGTACTGTTTGAACATCAGGAAACACTTTTTTACTGTGAGGGTAACTGAGCACAGGTTGCCCAGGGATGTTATAGAGTCCCCATCCTTGCAGATATTCAAAAGCAGTCTGGACATGGTCATGGGCAACTGGCTGTAGGTGACCCTGCTTGAGCAGGGGTGTTGGACCAGGTGCCTTCCAACTTCAGTCCTTCTGTGATTCTGTGATGTCCATCCCCATTATAGTCAATTGTACAATATAATTCTGGCTGTATGAAGAACAATGTAAGAAAAATGTATGTGCCTAAAGAGTACAAACACTGTTCATCTTTCACATAGCCTTTTACTCAACAGTTATATGTTGTCATTATACATATAATTACATATATAAAAATAAGAAAAATGTATTTAATAATGTATACTAACTTAATGTTTTGTAAACAAAGCTGTAAATATGAAAGTGTATATGGTAAAACTGTGAAAAATCTTTTTAAAGAAAATATACAAAAGGCATGAAAATACTAATAATTATTAGTCTTGGTCCTGAAAATAACAACAAAAGATGAAAAAATTAGTAACTAGACTTGTTCATCTGGTGAGTCATATATCTGCACACTGCCAGTAAGCCAGTGGCTTCTAAATTGGCTCTTCCTCAGACACAAGGGTCTCTTCTTGCACACACAGGTCATAGTTTTAAAATTAGTTGTTACTGGAAAGGAAGTCTGAACTTCAGACAATGGTGGCAGAAAATCCAGGCTGAGGCAGTTCTTCCAAGGTGAACTGCAGAATATTTTTTATAATCCTACAGTAAGGACAAAGGCAAAAACAAAAAATCTTTTCTCTTCTTTCATACTGGCTATAAAGAAATAGCAAAGAATGATGATCACCTATTTGTAGCTGTCCTGCTACTAGTCTGCATATCTCTTTACTACAATAGGAATCGTTAATACTTTTTAAAATATCTAGAACAGGGTGTGGTGTATAACTACACTATGGATATTTGTTACTGTTCCCCTTATAATTAGAAATGCCACATTTAAGTCAGAAATATTTCATTCATGTGACATAATTTGTGATCTTTCATGTAGAACAGTTTTCTCTTTCCAGTGCATTACCAGTCTTGGTAGTCAGAAGAATCAAAGTTTCAGCTTAGTCGGTATCTTATTAGACCTGCTTTAGCTATGTCAGTCCCAGTGCTGGTAGCACAAATCCACAAGCATTGGCATTACATCATCATCTTCACAAAGTACAAGGAAGTAGTAAAAAGCAATTCAGTCATTCCAGTGTCTTTCACAACTACACCCAGAAAGGTATCACCTTTGGTACAGAGCCAGGCACGGTGAAGAACAAGGTCTGAAGTCCATGGATAACTTTACTTACCATATAATTAATGTAAGCCCGTTTCTCAGAAATTGCTTAAGAATGGCTCTGAGTAATGTATTAACCACTTACTGCCCATCATTTACAGAAATACTGTCTTCTGTCTTCATGTTTCTTTAAAAATAAATCTTATGCAGTTTTACTTCTTACCTGGCTGCTTAAAGCTCTGCCAACTTTTCAGTACTCCCTTTACTGTAGTCTTTTTACGCTTACTCAGCTCTACAGTGCTCCATGAGCTTTATGAAAATATTTTATTCCTAAGATGCTTTTCATCCTTTCAACTCTGTGAAGAGTAAAGAAAATTAAGTGAAGAACTAACCTGCTTTTCCTTACACCCACTTTCCAATTCCACAATATCATTTTTAGTTTGACAATTTTCTCCAGTATCTTTTTGTGTCCATTATGCATGCAGTGAGAAACCTTCTGGTAGCTGTAATATTCCCCAAGAGTCAGCATTCACCACTCCTTTTGCCTTACTGTTTAGCATACAACTAACTTCTAGTTACTTTTTTGCATCTAATATTAACCTTCTCAACTGGTATGTTTCAAAGCTTTTAGTTAATATTATTTGTGGAAGTCTCTCATGCTTTTTTTGCTAGTTCTAGTCTTTTCAGTGAGTACTCCTTAGCTCTTCTGGTTTTGCTAAGGTCATTTCTGATGCAGTATTGGTAAGACTTGAAATGATAAAAAAAACCTAAACTTCTGGGCATTCTGTAATTCTTTTGCAGTGAGTCTCTCTAGACTCAGAAAGGTATATCGTAGCTGGCCTTGGAACATTTTGTTGAGTTTTTCAGAACTGATACTCATTTTGTGCTACATGTTTCTCCTGTGCCAGCTGCTTTCAACCTTGTCTTTAGCTGGCTCAGTTTCTGAATTTAGACAAGAAGTCACTGTTGAAAGTGTGAACCCTTCAAGAAAACAGCAATAGGAGAGATCCTGTCTTGTCACCTCAGAGTACCTCAGTGAACACTTTTTCCCATGCTGCCAGTCAGAGTTGTGGTAGGCATTATGGTCAAAGTTCATGTTAGGAATATCATTTAATGAGAGATCAAGGCGGGGCATTTGTCATTTGTGCCAAGTCTGAGTGATTGATTTATTGATTGTTTGATTGATTAATTTTGCGAAGCGTATCAAAACTGAGGTCTGTGGTCCTTGCTGAGGCCATTACCATGTGCAGAACTGAAGGAAGAAGCTGCAGGAGTCGAGGTGTCACGCAGTAACTGAGCCGACTACGTGAACTAGTACTGGCAACTTCTGTGCACCTGCTGTCTTAAGTCTAGTGATGGAGAGTGATCTGATTAGTTGAGCTACCTTACAGTAAAAGAGGACTAATATAGAAGAAGAAGCAGAACAGAAATCTCAAAAAAGGGCGAGTAGTAGTAATCCAGTCTGCTCAGTAGAATTTGCCTTATTTGACCCCTGACTTAAGAAGGGCTGAAGTTCAGTCTACTCTAGTCATCCAGGATGGAAATCCTAAGACTGTCATACAAAGAGGAGACTCAGTGTATTTCTCTGGTGACTCGGGCATGTTAATTGCTGTCGCAAGGCTAATTTCCATGCCAACAGCCGAGTAGAATGGCATCTTCAGCTGTACATGGCCCATGTCTAGACAGGGGCCCAGTGGCCTCTTTCCACAAAGGCAGCAAGAGGTCTGTATCTGGGCTCCATTAAACATCTCCCTGGTCCTTAAGCGTGACCTATATGGAGTTCCATTCCCTGGGATTTAGGGATGTGTTATCAGCTGAAGGGATCACAGAGGATGTTGCAGTGCCTCGTAAGGGTGAATGTGGAGCTGGTGACCCGTGGTTTTGCTCCGAGTGTGCCGCTCTTAAGAATTATTTTAGCTATTGAGGAATGGTTGTGTCTGCTCTTTCCTGGGCTGACAGATTCATAACCGTGACAAATCTAACGTAATCATCAGGAGTTTTGTTTTATGACTATCTTCTGGGTGATTGTTCTCCACCTAGGCCGCAGTGTTTCCACACCATCAGTCTGTCTCAAACTAATGAAGCACTTTATGGCCACTTGTAGATCAGCTTTCACCATTCAACTTACTGTGCTCTTTCTAATTAATTTGGAAGACTAAAGCAACAACTGATACTTGTTGTTTTTTTGTTGTTTCTCCCACTATTATGTCCTTTTCTGAAGTCCCAGGTATAGATAATCAGATATTTGCATTATCTCAATGTTTCTTCTATTGGAAAAATATATTAAGTGAACAAGCAAATTCAGAAATTCTCTTGCAGTACTGCAGAAGTATGACAGAGGAATTTAATACACAATATTACGATGTTATGGTAAACTATATGTGGAGCAACAGATGTATAGGAAAAAAAGGAGTAATATATTACCATTATAATGTGAGAGGAGAAAAAATTAGTCGGCTCTTGCATGAATAAATTTCACTGGTCTCATGAATAGCTTCATATAATTTAAAATAATCCTTCTGTATAATGAACTTGCAAGCTAATTACTCTTGGATTGCCACAGCACGGTATAACTCTTGTCAGTCTGGGATCATTTTAAATTTTGCCAAAGTTGTGAAGTGGATGCAGTTGAAACTGGAATTGAATGGGTTTCCTGATCAGTATATCTGCAAATTGTCGCAGGGTATTATTCCAGGCAGTAACTGTGATCATTGCTAGTTTTATCCTTTTTTAAAACAATAGACTTAAAACTGGCAGATGGTAGTTAATGATTAACATGCCTAGTAAACAAACTTTTGCAGGGATATATTTAAAGCGGTTGTGTGTATATAAATAGACAGGGAGCATGAGCTATGCAACTGTAATTGAATTACATTAGCATAACTTAAGTAGGAGTTTAGTAAATACCAAACACCTTAATTAACTTGCACAGTATTAGGAGGTTAATGACATACCCTCTGTAAATGACTCTTCAAAGTGTTTGGCAAGAGAGCACTTTAGAGCCAAACTAGTACCCGGTACCCCACCCTTTGTGGCTGGTGTATGGTAACTTATTTAACTCCTACTGCTCAAGCTTGGCCTCTGCTGGGATTTCTGGAGGTTGAAGCAACAGCCTTTCTTGCCGAGAGCTGGAAACCTCCCTGTGGAGTGGGACCGTACACTCGCCTTGCCCTCCAGTTGCGCCTGTCTGCTTCCCAGCCTGCAGAGCCCCTTGCTCGCTGGGCTCTTAGCACGGGGCAGGGGGTTTCGCTCAGGCTCTACAAATTTGTACTTTTAAGCACAGAAGCTCTGCTCCCTCTGCCAGAGATTTGCCCAGCAGCACTGTATAACTCTTGCACTAACAGAAGATGCCAACTCTTTTTGCATCCCTTCAATCGATAAGGGCAATAATTGTCTGTTTACAGTTGCAGGTTTTGCAATTTTTTTTCCTTTTTCTAACTTTTTTAAAAAATTATTTTTGCTGATGCAGTTTCTGGAAAATACGCAGACTTCATATTCTAGTAGGTTCAAGAAGTGTAACTGAATCTCATTGAAACTGTCGGGTCTGTGCATTGGAGTCCGGCCTGAGCTGTGCATCTTTTTAGCTAAGGCATATGTTATTCATTGATTCTCCTTCTAAAATGTGAATAGTGGGGTTAGAAGGCTGACTGAAAACCAATAGTGATCTGTTGGTTTATCATGCCAAGAAAAGTAAATAAATAATGTAGTTACCAGTCTAGTTAATTATTTTAAAAATACTGGTGAGTCAGGGAACTACATGCAAATTGGTAAGAAATTAATTCCTGTTACATTTGAATAATTTGAAAAAAGCACATTGGATCCACAAGTGGTTGAAATTTATATTCTTCTCTCGCATAGGAAACTGTACTGTAAATGAGCTAGCATCTCTCTTGGGAAAAAAATGTGAATTTTGCTGACAAGCTGAGGTCTCTCAGCAGAAAAATGCATGCTGACAGTTTGACCCAGTGGCCAATTGACTGATTTCTTTCCCCCTTTTTACTTCTATTTTAGATGCTGAAGAATACCAGCCTCCAATATGGAAATCATACTGTGAGTATACGAGAAATTTGAATAATCTGAGTACCTTACCAAGGTGTCACTGTTATCTTTTCCCTTTCTTCATTTAGAAAAAAGATGTGAATGTATGAGGTGCTTGTAGAAATTACTGTATGGGACAGCAGCAAAACCTGAACTTTTCTGGTTCTCCATGGCACAAGTGCAGCAGGGTTATGAGCGGCAGACTCTCTGGGTTGCCGCACAAGTGCAAATCCTGGGTTTCCTGGTTTCTCTGCTGAGATTTTCAGGAAGGATTCCAGAGGTAGAGGTTAATGCTCCATGTGTTTACTAAAGGTCAGACTTGAGTGTACTTGTCTTTTTCTATGGGTCACCAAATCACTTTAAGATAATAGTATTTTTCATCCTTAGCTATAGAAGCTGATTTTTGAAGTGGTGGTTTAGAAGTTGGAGACACCATTATCAGTTCTTTGAACCTTCCTGTCTGCTTTTAGAAAAATGATTTACATAGAGTGCAGTGCAGAAGTGCGTATTTTATGCTCTTTTTGTTTTGTTCCGAATGTATTTTCTAATAAATTAGCACAGATCAAAGACAAAATATTGGCTTTTAAAACCCTTATTAAAGATGGCTTTTAAAGTTTATCTTTTTGCTTTAAACCCTTTCTGGAACTTTAATGAAACTGTAGCTTTGAGTGCAGAGGGTTGGGGTTTTTTTCTGTTTTCAGGTACAGAACTATACTAAGCGAAAGTCGCCTCTTTTATTGTGGCAACTTCAAATTCAGTACAGTGCCATTACCAAAATGGAACTACAAAAAGACGAGGATCACAATAGTTACATGCATGTACATGTATAATTTTAAAGACTGGAATAAACTCGTTGACTTCACTTATATGCATAATAAACTACCTTGCTGACTTCAAAGACATCACCTCTATGTTACCTGAGAATGACATTCTGCCTCAGAATGGACTCGGATTTTTTCAACCAAAATTTGAGCATTTGAAATCACAAAAATTGCTTATCAGAACACTGTTTTCTAGAGACTTCCCCCCCCCAGTATTTTGAATATATAAGAAAAACCTCCTTATAAGTCAGCAAGAGTGTATTGATTTGAATTGGACCATTCCAGCATACTTTGCTGGGTACTTGGAAAGAAGCAGACACTTGAGTGGGTTCTTTTAGAAGAGGAACCTGGCTTACTCAAATCAATGAAAAAGCTCCCATTGACTCTGACGAGACCAGGATTTGAAATGACAGATGTTTCCTTTTTTGCAGGAAGTTTTCATTTATAAGTCAGGGAATAAGCACATGCCTTTACCTGCCTGAGTTGCTCCACTGGTGCAGCAGACAGGTCACTGCATGCAGTGAAAAACTTACGCACAGTCCAAGAAAACTTTTTAAAAAAAAAAAAAAAAAACAGAATGAAAATAATTGAATAAGAATATATAATTTCCTATTCAGATATAGGTAGGATGCCAATATTGTGGTAATGACAAAGTTGTGGCCTCAGCATGCGAACATCATGCATGAATGACCTTGGAAAAAGTTACACAGCTCCAAAATGCAGAAAATAGTTTAAGGTTACAGAGATTTACTGCTGAGACTGCTTAGCCACAGACATATGTTTTTCATTGCAATGTTAGGTAATGTATGCTTCTTTACTCTGCTAGAAAAATGCCAATCTGGTAAATTAATTACAGAGGTTATGTCCAATGATAGCATTAGTCTATGATGCAATCTACTGTCCTGTCTCATCACATTTTTAACTTAGTGTGTGTATTTCACTCTTAGCAGTTTGTGTTTACTGCCTATTTAACAATTATTTTCAGTGTATTTTAGTTTGTAACTTTCAGTTTGCTAACACACTATTAAGGTACTTTACAGACAGTTTTGATTTCTTTTTTATGTCCTGGATAAATTTAGGTGCACTGTGTTGCCTTTTATTGACATCATGGTCAAGGCTTCAGTCCTTCTACCTTCTTAATGAAAGCAGATTTTCCTGTTTTTAAGTATTCAAATAAACAGTATTGCACATATCCATGGGCAAATGCCGATCAAAGCAGGACAGCTTTTAGAATCCAAGCCTTACTCTTTAGCATAATGTACACGCTTGTTTTAGCTGTATTTGGAAAAGACGGACTCTTCTAATGCAGAAGATGCTCACTTGCTTATGAAGAATTGTTTGAAGGTACGTAGGTTTCACAGATTACAAGGTTTTTCAGACTTTTTCTGATAGCCCTGGGACACAGAGAATAAAAGAAATGGCAAGAATAATTTTATATTACCAGGAAGGGACTTGGGGAAAAAAACCTGGGAAGTTACTAGCAGACAGCAGTCTCTAGGTAGTGGATTTGATTGCATTTATACCTGAGTAACAGATCAACAAATAAATATCCAATAACAGATTTCTTTTTGTAGTCTGCTGTATGTTAGGAATATTATACAAAATGGCATTTTGCCTTTTTACCATCACTGAAGTAGGAAGGAAAGGAAGATCAGAATCACAGACGTGGGTTGGCAGGGACTTCTAGTGTGAGCTGATCTGGCTTCCCACTTGAAGCACGACTCTTGTCGGCTCTAGAGAAGAACAGCCACGGCTTTATCTAGCCGAGTCCTGAAAACCTTCAGGGATGGAGCCTCTGCCACCTTTGTGGGTAAACCTTCTCCAGTGCTGCCCTGCCCTCTTAGAGCAGAACCAACGATCTTACCTGCTTCGTGTGACAAGAAGGCAATTTGTTTGACTGCTGGAACAGCGTAGTCATTTTTGACTTCCAGCTACAGCACATATGTGCTTGAGTTTTGAAGAGATGTAAAACCACTCTTTTTCTCCTTTTACCACTGTGGAGATTGGCATGTGCTAAGCAAGTCTAATGTCAATGCCACTTTAATGTTTATTTGCATTATTTAAGGTCAGTACATTGGCATGAAGCAATGTGGCAAGATGCAGAGCATCAGCTGATGCCATGCTTCAGCTGCTCACAAAGTTTCCCTGCCTTCTGCCCTTCAGCAAATAATAAGCACAGTCTCTGAGACTCGGTTTTGTTAGAAATTAAGGCTTTATTTCAGCCAGGCACTTAGGTTCCTAATTAAGCATGTGAGTAATCCTGCAGAAATAGGACAGCTCATATTGTTCAAGCTCAGCACGTGGATAAATGCTGACTGAGATGAGACCGAGGAGGTTAAAACTAAAGAACACTGAAACATTCTCAGAGAGAAGGCAGTGTGTTTCTTTGCTGCTTTATAAAAGCAATGATAGGAATTTTTCCTCTTCGCTGGAGCATCACTGAACAGTAGTCATAGGTGAGTTAAAAGAGAAAGCTTGAGTTCCTGACATGCTGCAGAATGAAAAAAAGTGTGAAGAAATTGGTGGTAGTCCTTCTTCCCTGGCAGAAGAGGTGTAAGTGTTGATTTTTGCATGTCACCCCTTTGTTACTTACGCAGATCAGATTTCGGAATTAGACAGTTCTTTCTAAAACATATTGTAGAATTTTCTTTATTCATCCCATGAGACAAGACTCGTCCTCTAGTAGAAGCAAAAGAGAGATATGTATGTTCTAACTAGTTACATGACATGTCAAAGAAATGTTCCCCTAGAAATTCAATAATAAATTAAAGTTTTGTTAACTTTCTAAGTTCACAGGTGAGTATGATGCTATGAATGCTGGCAAACTATCTGAATTATGAAACTGATAAAGATGTTCAAGGGCCTATTAAAAGCTACTGCATTTTTCTGTTGCAGTGCTGCATTTTGGTTTAATACTTAGCGTGTATTATTACTGTGCGTTTAATTTGCATCCAATGCTGAACAAAAAGCTACTCCCAGTCTGGTGCTGTTCTCTGAGCACTAATAATACATTTTCTTTTTGCATGCAGTTGGCTTTTTTTAAGGTTAATTTTCTCAGGGCTAAAATAATGATCATTATGTTCAAGTGTCATCTTTTTTATGATCACAGTGGGCTTGTCTCTAACCTGCCTGTCAGTTCTAAATGCTGGAATAGGCTGGGTCAGATGTCAGTCACAGCTTACCATTGTATTAAATAAGCATGGTTTTCTATTATTTCAGTTAATGATATCCTTATACATTGGATTCTGTTTTAAGATTTTCAGAGGTGGAGGGAGGGGAAATGAGACAGAAAGGCAAGACTTGTTTGTCATTCCAGCAAATAAGTGAGCGGCACGTACTTTCTGAAGTCCTGACCATCCCCTGGACTCCGCTGAGGTCTCAGCAATGTCAGCCAGAGTGCGAGTGCCCAGCACTTTGGAAAAAGTATATAATGAAATCGGGCAGAGCTGCAGGATGTTCAGCACTTCTGAAAATGAGGTCACTTAATGAGGTGTCTTCGCTCATTGGAACTTAGCTGTAGGGCACATTTTTCTCTAGTCACCTTCACCATAATATTGCACTTGTATGCATAGCCCATTAGCAGGCTTTCATATAGCAATCATTTGAAGCAGAAACAGGAGAGAACCTTTCTAGAGAAGAGCACAGCTTTTGGTAGCGTCACACTTGCTTTGCTCCTTAATACTTTAGTCTGTGAGATACTGCCTTTTCCTAGTTTTTCACTTACCTAGCTTTTCACGGTTGTTTTACCTCCTCCACCCTTGCCTTGCTGTGTGTCTTTTCTGGGTATCCTTGGCTGCTGTGTGCCTAATCTGTCTCTTCTGTTGTTTCTCTCCTGCTGAACTGCTTGGCTTCCCTTACCGTGATGCCAGTGGTGGTTCTCAGTCCTTTCTTTCTGTTCCCGATCTGTCTTCTCTCCCTCTGTCTAATGGTTCTGCATCTCTCTCCAGTAGTTCCACTGGCCTGTCTTTCTGTCAGTTTAATTTTTTTCAACTTAGAGCTAATATGGCCAAATCTGAATTCTTCATCTTTCCCAGGAAACCATTTCCCATTCATTATGTTTTCTGTGATTACCACCGTTCGTGAGCTCAATCATGCTGGTTACCTGGGGCCATTTTCTCATCCTGCACATTTAAGGCAGCATATAATTCATTATTATTATTATTATTATTATTATTATTATTATTATTATTATTATTATTATTTATTTGTATAGTAGTAATCTTACTACATTTTCCTCTGATATATTTCTAAATCAGATATCTTACACAGTTCAGATTATTGAGCAGATTAATTACCCGTGCCTCTCTGAGAATGACAGCAACATTTTCCAGTCTATTCAAAACACAGTTGTTAAGATGATTTGGCTTCCTTGCATTCACCGTGAATCCCTGCACTGATTCATCCCACTGCCTCCTGTCAGCATCCAGTTTTTTGTGTTTGCTTTCAAGTCTTTCATATATCTGCCCTCTCCCGTTAGTCATTCCTTCCTTTGTTTTGTGAGATGCTGACTCTTCTCCTCATCCTTGCTTCTCCAGTGATCCTTTTGGTCATTTCAGGGGGCCCTTTGCTTTTCTCATTTCTTCTAAATGCAATACATCACAAGGTAGGCCTCGTGTGTGTTCTTCAGACCAGCTTGTTTTGCACCACAGTTATCAAGGTTATCTTAGAAACAGCTTCACTAGCTTATTTGCTATGTCAGTTAATATTTAACGGTTTAATTATTGGAAAATATGATTTTTATGAACTATGGTTTTTCAATTAAAATGGAAAAGAATAAATTGGGGACATAGATCTTTTACTTTAAATAGGAAGCGATCATATTCTTCCTATATTCTGAATCCTTAGAGTTCCTTTCTGTATTGGAAATGTATAGGGGAAGAAAAACATTGCCATTTTCCTCTTGAATATGTTTAGTATTAAGCATCAGTAACTTGCTGAATCAGTGGTTATGGTGATTTCAGACATTCAGAAATGGACTCTAAAATCATGATACTGGGCTCCAGAATAATCAGAATGTTAAAAAAAAAAATCTCTGATTTTTGAAGCAAAATTTTCATGCTTTGCTTGGCAATCCTTTTGGATACACAAGTCATTTGATCCGAAGAGAGTAAAAGGAAGGTTTTGAATCTTACTCAGTCACACAGCTGAATGAGTTAAGAAAGACCTCTAGTTACCGTGAATCTTGTGCAAAACTAGTGGGAGGTCTGGCCACGCTGAACCAAGCAGGTTAAATCCAAAACCTTAGTACAAATTCAGAGCTGGATCACATCCATACGCATTAAAACTGATAGGGAGTATAAGAAATCATGAACTCTCTTTCTGAGCCTCGCTGAGGAACCAGGGATAAAGATTGGGCTGGGAAGAGGAGAGGTTATGGTTTCTTCCACTTTGACATTAGCAGAGAGCATTGCGCAAAGATGTCACATCCCCTGAGTGACAAACTTGGATGCAAGCTGAGGACTTCCCCACTTCTCAGGTTTCATGGCTCCTAGCCCCATTTAAAGAGAGGGTGCAGAAGTTGGGAGAAGGTGCTGAAGAGTAACACCTACCATTTCAATTCACTTTCTGCAACAAGGCTCCTGTCTTTATCAAACCTACAGGCATTTATATTCCTCCTATGATCTACCACCTTTCGGGGCATAAATCTGAGCTTCATAAGCATTATGAAGAGCCCTGTCCTAGAAACTTGGTCTTTTAAAAAAATTCATAGACACGACATGATCTTTCCAGATACAAGAAGGTCAGCATGCAGAAGGCCTTTCTCGAGGGAGGCAATCCAAACCTCTGGGATTTTTACTGGAGTTACGGAGAGACAGTCTGTCTGCACTGGAATTGATTACTGTCATTGCATGTCAGCTTCCTCTCACGACTCTGGAGTGGAAAGAAAGGAGAGGATCTCATTAAATACGTGCAGAGAAGAGGCTGGGGGCCAGGGTTCAGCGACTACCCCTAGCCTCAGGTCTCTCTCCTCCAGCCCTCAGAAGATTCGCAAAATTGATCCAGGGCCATTTGAATAGGGTGTAATTGCTCTGAAAGCAATGTTTGCTTGCTTGTCAGTAATTGCCAGCAAATCTTGAAATAAATTACAAGATTGTGGTGAACCCTTTCAAACATGCTGAACTTTGTCTTGGCCTATCCATAAAAACCCTGTTGTTATTGGTAGGCATCCTGTTTTGAGTTGTTACAGCGCAGTATATGCAAAAGTGAGATTTTATCCTGAGATTCTACCTTGTCTTCCCTGGTATAGAAATGCAGTAACAAGTACAAAAGGAGATAATACTTCTAAAAATTAAAATAATGTTCACTTTAGCTAGTTTGCAGGTCAACAACCAATTTTCATATAAATGACTTGGATACACTGAAATACCTCCGTTTGCCCTCATTTTCTTTACATCTGCATTTTTCTCTGCAGCCTCTGGCTAAAAACTCATTTGAATAAAAGTTTATGTATGTTGCTGTCTTCTAATTATCTGTATGTTTTTTGTGTTTGACAGTGTATCAGTTGCAACAAGAGGCACCACGTCCCAAGAGAATCATCTGTCCTCGGGAGGTCAGTTCTTCTTTCGCTCTACCTTGTTAAATCTGATGAATTGTCAGCAGCGTATGATTACCAAAAATCATTTGTACAGTCTGTGGGTAGTATTCACTTTAATTTTTCTAAGCCGTTATTTTTTATAGTAATTTTTCTTAAGGTTGATTAATTAAAGCAGATTAATGCTAATTAGGCATGGAGGTCTCATTCTACTACTAGAAATCCCTTCATTAGACAAATACTCCTTAATCATTGGTTACTGGGCTTTTCTGTAAACTACCTAAATTTTTGTGTTTCCTTGTCAAAATGAAGGTGTATTTTCTTCCTGCATCTGCAGGGTGCTCCAGTTCGTTGAATGCATTCTGCCAAGGATTATGTTCAAGTTAAAATACTGAGCTGATAGCTGCAGATGTCGATTCTGTCACAGAAACTTTAAAGATTACAGGATATTAAAGAAATCTATAGGGCTGAAGGTTTGGCTGAGTCATCTTGTCTCCCTGTTTTCTTTTTCTGTATTTCTCTATTTCTACTTGGTTAAATATGTCAGTTCCTCAACCTGCATGGCATAATAGTAATGGAAAACATATGTAGATGTCTCTGCTCAATCAATAAAACTGTGATAGCTTTATCTTCTATAATGTCAGGGACAAATTTGGTGCAAATAGACATGTAATACTAGTACTAGAAATACTAAACGCATGAAGTGATTACACGAGGTATAAAAGATGATGTGAACGAAGATAGAAACTGCGGTTCATTGGCATGATATATAGCTCTATTCTCAACCATCATCCTGAGCTCTGACCTGCTTCCCACACTGTGTACCCAGTGAAGCTGGGCCCCAGCACAGCCTTTGTCAAATATTAACAAATACAGTCTCAGAACAGTTTTACGTGGGACAGAAGGCTTTGTACCAAAGCACAGTCAGATTAAATAAGTTGCCCAGGGTCATGAAGAAGATCCATTGCGAAGCCAGGAATTGAATCCAGATTTCCTGAGTCCATCCAGTGCCTTAACTAAAAGGCCATTGCATTTATTTATTTTTTTTTCTCAAGTGCCATCTACCAGTTGGTTCAGGGCAGGGAGAGCATGGTCTTGTCCTCACACTGGAAGTCTTCAAGCCTTGTCAGTTTTGGATGGTCCCAAGACATAGATGCAGCATGCTAAGAAGGGCAAGCAAAACACTGGAGTGGGTGTCATCCTTTCTCCCTGTCAAAGATAAGGCTCGGGGAGCAGGAGCATGCTGTAGCCCTGTGGGATCCAGTGCACGTGTGCTGAAGGGTTTTAACAAGACCTTCCTCTACAAAATTCTCATACAAAACAAATTACAAGTAGGTCTTTGTGGCTGGTATTCTCTAAAGGAGAAGACATTCAGGTTTTTACTAAATTAATATCACATAACAGGTATTAAACTGGTAGTTTTATAGCTGAAAATAATTAAGGTAAAATGATTTATTTACTTCCAGTGCAGCCTTAGAGGAGTTTCTTTGTGTGAGGTAATAGTTTAGCTAATATTTTATTTCTCTTTTTCATACTGGAACTACTTTAAGGAAGAACTTGTCTTGAGAAAATCTGATTAAGAAGAATTGAATGCTTAGGAACCCTTGCCTACAATTTGAACTCACCTTTGTGGGTATACAAGTGACTTAGTCTGAATAAGTTTAATCCAAAATTTATACTACTAACTCAAATTAAAGCATTTTTTAGCTTGCCTTCATGAGTGAAAATTAATACAAATCAAATCAATACAATTGCTACTCCACTTCAAAAACACATTAAAATGTGATTTTAAACTGGAGTAGCAATTGTATTCATGTTCTAGAAACAAGATTACCTACAGAATTAAGTGGAATAAATGTGCAATTGCGAACTCTTTACCACTGTGCTGTATTGAACTTGTTTCCTTAGACTCAAGAACATGTTATATACAACTGAAATTATCCTTTACTCTCTTTTCCTGATGTTTAAAGACCGTGCATATTTAGTTCATATTCAGGTCATTTGCAAAGATTTGCAGAAAGAAATAAGATCATATTATATTAACCAAATTAATATGTAATTGGCAAAGCGGACATAACAAAAGAAGTAAAAAATGTCTTATTCGTATCATTTGGGTTTGGTTCTGACTAGTGAACCATTTTTAGTGGCTCACTTGGCAGACTGAAGAGACTCCTATTTTGATTTGTTTTGATTTTTTTTTTTTAAATTTAGTTAAACAACTGAAAATAAGATACTTCATTCAGGTGGGAATATGAAGCAGTATGAATTCCCACAAATGTGATCTTTGGTTGACTTCTTGTTACTTGGATTTTGAATCTTTGTTTAGGTCAGCTATATGTGTTCACAACCTTGTTGCTAGAAACACAATTCCTCTGACCCAAGTGGTAAAAAATAATCGTACTGCAACACTGATGATGTGCTCTATTTTTACAAATTTATTTTTACACATAATTGTGAGGGGTGTCCTGATACCTAGATTGTTCCTTGTGGTTGTATTATCGCTTTTATTTAAAGTAGAACTATATATTGGTTTTATTGAGCACACAGATTATTTTAGAGAGAAAATTCAGCACTGTGTTCCTATGGCACCTATTAGCTTTTCCTTAACACACAGATTGTAAGGCAGGTGGGGTTTGGTTTTTTTTTCTTCTTGATTCTAGTTTGACTTCAGTGTAATCTGATGATTGTATAGGCTTGCTTCACTAAAGGTGGTGTCTCACTAATCCTAAATTTCGGTCAGTTACATAGAAAAATCTTAAAATCTCATTTTGTGTTATGTATGTGAAAATATAATGATCCGCAAGATGGTAGTTATTTAGTATGCAACATGATGCTCATCCAACATCTGGAGAGCAGGTGTCAGTGGGATGTGTGAATGATGGTGGGAAGATTTATCTCTCTGGGTACATATCATAGGAACTGGACTTTGTTGAGGGTGTTCTCTTGTATAATTTAGGATTCAGACTGCTTCAGGCAAATGTAAATATTGCAAATAATTTTAAATCCTTCGTGCTTACGGGAAGATGTCTTTCATTCATAATTGCCAAATTCTGTACTGTTCACAAGGAAATTAAAGCATCTGCTGCAAACAAAATCTGTGACACCAACAGGTAAACTCGTGAAGGGTTGGGTTTGGTTTTTTTTGCTCTCACCACTTGGCATTTTCATCATCCCTCCATCTTTTCCATTGCTGTCTTCCACATTCTCTGCATTCATTTGCTCTTCCATTACCTCTCTGTTACGCCATAGTTACAAGGGGTTTACCCTCAGATCTCTGCAGTTCTACCACCTGATTTGTGTGGATTTCTTGATTAACTGTACTGTGGAGATAGAAATCACCCCTCCTGATACACAGACCACCAGACTAGAAGCTGGGCCTGTAAATAAAACATGAACATTTATATCTTTGTGTCTTTGAGCTTTGCTATCATGATTTTCCTTTTCTTTTTTTGCCTGCATAAATATCTTGTCAGCGAAAGCAGGTCATTCCTGCAATGGGAATCATATTGAATGAACTGTTAGGGCTTCAGGTATCTAACGGCTTTTAATTAATCACCACTGGCAGCGGGACTAGTGTGAATATCCTACCTTCTCAATAACATTGGATTTCTGCCAATATCCTCATTTGTAACCATATTCCTTCCAGCAATGTTTTAATGATTTATTTTTTAAATAGAGAAAGTTTCATTTAAAAGCGCCATTCAGGTAGAGGAGTAGCTTTTAAATATTGTGCAAGTGTGACGATACGCACCAAAGAACCAGATTCGTGTCGTGAGGAAGTCATATTACAAAGCATCTTTTAGGGTTTATTCTACAGAAATGCTGATAAAAAATTACATTCTCAGAAAATAATTCAGGCATTCAATTTCCTGGTTTTATTCCAAAGTAGCATTTTAAATAATTCTTAATTTTAAGAAATATTTCTGTATTAGACTATTGAAAGTTAAAATATCTTTTAAAGAAACTGAGTTTTTAATAAAGAGAAAAAATTAAGGAAGGATGGTGACATTATTTGGGGACGTTTTTGGTTGAACAATAGGCTTGTTATAAATTTCCGTCAAACAGAGAGTGAGTGTGACCTATGACCCTTGGATTATTTGTGTACAGTCATGCAGATATTCCTACCTGTGAATGCTATTCCTGTTCTGTTCCAAGAAAGCCTTAATTGCTGACAGCAATTTTTGAGGCTGGTGAGTTTGTCTGCATTAGCCCTTGCTTATTCTTAACAGTGGCTTGGCCAAGCCAGTGTCAGCAACAGTGAGAAACTTGTCTAAATTTCCCTAGTGTAGCCAAAGCCTTAGAGCCTTAACTTATATTATTATGTAGAAAAATGTCAGTTAATTGCCTTCATCGTCATTCTGAATTCCAAATAGGTTGTGTCAGAAGCGGTAGAAATTACTGTCTCTGCCTTTAAAGCATCAAAATTATGGTTCCTTGATTAAAAGCAAGTATGATTACAAAAATGGGACTTTTCTTTGAAAAAAATGAAGTAAAATCCCTTTTTCTTTGCTTAAGTGATTGTAAGAGACTAAAATAATGATGGCATATTCAGACTGTACCGCTGAAAGTCTTTCACTCTAACCATCCGGAGGGTCAGGGACTGTTTTGGCCCTCTGGGTATCCATTACCCAGATTTATCAAAACAAGTGTAAGGTTAGTGGCATTTCAAAGAGCTTAACTGTTGAAATGGTCACTAGCAGGTTTATAATGATATTGCCATCTTGTACACTACTAGCAGAGAATATACAGGATCTTTACACATCTCCAAAACCAAACGACTGCAAATTATCCGGTTATCCTCAAAGTTTCTTCTGAAGCATGGGATTCAAGCTGAGAACAATACAATTAGTAGAGTATCCTTTAAACAATAGCAATTTTGAGAAGTGTTTTAAAAATGCTGGTGACTTTTGTCAGTCCTACTTTCAGGTACAGGAATGTTTTATGTTTGTACAAAAGAGAAAGCTTTTAATGGGCCACTTCCAGAAATTAGGTAAGCTTGAGCAAGGTTCTTAAAATTAAGCCTTAGTAAGATGTTTGCAGAGTATATCTGACTGGATAATAAGTATTTAATCATTGCAATAAGTTATCCATGAATTCCTTTATTCTGCTCGCTTAGTGACCTTTACAAGCTGAATGTTTTCTCTTTCCCTCAGCCCTCATCTTTCTAAGAACAATGTCTATACTGTGGTAAAGTACTAGAGAGCTGTAATAGGCATTGAAATTGGCCATAAAATTGGTGGTAAATAATGAGAGTAAATGGGAATTTTCATGGCACTTGTTCAAATCACTCTACTGCAAAAAGTCAGACAGTACCATGAGGTGTCTCTTACTGTTAATCCTGAGAGCTTATCTAAGATAATTCAGGATATTTTATTATCTTTTCCTTAGAAAGAAACCTCAGAACACACACAGTGACACACCAAGAGACCCCATTTGCCAGCAATTAAGTGAAAATGAGCAGAATTGTTCTGAAACCTATTTTCATTAATGAAAATGTTTGTACATATAAGACTTAATGGAGCCTATATCTTCAAATTCTTATAATATTGCTGCTGCTTTAATTGTGTTTTTATAATCCTATCTTTATGATAGAAACAAAAAGAAACAAGGGGAACACAGCAGTAGTCTGCGGGTTGCAAATGAAGCCAAAGAGCAATTTTGAATAGACCTTGACAGAAGGAGGAAAGTTACTCAGCTGAAATCTGTAGCGAAAGTAGAAAGCCTGGCTGGACTGGAGGGGGCTGAAAACAGCTGAAGCCCAGGAAGGGTCTTTGGTTAAATTGGCACAGAGGACCCGTGGAATGTCGAAATCTATTGTATCCAGCATCCCTCTAAACTGGACACATGCAGGTTTTCCTATTAGGTTTAAAATGTGGGTTTACACCCAATGTCATTTTTCTGTGATACCTCTATAGTGAATTTTGTCCCACAAAATGTCTGTGATTTGCAGCAATGGATGAAAGAAAGAAGGGAGGCTGGAATATTACTTAACCAAAATTCCCTTGTATTCATCACATCAGAGAAAGTTGCTGATGTTTTTTTCCGAGGCATTTTAAGGACTGACGGAAAATCTCATCTCTCCTAGAGTCCATGAAGTCTCACCGTGCTGCAGTAGTAGGGTCGTGGAGCACTCGGACGAAGCCATATCATCCTCATTTTAGTAGTCCATTGACTACTGAATGGAGCAGAAAGCTTTCTAATTATTCTGCAGACATGATAGTGAATATTTCATTTAAGTAATTATAGCTAAACAAAACTAGCAGAGTTTGTTCCACGTGAATTTCATCGTTTGATTTACTGATGTTCTAGGTTATGATTTGCAAATAGACAGGTGTTCATCTTTGTCAGAGGAATAGGATATGAACCAGTCGGTGCATTTATTTGATCACGAAATGGCAGTTGCAACCATCTTTTGGAAGACAAGATGGCAACTTCTGACTAATGAGCAAAAACTGTATGTGGCTGTCTTTATGGACTGATGAACTTGCTAATTATCCCTCTGGCTTTGCTTGAAAGCTTCTTTGGGAAGCTTCACTCACCTCTCCATTTTTCCTTGGAAGTGGGTGATGTGTGTGTGTGATTTTGCTATTCTCCTGATTTTTTATTTCCTTTTATCCTTGTTACATATCAGTCTTTTCATCTAGTTCTTTTTATTTTGACATGATGTCAAATGTAAGTTTTCAAGCCAAAATAAATGAAAGTGTATTTCATATCTTGACCTAGAAAAAGTTTATCAGTTGTCGTGGTTTGGGCCTATGTGTAGGTGAAAATGCTGTGTGCTTGTATAGATTTACATATCTGTTCCAGTTTAGGCCAGTATTCCTTCTGTCTGGTTAAATAATATGTAGAAGAGGGTCTCACTGTCTCTACTCTCTGACGGATACTTTGTGAGGTGTGTGAAGTCTTCTTTCAAGATTCAAGGTGAGAAACACAGAGTATCGAGCAGTCGATGAATTGGTATTTCCTAAAATGAATAAATACAGAAACTTTACACATCTGTCTATCTTGCTTCCTCTATTTCCTGTACATGTGTGTGTATAGCTACACACACAAAATGATCAAATGAGACAGGTACACACGTCTTTTTGGAACACTAAAGAGAAGTGGGCATGAATATGGTGGAGTTTGTATGGTTTTCAGAAAAGGACTCCTGAATTTCAGGGTTCAGAATGAAAATTCAGGTTTGCAGTGTAGGTTTCTGTTTATCCTTTGTTTCCAAAATATTTGCATATTGGTTTGAAATACCATTATGACTAACTAATATGCACTCACACATTCTAACTGCCCTATACAAATTAGTGAGAGAGAGAGAGAGTGTGTGCGTGCACGTGCGTGCGTGTGCGTGTGCATGTGTGTGCGTGCGCGTGCGCGTGCGTGTGTGCGTGTGTGCGTGTGTCTCTCCACCTTTTCCAGACTCAGGAAAATAGCTAGCACTATCTAAGCCCCCTTATTCCTGTGCAGACTTCACAGATAGCCTGACTTAAGAGAAACATCTGCAGTTCCCAAGTACAGAGCAGAAGTATTCATAAAATCAACAACAGGAGATAAACTGAATCAATATTATTATTCCTCCTTCGATTTTTGCTTTCATCCTTCCCCTGTCTCCACGCAGAGATGTTCTCCCAGTGTAATGAAGTGGCAGTGCGTCTCACACCCCACAATGCTACGTCGGGGCTCGTCTAAGGCCCCCTCCTCCTCATTTTCCACCTACCCTATCCACTCTCAGTTCTGATGGGTTGTTCCCTGGTTTTCCTTCCGTGCCTCCGGCCCATACTCAGGTTTATAGCCAACCTCCAGCACNTTAGTGAGAGAGAGAGAGAGTGTGTGCGTGCACGTGCGTGCGTGTGCGTGTGCATGTGTGTGCGTGCGCGTGCGCGTGCGTGTGTGCGTGTGTGCGTGTGTCTCTCCACCTTTTCCAGACTTAGGAAAATAGCTAGCACTATCTAAGCCCCCTTATTCCTGTGCAGACTTCACAGATAGCCTGACTTAAGAGAAACATCTGCAGTTCCCAAGTACAGAGCAGAAGTATTCATAAAATCAACAACAGGAGATAAACTGAATCAATATTATTATTCCTCCTTCGATTTTTGCTTTCATCCTTCCCCTGTCTCCACGCAGAGATGTTCTCCCAGTGTAATGAAGTGGCAGTGCGTCTCACACCCCACAATGCTACGTCGGGGCTCGTCTAAGGCCCCCTCCTCCTCATTTTCCACCTACCCTATCCACTCTCAGTTCTGATGGGTTGTTCCCTGGTTTTCCTTCCGTGCCTCCGGCCCATACTCAGGTTTATAGCCAACCTCCAGCACTACAAATGTTCATTTGGCACTTGGCAAGCGCATTCACTAGGCCCCTTGCCGAAGGGCTACATGTTTACGTCAAATAGTAGCAGTGAGCTGGTTAGGAAGCATGGCTTTTGGGGATGCATTTGGGTGGGTGACATAACAGCAATAGGTTTGTGCAGATGTACTGCGGACTGTTGTGGCATGTGTCGTGGGAATGTTTTAATGCTTCTCCCTGGTTACAGAATAGTGAGCAGCATTTAGAGCATTGATATGGCTTACTGCATTTATCTGCTGCTGCTGGGGATATTTTTCCTCCCATTTACATGACTCAACACATCATTCTTGAAAAGGGAGCACAGTTTAAATACCGTATTCAAATTTTTCATCTTGCATTCAAGGTAACAGTGATATTCCTTCTTACATTTTATGACGCCCTTGCTGTGTGAATGGAAACTGCATAGCGAAATAGATGACTCCTGCTTTTGCTGTTGAAGTTGTTTGAACCTGACCCTGTCTCCCCTGACTATTTAGCAGCAGCCTTCTTGATTAAGATTTATTTCACGTTATTTTAGCTCATGTTCAGGAGCACATTGTTTTTGTTACTAGATGAAAAAATATTTACTTTTTCTCTTCTTGTTCAATCTTGCTCTTTTCTGTTAGAGCTGAATATATACAGAAATGTATTCTGGTTTAGTAGCAATTGCAGATGTCCATATTGGGGGAGATTTTTGTTACCTTCTGGAGTTTATAGTGTTTTGTCTGGTATATTGATTATTGGCTGCTGGACAGTTTGCTCAAGGTCATAGATAGGAAACAAACCCAAGTTAAAAATACCCTCATAAAGGATGCCTTAAAGCAGCTCTTTTGAAAGTTTGGTACAAGCAGGTAAGCAAACAAGCAAACCTAATTCTTTTAAAATTCTTTTTCTTTAAAAATGATAGAAATAACCTTGGAATTTGGAGCGGAAATCAGCCGGCAGTAACTGCCACAGAAAGAGTCAGAGCTGCTGAGCTTCCTGTGTTTCTTTATGATGCGTTATCCTTCTGCCAGCAGGTCATTATGCATCTTACCTTCTCCATAGGTTACAGCACACCATCACAGCAGAGAAGCTATGCAGCTTTGAGCGGCAGTTAATAAAAGCATTCTTTGTGTTCTTCACTTTTGTCTTTCATGTTATATTCTTCCTGGTAGAGAAGAGCTCCACTCCTACCTTCTCCCCAGCGCTGTAAATTTTACCTCAGAATATTTTGTCAGAAGATATCAAACTCAATTTGGCGCTTTGCTATGCTGATAGATTTAAACCAATTTTTGTCAGTTAGGTAAGCGGTGACCAGTTTATCACTTGAAGGTTTGGCTTTCTCCTCTGGAACAGTTCACTCAGTCCACTGCCTTCTCCCTGCTGCCTTCTCTCCTGAGAGCTTCACAGAGGTGGGCAGAGATAATGGTCTTATTGTGGTTTTGTATGTGATTTATACAACCTATTCAGTCTGCTCCCTGCTAATCCCTGTCTTCTGAGAGCAGTCCAGGCAGAGATGAGGAATAGGCTGAATCATGTTATCTTGGGGCTGGAAGAAACTCAAGAGTTGTCATCCCTGCATCAAGATGAGATGTGTATCCTCTTCTTAAAGCTTTTCAAGGCTGAAGATGTCATGACTGCCTCTGCTTATTTATTTAGTGTTTAATTAGGCCAATCTCTTTTCACGTCTTTCACATTTGCCAAATCCCTGCTCACTCCGGTTATTTGCTCCAGTCCTTCTTGAGAGGTGGTGCCCAAACCCACGCTTGGTATTCCAGCTAGAGGCTTTCCGAGTGAACACTGCAAGAAGAGGATTACTCGAAGCTGTCTTGTTGGCTGCACTCTTGGTTTTATACCCCAGTATGGCATTCTGGTTTTGGCAGTTTTTGCAACAGACAGCATCAGTGATTCATGTTCATTTTATGATCTGTAACGATGCCAGGATCCTTTTCTGTGGAGACCTGTCTAGTCGTTGCCCCGCTGGTATTTTGAATGATTTTGACATCTTGCTCCCAGCTACTCTCTTGTCCGGGAGGCACCGTAGTCCCTTGCTGTCACGTGGCTGAATGTGTATCCATCGAGTGGCCCTAACGCTGGCATCCCCCTAGCTCTGTGACTGAACGATGAAAGGAGATGCAGACTTCCAAAACTATTCACGTCACCTTTCTGGAGAGCCTCAGAAACATGGGCAGCGCAGGTGGAATGTGTTCTGGGGGCTCGTGCATTGCTAGTTTCTTTCTGAGGAATGTCTTTGCTCCTCCCTCATCACACATGAACATACTCATGAATTTATGTGGGCTGGATAAGCTTGTCATATGAAGCCTGTCCCATCAGTCATGCTGAATGCCATTGACTGAACATCTTAGGAGAGAAGACCATCTTTTTGTTATATATGTACATAGTGAGTGTCTATAATTGGCCTGTCCTTGGCCAGGGAGTACAAAGGCTACATTGCTGCTAATCCTACTAGCAAAATTAGCAACCGGCTTTATGATATGATACTGTTCGCAAAACCAAGAATTGCTTCTATTTGAAAACATTGGTGCCAGGGAGGCTGATAAGGTAATACTAAGAAAGTGCTTAAAAGGTAATAAAAAAGCTAGATAAATATTTCCCTTCAAAAAGAATGTTCTCCTAATTTAAATTGCTTAAGAGTCATTGTTGTGAAATTATTTGTCCTATTTGGAGGGAAAGTTAGACATGCTAATGGATCTAAGTAGAAATTTCTTTAAGAAAAATTTGGAGGGGAAAAAAAAATGTTATAGAAGTAATGAAATACAGCATTGTTTTTTACTTAATTCCATTTAATGGGGGCTTACCGTCTTCCTTAGTCCTTTTCGGTTGTTGATTGTAAGGCTAAAGTTTGCAGTTGGCTCATGACAATTCTCCCAAAAGCTGAACAATTTGGACAGTAAACTCCTTTTTTGTACAGTCTGTTATTACTGGACTTGTCTTGAAATCTTCTCTTCCAACTCTTCTATTTCTCTTCATGTCAAACTGAGCTGAAAAACGTATTTATATCTAGTCAACTAGAATTACTGAAAAATAATTATGATTGTTCCAAACAGAAAATATATCAGATTAAACTTCCTTTGGGAAGACGCCTCACTGACTGCTGAGTGAACACACCGATGTTATTAATTCTTGGATCTTGTTTCTCTGCTCTTTCTGTGTACTGGAGAGAAGAACAGAGAGCCAGGTGCAGTTACCCACCTCATTGTTTCCCTTCCCCTTTTATATTCTCTTCATGGATGTATTAAGACATGGTTGAAATAGGTAGATATACAATGTTATGCTGTGCTGGCCCTTCTGAATTACAGACAGATTGCTGTCTTAGAGGGATTTCTAAATTTTTGTTCCAACATTTCTAGGTTTCGGCTTTGGCTACTGGATAAGGAAATACATCTTGTGCAATGAAGCTGAAGAGAAATTAAATTTTTCTGAAATTAGGGTTATCTTATTTCTGTGGTAGTACTTACGTAGAAAGAATTCTTCAGGGTATCTTCAAATCTTCAGTGCAGTGCGGCTTGGATGTCAACGCTTGCAATGAAAATCTATCACATTAGGGGATGCTCACCTCCTGCCTGCATGATTCCCAGTAGTTTTGTGATGAGTTATCTTGCAGAGTGGTGTAGGGTTTTAATACAATAATCTGTACATTAGCAGGAGTATGTCATGCCAGGGCTAAACCATCCTGGCCAAAAGAGGAGCCACAAATCCCAGGGCATTAAAATTCAGTAAACTTCAAAATTATGTAAACGTAATATATTGAATTAGCTTAGATAGCTGGTGCGTTTTTTTGAAAAAGACTTACTTCCTTCTTAGTGTTGACTTCAAACCCCAGTACATCTCGAAAAATATGCTATAACGTTGTAAAAAAACTTGTAAAACTAGACCAAGTGTACAAGTCAGGGGGATTTTTTTTGGGGGGGAGAGGAAATCAGGTTTGGCAGGCTGGGAGTCAAGGCTGGAGTACGCAGAGTCTCCCAAACATGAGCTTCCAAAGGCCTTTGGAGAGTGTCAGGAAAGTGGTGCTGGGTTTCATTTCTCTTTGAGAATGCTTCAAGATTAGGTGTCATTGAATGTTACTGGCTTTGTAAGAGTACTGGATTTGTAGTGATTTAGGCTGTTTCACCATACATCTTATTTCTTGATGAACTTGACTTTAGTTTTAAACAATTTTGGCATTCACTGCTGATGCCTAGTTTATACAACTATGAATTTCAGTAGTAATTTTCAGTGTCTTCCCCATGGTTTCTGGAGCAATGGCCAGAAATGCCTGCTCTGCAACAACATTTTTGGTTTGAGGTTGGCAATAATACCTTTTCTAAGCCAGAAAATCACCATCTCACATTTGAATTGAAAGCTGCCACTGACTTTTAGTGGAAAGAGAGAATCCATTTAGTTTATCCTCTGTGTGGGAGTAGTAAAAGGAAGCTGTGGAGTTCTTTAAGGCAAAATATATTTTCAGTAGTGAAGACCTATTATTTGCCTTACATAATTTTCCTCAGTTTTGTACTTTGTTTTGTCTGTTAGCATCAGAGTCCTAAATGATTCAAACCCTCTGATCTCTCCCCTTGCTCAACGTCTAGAGAGATGGGTCATAGTGATGGATAAAAGCAACTGGTCACCTGGGATAGGTGGCCCTTGTTTAAACAAGGAAACTGTGAGGGCTATACAGACAGTGATGAAAATGTTCTTCATAGCCATTATCTATGAAAAAAACCTAAGTGTATGTGTCCTCAGAGTAAGACTGATTGTTCTGGGCTCCAACCACCAGGAAACAGTCGCTTTTCTACTTGCAAATTTTCTGTTCTTTCCATGACTAAGAATTCTCTCTTAGGTGCATCTGCCTGACTTTGTGTGTGCAAGCCCATTTATAGCAGGAGAGGGAAAGCTAATCCCAACTGAATTTCAGTCACCTTTGCCTTCAGGGATATATAGAATTTTCCCTTGAAGTTTGTACAGAGTCTGTGGTCGGTGCAAAACAGAGCTACTGGCTCCTTTGATACTTTTAAGCCTCTGCTCCATCAATTGTGCCGGCTTTTGGTTTATTTCCAAGTTCAGTCCAACATTCTGGTTTTGATCTAGAGACCCTGATGTTATTTTGATCTTTTATCTCGCTGTAACTTTGTTTCCTTGTGTTTGTTCCTAGCGGTGAAGTTGGTTAGGAGCAAAATTATTATTTCAGGCTAAAGATTGTGGTGAGCACAGGAGTGGATTTTTAGATTCTGGGGCACCTGGATGGTCTGGCAGATCGGGAGCTTCTTTTCAGGGAATACTACAGTATCTTTCTGTTTGTGACCATTTTAGACAAGTGGATGCTAAAAGATGTTGGAGTGAAGGTTTCTGTTTTATGAAAGAGGGAGATTTGGTGGGCTTTATGTGGATTCTCGGAAGAACAAATCTTTTATATCATGAACAGCAGGAAAAATGGAAATCACAGTGTCCAGGGCAGTTCAGTCAGTTGCTAGTTAAATGATAAAAATTTCACAGATAAATTTATATTTTTGTATAAATGGTGTTGTGAGAAGGATACACAATGTGCCTCCGTTTGCTCAAGGAGTTATTTCCAGATTGTTGTTATACTTTATATATTTATATTTGTAAGGGAAATTGTGCTTAAAGGTAATTTTGAGGGTGAGTGGTAGTACTGTTAAGTCTTTTATCTTTCTGAGGTAGATTGAAAGTGTTGAGTTTTATTCTGTGTGTACATACAATCAAGGCGAATCTATATTTTTAAAAAGAAGCAGATTCTGAATCCTAGATGAAAGTCATGCTTTGCTTTCTGTAGTGTAAAGGTTTTATTTGGCTTTCTGTGGGAATGAAAGTTTATCAGTTTGTTCTTGTCATCGTGTTCATGTACTGAGTGGTCTTTGTTTCCATGAAAGAGAAGATCGCATGTGGTGGTCTCACCTAACCCAGCTTCTGATACCCACTTTTTAATTAAGTTCCCAGCTAAATATATGCTTTGGGAGGTCACTAAGGTCTGTAAAGATGACAGGAAGGCAGCACAGTTACAAGATAATAAAGTCCTGTAGCGCTACTAAAGATGAACAACCTCTTTTCTGAGGTAATACAGCTTTTTCTTGATTTTTTTCTTTACTTATAAAAATATAAAGTTAAAATTTAATTAATACACTTTCTTCTCTGAATTGCCGTATAGGCACATAGAAACAGAGCAGTTGTGCTTGGCAGTTCCTCTGATTTTGCCCTCTCTTCACTTCTGTGTTTGCTTTTCCCTTTTATTCCTGCCCCGCAGAGCTCAAAGATCTTTGCATCAAGGTGTTGTTCCCACGCAGGAGTTTCAAGGGTGTGATACTACTATTGTTAGTGCCGTGCTAGAAGAGAAATGCCGAGCTGGGAAAGAAGCGCAGTAAGGACTTGATTCAACTCCCATAGGTCTTCCATTGAAGATTCTCATTATCTTGTACAGACTTTCGTTCATCTTGCTCTGTGTTGTAGCTTTAGTGACTGCAGGGTAAAAAGTCAGCTGCTTCAGTTTAACGCGTGGCATGTATATTATTGAATCAAAAATGTCACATTTATGCCTTTTCTATTCAGAAATAAAAAACCTTCATCAATTTAAAGTTTTTATGAGTGAAATAATGAGATTTAATCAAAACAAGAACATAGTCCTTGTTTCCAGTTAGATAAAATGCTGCAAATTCATTGGTTCTATCCTAAAGGATGAAACAGTCTTGAAACCACAATTTTTCTACGTGTGTGTTGGTACATATGAAGCAGTAATTCCATTTATATGGGCAGCTTTCCTCAGGTATGCACTCACTCAGATATTATTTTTTTTAATAATCAGGAGAATTTATGTCTGTCTCGTGTTAAGTTCTGCCATGCTTATGCGTGAAAATGCTGGCTGAAGTTGCAGCCCGGTGAGATGACACAATTGAGAAGTGCCACCGCTGGAGAGAGAGAGAGAGAGACACTTAAATGCATGGATATATAGGAATACATCGAGGGAGGGGGAACAAACAAAACAAAACAAAACAACAACAACAACAAAAAAAACCCAAACAAAACCAAACAAAACAAAAACCCCAAAAAACAAACAAACAAAAAAAACCAAGCAAAGAAAAACCAAAACAAAACCAACCCTGAAAATTAATTTGTAATAGTCAGATGTGTCATACTGGAAGAAGCCTGTGTGCAGGGTGAGGTCCCTCTGCCCCAGCCCCGGTGCGAAAGCTGGGGCAGCCGTGCCCCCTGCTGGCACCGCCGGCCCTGCTGCGGGAGGCAGCCCAGCGCTGGGACACCAAGGCTGATGAAAGGGGAAATCAGGGGCTGGGGGAGCTTGCCTTTTTTTT
>VYXH01004329.1:1232130-1315829 GCA_013397275.1 Burhinus bistriatus | reverse complement strand
TTTTTTTTTTTTTTTGCCAACCTGCCAAAAGACTGGGCTCCGAGAAAAGGGTCAAAAGCGTCAGACGTATCCGCAGTTTCTGGGTAAGGACATAGGATTCCTAAAACTTGGTTCAAAGCTCTTTAAAATAATGGGGAGTCCTTCCAGCAACTTTCAGTGGGCTTTGGACCCGGCCCACAAGTTCTTGAGACTTCAAGGAATTTAAGACTAGGTCTAAACCCAGAAACCTTGTTTATCCCAAGAATATTAAATTTTTTATCTTCGTTAGTTGCTGCATAGAGGCAAAAAGTGTTTTTAAGAAGCTAAATGTCCTGTAACAAAAATAATCTTATTTTATAGTATAAATATTAGATTGGCAAAACTGTAATAAATGATTCTTTATCCATTTGATCAGACTTTATACAATTATATGTATTTTTTATACAGTTATGTCTATTTTTTCCCCATTAATATGTGTTACTCTTCCCAGAAATCCATCAATAAAACCACCTCTTCTGTTTTCATTTTTCTGTTCTTCTGTGTAGTCAGGTTCCAGTCACAGTTTTGAATCTGCAGAATTTCATCACTTAGATGGGTGCAGTAGTCTTCATTTGTAATCAAGCATCATTTATTTTATGTCGCTTATTTAAAATTGAGTATGTTTGTAATTTTTTTTTTCCTTTCTTTCAAAATTTAGGTGGAGAACAGACCAAAGTATTATGGAAGAGAGTAAGTATTTTACTCTTTTAAGTATCTGTTGAGTGTATCCTAAACTTGTTGTTGTAGAACTTAAAAAAAAAAGACACAGTGGAGGTTTGACAAAATATTTTATTTTACCTTTCATTTCAACTGGGAGCTAAATGTATTGAAAACCTAGTAACGTAGCTATATTATGGTCCAGTAATGCTACCCACAACCCATGGACTGTATTGCTATGTAAGCCTGCATGTTTATTGTGCTTTTCTCAGGACAGTTTGGGAAAAAATGATTGTCTGGAGTATTTCTTCCTTTTATTTTGGTTGTCGCATTAACAACACTTTAAGTGGTCCTGCAACAGCGTGGGGAGGAGAGAAGCAGCTTGCCTCTCTCGCTGCCTTTTTGTGTATGTTCCTACACTTTCTCCACCCGACATGGTTGTGGAAGGATGTGTGTTTACTATTGCATGTCTAAATGCTGTTCTCCCTGCTAAAGTGATGAGGTCCGAAATACCCAAGGAGAAGGTGTATTTTTGTTGTGAGGAAAATAACGGACTACCAGAGCATAATTCCTTTGTGTTCAGCAGTCTTCTTGCCAATAAATAGCTTGAAAGGGGCTGGATCCTGCATTGGTGTGGAGATTTGGGCAGGTGAAGTTGAAGGAAAAAGACACTGCAAAGACCACCCAGATCTTCTAGTTAAGCAGCGTTTGCAGAGCTGCCATTTGGCCTTTACTAGAGTAATCTGCTGAGGCCCTAGCCCTTACTGCTAGCTAAATTAGTTAGATCCCATGTTCTATTTTTTCTTCCATCCCATACATATCATCTGTGTAATGATCCTTTTCTCCTATCAAAAAGCAAAGTTCAAGAGCTGGTAGCTTTGCCCCTAATTACTGAAGTTTCATTTTTTAAATATTATCTTTGACAACAGGGAATTCAGATCTAGCCACTAGAGTACAACAGAGCTGAAGACAGTGCCTACCTGAGTAACCTGTCACACTCCCTACGGCAGGACTTGTAAAACCATTACAGCAGTCTTTAATCCAGGAACCTCTTGCCATACTGTGGGTTTGTGGAGCACTGGGGCTGGCAGGAACTGTAAGAAGTCACCTCGATGAACCTGCCTAGGCAGGATCATATTAGTTACTATCATTTGGAAAGATTTCAGGACCACTGGGGGCAGTCCTATAAAAGCAATTGACTCAGTGCTCAGTAGTGCTTGGAAAGAAAATCGGAGATTTCTAGGGAAAGAAACAGAAAATACATAATTATATTACTATATGAATCCATGATGTGGCTGCATTTTAAATAGTGCAAGTAGCTCTGGTCCCTCGCTACCCCTTCCTCCTGCCTCCTTTTTAGAAAGGTTATAGAAGAAATGAAAGGTACAGCAAAGTGCAACAGCAGTGGAGCAAAGGGATGCAGCTCCTGCCATACGAGGAAAACGAATGGGTCTTCCTCAGTGGATATCCAAGGGTGGGACATGCACAGCGTCCCTCTCAAGTTCATTGCCACGAGGTGCTGCAGAGGCCCAAAGCATAAAAATATTAAAGGGTTTAAAAGTGAGATTCTCAGATTCATGAAGGGTAAGGTCACAGCTGATCGGACACAACTTCTGGCTAAAGGGGTGATGGATGGACAGGGATGTGAAGTGAAAGAAATATGTCACTGCTTCCTGTACTCTTTCCGTAAGCGGTTATTGTCGGCTGCTGTCAGAGGCAGGCGTCTGAGTTCAGAGGATCTTGTACCATGTACAAGCTGGTTTTATGCCCTTATATAAATGTAGCAACAACATCCATGAGATAGCTTGGATTATGCAGTGTTTGCCACCCATATTTAAAGAAATTTCACATTTGCCCCAAGTATCCTGTCCCAGTGGTTTCTTAAATTGATCACCAGAAGAAATTTTTTCCTAATATCTAACCTAAATCCTGCTATATTTTATAATGAGCTTCTGGTGGCGAATAGCCTGTGCTCATTATTTTTAACTAGAGTTATGAATTGCCATGAGTTTACTGGTAAAGATATGCTTAAATTATATCATCTAGGGGATGCTCGTTTCAATTTGGATGTGGCGGGAAATGACTGTCCTCACCAGTACAGACAGAAAGTATGAATCAATTTACATCATCTTGAATAGAAAGTCACTCTAGAAAGATCACCTAAACCTAGTATTTCCAACATGTATTAGTGAGAAGACAACGTAAAGAGAATGGAACAACAATTGCATTTACAGCCAATGTGTTTGTCTTCTCTTTCACTACCAAGCCAGAGGCAATGTTAGAAATGCGCCACTTCATATGTGTTGTCAGAAAAGAGAAAATGCTGAAGGCCACTGCATTTTAGTGCCTTTTTTCAGACAGCAGCAAAAATAGAAACTTCCAAAATCTCTGAAGAGACCTTCAGAGACTTATCAGTTAGCAAAATGTGTGTAGGAGTTAAGACTCAAACTGCTGTAAAAGCTGTATTTGTACTTATGGAGAGATCACCACTAAATATTGATTATTGTAAGGTTAATTGTGCATCCTAGGGCCTCCTTCTTTCTTAAAATAGCAATGACAAAAGAATTGGAGAAGTATTGTTTTTTTCCAGCACTGAATGAGGAACTCACAGAAATACAGCAGTGTTTTTCTCAAGGCTACTCTGTAGCTTCTTCCTTTTAATATATGCAGGCTAGAATTTTGAGTAATTGTTCCTATTTTTTGTCTCAGTTTCCCTTACAAATTTGAGGAAGCCATGTTAATATAAAAATAAAAGAAACTGATAATAAGAATGACCTCTCTTTAATTTTAAGTCATCTTCATTTAAAAAAAAATAATGCTTTTGTGCCTAGTTTTCAATTCTCTTGTAAGGCCTCTAGAAAGGTTACAAGGAAGANCGCCTGGATGCAGTCCTGAGTAACGTGCTCTAGGCATTCCTGCGTCAGCAGGGGAGTTGGACTAGATGATCTCTAGAGGTCCCTTCCAACTCTGAAAATTCCGTGATTCCGTGAAGAGAGCATAGACTAGTAAAGGCAAAAAGTTGTGAAATGATGGGGCATTTACAGAAAAAAAATGTTTGGGTGCAACTGAAGTGTCATACTGGCTTATACTGACTGAAACTGCATGTACAGTGTGATTTTTGTTTTGCCTCTATGCTGGACTTGCCCAGTATGGATGACTGTCCTGCCACTTTGAGATGCTTGGACACTGTCCTGATGGTTTAGACCACGATGCTCTGCAGTGCAGAAGTTTTTGAATGGTGTCTGGGGTGGAGGGGGAGGTGTTTCCGGTCGGATTGTTCTGTAAGTCTCTGAAATGTCTTTCCTTAGGTTTCACGGGATCATTTCTCGGGAGCAAGCAGATGAAATACTTGCTGGCGTAGAAGGAGCATATATTCTTAGAGAAAGCCAGCGGCAACCCGGCTGCTATACTCTTGCTCTCAGGTAAATGCTGTTTTAATAGAGGTTTATAGTTCAAACGTAAATGTGTTTAATGGAGGGGATTCTATCAATCCCTTTTGAAGGAAGTCTATGTCCACCATTACTTAATCCACTTCATGGTGTCAGAGTGATTTTACACCCTTTTGTCAGCAGTTTGACCATCACAGTACTACAGCATTTCAGTCACTCCTTTAGCACTTCACTCCAAAGTCCCTTTTCAGAACCAGACCATGCCTGTTTTCAAAAATTTTTCTACCTAGGGTAGCCTTTACAAGCTTGAATGTTGTAAAGATGGAGCTTCTCCTTGAAAGCTATGTAAAGGATGTGAGTGAGCACAGAACAGGGGAGTGTCCTGGCAGAGGACACAGCCAGGTGGATTGTCCTCTGAGCTCAGTGATGTGTTATACACAAACATCGGCAACCATCAGCAATAGTAACCCTGGATAAAGCTGGAAAATCATGAAGTCCTGTTACGGTTTGAGAAACCCACAATTTATTGTCATTTAGACAATTATTCTATCACCCAATGACCCCTCCCCACCCAGGAAGGGGAATTGGGAAAAACAAGGAAACCCAGGGGTTGAAATATAAACAGATTTGATAGAATAAGAGTAGATAATTAACATTAATAACACTAAAGAACTAATATTGATCCCAATACCAATATAAAATATACAAGGATTATACTCAGCCAACTATATCAGTAGAAAGTGGTGCACTCCCAGCAGTGGACAGTAAATGTCGGACACTGCAAGCGCTACGGCTTCAGGAGGAAGGGAAGGGCTCAGGGGTCCGGCAGAAGTGCAAGAAGTTCTCTGGATTGCTGCCATCAAGGGAGAGAGAGCTTCACAGCAAACTTTCTAATTTATATTGAATGTGACGTTCATAGTATGAAATAATCCTGTTGGCCAGGTTGGGTCAAGTGCCCGGGTATCGCTCCTCCTCATCCCTGCACCTGGTGAGCTCGAAAACATTGAGACCTTGAAACCCACACACCGTAGCTGGCTATAAAGTAAATATTTTCACAAATTCAGACGCTAGAGTCTTCTAAAAGTGCAGTTTTCCCAAGCATTAGAAGAGCAATTAGCCCTGTGTCGCTCAAACCAGGACAAGTCCAGTGGCTGACCAGCTGTCAAAGGCAGCATACTGGACTTCAGTTTTCTTCCCTAACTAGAATTCAAGCTTGCTGTAGAAATACAGTGTGAAGCATGGGATGCTGCTGCTCAAAGAAGTAAGAGTCTGCTATTCAACTGAATGAAAAATTAAATGGGAGCCCAAGCTACAATGTCATTGCCCTTTACAGGTGCCTTTCCTTGAAAATATGGCAGCTCCTGGGTTAGCTATGCCCTTCAAAACCTGCCCATGGAACAGTCTTAAAGCTGCTGTGGGTTAGTGGCAAGAGGACAAGGTATTCTATTGGGTTTTGACAAAACAAACTCCTTGGCAATATTTTACAATGTTTATAGCGTTATTACTTCTGTGGGATATACACAAAATAAAAGTTTGCATTTTCACCCTTCTGCTGGTAAGCCAGAAGGAAAAATCCTTTAAGGAGTTACCCCAAGTAGCTGTGATACAGTGCTGAAATAATCCTCAGAATTCATATTGATGTGCAGATGGTAGAGCAGGAGAAGCTGGTGAGTCATGCCAGCTAAAAAGCGGTGTAAATTAAAAGCAACTTTTGTCGGCTGAAAAAGAACAAACATAATTTTTTAGGGCTTTGGAGAGAGATTTCAAAATAAAGAATAAAAAGAATTACTAAAGGATGGGGATTATGGCAAAGTGCCTCTTGTTTTGACACAACAGCGTGGTTTCTAAATCCATCTGGATAATTATTTGTAGAATCAAAAACTGAATTTTATTATAAATTAGGAATTCATACGAAAAATGTGGGCAAAAAAATAAGAGGCTTAAACAGTTTGATTTGAATGCCCAACAAAGTATGCAGAGACGTGCACATTTGAGGCAATATAAGGACCATTTAACCCAATGTCGTATCTTAGAATCCTTTAATCAAGAATGGGATTCCAACCTCGGTGTTATAAACTGAATGTGCTACTACAGCACTTTGCTTTTTAAAACACTTTAAAAAACACCCCATAGATTACACCTGCCATAAATAGGACCAGAGTTATCCCACAGAACTTTGGACCCCTGAATTAGGAGCTCAGTCTCCCAGGCTTCCTGGCAGAGGGTGATTCAGACCCTTAGGATTTGAATTACGTGCTAGAGTTGCCCATCTCTCTCTATTCACTGTAAATGTGCCCGTGGTGATTAAGCATCTGCTTTCTGCACCTCAAAAATGTTTCAGGATGGAAGAGCCCTTAACACAATTATGCATCCCAGTATAAGGTCTTGTGAATGCAAACATGTCTTTCCGATCGTTGCGGTGGTCCTTTTAGGATTTAGATTAGACCCCATACATCTGGGTCGCGTAGCTTGTTGCAGAGACTTGGCCTCAGTTCTGTAGCCCGGTCCATGTGATTCAGTCATGTTTGGGTTTGAACTTGAGTCGGTCTCTCCACAAGAGATCCAGTTGCAGCCATGTGCATATTCCATATGTAAACCAGACATAGACTCATCAGCAAAACTAACTCCTAAGTGTTTTGCCAGTATGAATTCTCTCTCTCACTCTTCCCTCTCTCCTTCTTCTCTCCCTCCTTTTTTTCTGGTATTTGCAGATTTGGTAATCAGACCTTAAACTACAGGTTGTTCTATGATGGAAAGCACTTCGTTGGGGAGAAAAGATTTGAATCAATCCATGATCTAGTTACAGATGGCTTGATAACATTGTATATAGAAACAAAGGCTTCTGAGTATATTTCCAAAATGACGACAAACCCCATCTATGAACACATTGGATATGCCACTTTGCTTAGAGAAAAAGTGTCACGGAGGCTGAGCAGAACAAAAAATGAATCAAGAAAAGCAAGTGTAACGAGTGAAGAAAATACCCCGGTTGAAAAGGTAAGTATCCAGTTTAAAATTTTGGCAATTAATACTAGTCTTTCTATCAAATCTGAGGGAAATAAGTGTTTTATCTAAAGACCTGTTTCTTTTTTCTGTATTTCATTAAGTATTACTGTCCCACTGAAAATTTTATATCCCGTTAATGTGATCTTGGCTCCAAACTAGTATTTGACTGGAGCTTATGATGAAAGCTTTCTAATAAGTACCAAATGGAAATGTTTTCATTGTGTAAAAAAAAAAAAATAATTAAAAAAAAATATATCTATACTGGTTAACTTGGGAACTGCATCTAAAATTGTTCACAAGTTATGTTTCTTTGTCCGTGTATACTCAAGCAGTAGGGTTATGAAACTGGTTCCCGCTGACCCTTCACCACAGCTCAAGTTTGTTATCTTTCCATTCACAGTGCAAAACTCCTCTTTTCTGCCAAGTCTTTGGTGGATGGGTCTCAAATTGGGATATTGTGTGTTTTCTTCCCTTTCTTCTCGTGGGTCTGAAATTGGGATGTTGTGTGTTTGCCTCCCTTTCTTCTCGCTCTTCTCATTTGAAGTGGGCTTTCCTTGATCTCCTGTCATGCGTCTGTATCCCGTAGCATTGGATGGACTAGGACTTATTTACATGATGATAAATTGAGAATTTTGTGCAGTTGGCAGCCATCTGAAGATGTAAAATTAGAAATTCTTTTACATTTGAGAAACAGTCTTGTAAGCAGTGACATGTGGATATTTTCATTTCCCAGGTGGTAAGGCAGTGAGAACTGTCAAACAAAACTTTTTTTTGGAGTCCGGTGTTTGTGCTGAATTGACTTACTGACATTTGTAAGTGTACTTCTGCAGTGTGACGGATGATTTTAGTGTTCGGTGTGCTGGCTAGCTAGTTGGGAAGTAGAGCTGGTTTATATTTGGGAAGCAGAGAGTGAATTTGCTGTCAAATAGTAATACTGAGCGTGAAAAGAGATCAGCTTTTTTATGTGTATCCTCATCACTGTAGGACATTTCTAGCAGAGTTATTATCTGTTTGGTTCACATATCTGCAACAGCTGATTATATACTGGTTTGGATTTCTCGGTAGTAATAATTGATCAAGTAACTGACCCAACACGTAAACCTATTCATCCTCTGTAACTAATTAATTCCATTTACAATGACATTTTTTAGGGAAGGCGTATTGCTGCAGGGAAGTCCTTTGGAGAATGGCACAGCAAGAAGTCCTCTAGTCAAGTTTTATTTCAGAATGAATCCACTGATGACAATAGTTTTTGGTTCAACTGGATGATACTGTAATATGCAAGAGGAGCAGATGCCATAGAGAAGGGTTTCGTGCTCATTCAGATCCTTGTGATTAGACACAGGCTGGTTGTGAGTGCTGTAACAGGCACGAGAAAATGAATTTCGAGTTCATTTGAGGCACGCTAAGAAATAAACATAGTGCAGTGTGACATACTTTTTTGTGTAGGTGTTTTTGTGTAGGTAGGAAAACAGTCCAGAGGATGTTCTGGAAAAGCTTCTTTTATAGCGAGAAAATACTGGATCATCATCAGGATGACCGTAAACATTATTACATGACTGTAAATAATAAAGCAATCATGACAGTTGAAAATCATGCTACATTCTCTAGGAAATCAGGAGAATATTTTTTTGTACAAGGAAGAACACAATTTCAAAATTGTTTTCAGTTCTACTTACAGTTCTTGCAGTTGAGGTGCAATGGTCTTTTGTATCTCAAAGACTTCAGAAAGAGGTCGATTCTAGTACCATATATTTCCTAACAGATTGTGTTTTCTGTTGTGCTTGGGGTTGGATGTTGGTTTTCAGGCCGGGCAGTTTTGAGTAGGTACTGTAAAAGCCCTTTAAACCAACATAAGGCAAACTGTTGCTGAAGGGACCCCTGCCCTCTCTCCTTCACCACTGCCTTTTTGCTCATGTACAGTTTTATGCAGCTACACGGTAGGTGACACTAGAAAATGGCTCCAGATTAAAACTAACTCAGCCAGAATAAAAACCATGTGAATTTTTCAGCCAGATCTGCTACCTAATCCACCTCATGTGGGCGGAAATGCAGCACAAAGGAGAGGGCAAGACTTTCTTCTGATGGCAGCTCAAAAAACTATGATATTAGCTTGAAGTGAGTGGAGAGCTGCATCCTTAGTTCCAGGTACCTGTGCTTGAAGACGTTTGGACTTGATGTAACTTGCTGTCAATCGTGAAAATACACCTCTAGACCTCAGTAGTGATTGGGTTAGAATCATAGAATCATTTAGGCTGGAAAAGACCTAAGATCATTGAGTCCAGCTGTTAACCTAGCACTGCCAAGTCCACCACTAAACCATGTCCCTAAGCGCCACGTCTGCACCTCTTTTAAATACCTCCAGTGATGGGGACTCCACCACTTCCCTGGGCAGCCTGTTCCAATGATTGACAACCCTTTCAGTGAAGAAGTTTTTCCTAATGTCCAATCTAAACCTGCCCTGGCGCAACTTGAGGATATTTCATCTCATCCTGTCACTTGTTCCTTGGGAAGAGAGACCGACTAGGTCTTCTTTTGTATTGCAGCTGAATGAAATTAAAAAGTGTGTGAAGTGTTATTTACCTCCGAGGTGATTCACGATGCGAAAGGCAGTGCCGTGGGTCCTTACCCTAGAAGGATTAGCGCTCATGTAAATTTCCATACGTGCAGGCACCAGCAGCCTGCAAGCCTGGGCTGCGTGGCTGCGCTGTCGTGTAAAAATAGCTTCAGCTGAGCCATTACATTGTTGGCAACCCTCTCTGCCTTCCTCCCACTGAGGGGAAGCAGCAGAAGGAGGAATAGCAGCTGCTTCTAACATACTTTTCTTGCCAGGAAGAGTAGGAGCAATCACAGCTACAAGAGGAGCGGGGCTAAATAGGCAAGGTGATCTGCCCACAGGCTGAAGACCTGCCGTAGAAGCTGAGGCCCCGCTATCGATGATTAGGACTCCCCATGGGCTACTTTACTGGTACCAGTAGTTTTCCATCTTCTTCTGGAAATCCATGTGAAAAAAAGATTACTTCAGCTAAGTTATTAGGAACTGAAAGAAATTCACGGAAGTCTGTATCTTGAAGTCTACCATGGTTGCTTTTGCTTCATAGGTTCCTGGGGGAAGCTCATGAGAGGTTTGGGTAGCAGACAAAGACTCAGGGGTCATCATTCCCATTTCTTCCTCACAGTAACCGCAGATAAAGTATGGACTGGGCTTTGGAGTAAACTGGTGAAATGTCGAGCGTTTGTCAGTAATAGCATGTAGGGACAGAGGAGAATAAAGGGAATTTAATGTTTGTTTTTATATAAACTTTAGAAGTCCTCTGAAATATAAAAATAATCTGAGGAAGTGGTAGTTCAACGGGAGTTGTATCAGATGTTTTGCTTGAGGCTGTCATGTGTTGTACAGCATTTTAGACAAAGGCCATGGTCTGCCCACAAATCAAAACCTTCACCCACTTCAATTACTCCAATAAATTTCAGATCCCTAGAAATAAGGGAATAAATATTCAGTATTGTTTGCTGTATGTGTGAAAAATCATTGCGTTTTTTGTAAGGTGTGTTTTCTCTGGCCAATTGAACAGGTAGAATGTCTTTTTTTTATAATTGAGCTGGTTTATTTGAAAGTGCAGCATGGGGTATTTTGAATGTTTCAGAAATGATGGAGTGGGGGGGAAAGCCATACACGCAGGACAGAAACTTCCATTATTTCTCAAGAGGAACATGAGAATTCAGCGCTCTAAAGTTAAGCATCAGTACTCCTCTTACAGATTAGGCTTTTTACAAGTGAGATTTTGTTTTATACTGAAATCAATTCCAGAGTGTGAAAGTGCAGCTGAAGGCGTTAGTCTCCTTAGTGGGTTTGTTAACACCATCCAGGGAATCTGCTCATTCTGTCGCCTCCCACGCTGACAGCGGAGATTATTCAATGTCTCAGTCACTCCAGCACCGCTGCTCCCCGTGGGGTAGGTCGATGGAAGGGGACCACCAAGTCACGGGCTGGCGGGAGGAGCACACATCCGAATGAAATGTCTTGGTACTGCCTGGGGTACCTGTCTGTTCCCATAATGATAATTTTTTCGAGGTTGTAATTAGCGGAGTCATGCCCATTCCAGAAGCAGGGGTGTGATCCATAGGCTGGATTAAGCTGTTGTTGTGCATGCCTTTTGACCCAACAGTTTTTGTAGCATGCCTAAGAAAATGTTTATGCTCTAAGATACTTAATGCCAACATTTCATCCAAAAGTTTTTTCTGTCTAGCTTTAAAGAGGTGCTAGATTTGTAGACACAGACTCTAAATTTTAGTCCGAATAGTTTAACAGATCTTTAATCTGAAAGGAGCCACAATGATTTTTAGGAATGAAGTGGTGTGGGAGAACAGCATGCTGCACATACTTTCTTAGCAGTGTAGGCAGTTGTCATTCTAACGGGATCCAGCTTCAAAAGGGATTTTGGACAGAGAAATAGTTTTTTGTGCAAAGAACATTTGAAGATTGTATGTTGTCTGTTTAGGGTTGTGATTTAGGCTTGGGCAAGTTTTGATCGCCTGCTTCATATTTGCTCTGCTTATGGAATGCTGTACTTGCGGCAAATGAACGTATACTAGAAGATGTGGGGCAGATAAGTACCTGGTACTGGTACGTACTGTAATTAATTACCAGTATTTCACATTACTGGTGAATGTAGGAGAAGTGTAACTTACTGTAAGCAATTAATCTTCACATGTAGGAGAGAAAAAGTTGCAGGAGTCTGTCAGTAAAATATGTAGTTCTGAAACGTTTATCGCAATCACATATGACGTTATTCTGCAACTGCTGCCCTTGCTGCGTCAGCAGTCTCTATGTCCCAGGCAAGGAGGAAAAAATCTACTTTCTAATCCTACTGTGGCAAGTGTAATTTGGGAAAATATATTCAAAGAATTGAAGTGTTGGAAGTAAATGCAAGCTGGAATTTCATACGCACCTTAAGGAGGTAAAAGCTTGTTACGCTTGCTGATGAGAAACCATCCTGGTTCTCCGCTTGTGTGCACTTTCATTCCCACTCCTGTGACCTGCCCTGTGCACTGCCACAGCCACCCCGTGCCTTGAGTGGGAACTGGGAGCTGTGACACAGTGCCCCATGCCAGGCAAAGGCTGTGCCCCACACCTTGTTCCTTTGCTACGCTCATCTTACGCAGGAGCAGTTCCTGGGTTCGGGTTGCCTTATAGCTCCTCAAGTATTCATGTTAGCACGGGGGACACAATGAGATCGAGAGACTGGAGTTGAAGAAAACCTTTGGCAGAAGTTCAGCTTAAAGAATTTGCAAAAAGAATAACCTTAACCTATCTGACAAACTGTTGGTAAACGCAGTAAAGATTAAGGAAGGTTTTGTCAGTGCCAGGTCTCCACTTACTTGGATCATGGCAAAGCTCCCATCAACTTCTCTCCAAATAGAATCTGGCTCAGTCAGTTCAAACATACCGGTTGTACATGAAATATGAGTTTTCTTGGAGCCTGGGCTGGAGTGCTTTTTCTGCGCTCTGGTTGCAAGTACATGCCAGGAGCAGCAAGAGGCATTTAAAGATGATGGTCTGCAAAGAATAGTGTAGCAGTGTGAGCTAAAGCAAGAGCGAGCTGTACCTGGAGACTTCACTTAACAGCAGGACAGTGCAGAAAACTGTATATTGCTGCTTGACATGGTAACCTCTCTATCTGTTTTGCTGGAACTCATTACCGGGCATTTAAGTGCAAATGACAGAACCCATAGTTAATGCTGCAGCTAGAACTAAAGAGCTGAAATGATAAGCATATTACAGAGTCTGGAGGGTTGTAGATTTCCTTGGCAGAAGATCCCACACAAATAACAAACAGATAAGAAAGCTACTCCTATTAAGGCAAAGGTGAGAGAAAAGGAAGAATAACTTTGCTAGAAGGAGTAGCTGCTATTACTGTCCTCATTAGTCATGCTGCTCACACAGTTTCCCATAGAAGAAAATGCAGGACTTCCAGGAAAGACTGTTTTCTAACATCCCTTAATTGGAGATGTAATCTGGTTATGGAACTAAATTTTTTAGGGGCACTGCAGTTTTCCTTACATCAAAACTGCACGAGAGACGGCCAATTATATGAGAACCACTAGTTTGGCTCAATTTTTGTAAGTATTTACACTTCTACATTGTTATTCACATCACGTCCCTTTCCGTAGGCCTCTCAGCCTCATCCTACCACTCAATTTTTGTCTCTTCATTGAATTTTCTACAGGTACTGCTGTTAGCCAACGATAAAGAAATCTTTTCAGTCTTTCATTTATTCATTATTCTTCCCATTCTGCAGCTCCTCTAAACCTCTAATGATCCTATTAACCGGTTGCTTGCTAGAGTTTAACTCTCTGCTGGGATGTCTGTCCAGATGTTGTGCATGTCCTTCCACACGAGGGCTGCAGGGTACTGTGCTGTCCTAGCAGCAGATCGCAGGATTAAGAGGATAGCGAGCAGAAACATCTATTCCTGCAGACTGTGGGCTGCAACTGCACTGATAATTTGACCTGGTGTCTTTTACATTGCCTTCAGCTCCCTGGTATCTGCAGCATGCTTGGTCGGAACAAATTAAAATTTGTTCTACAGGGACGTCAACAACCCACCACCTTCTTTTGTTAGGGGCTATGGTTTCACTCCTGTATGCATATCCCCAGGATTCACAAGGGACTCCTCCCCATTTGATTTTCCCTGGGAGATGCTCAGACACCACACCGATAAGCAGCAACTTAAAGCGTGTACATGAAAGTGGCCTTTATCTGCAGATTTCAGTAATACATGCAGTGATAAAAGGTGTGTGGCATTTTTGCTGCTAGAAGCAACTAACTTATACATCATAATTCCTTTCATCAGTCACTCTTGCTTGTCCTGCAAAAGTAGTAGTCTACACACAGGTTACCACATGTACGTACTTAATTGTAGCATGCCCTGAAGTGAGTACTTCAACTACATACCCCACTGTCTTCTTTAAATAATTGTTAGCAATTTAGTACTGATTTCATCCTGAATACTCTTTAGTATTATACCACAGCAAGGAGGAGTTTATATGAATACAGTAGATCTAACAGTATATGTATTTTAGTAAGCAGTTTTATATTTTGAGTGACAAATAACCATCTTACTGAAAATATAGCTGGGTGATCATTTTCTTTTGCCTTTCAGTGTTGGCATTCTTTTGTATTTTCCAGGTGTGTCTCTTTACAGCTTCTTTTTTGTTTAAAGCATCATAAATATGAAATAGGCAATATATAAGAAATAAAAATAAGAAAGCTACCAAAGTAAAATCATGGAAAATATCTTTTTCACTTCCTTCCCTCTGGCTGTCTATATCTATGCATAGGAAAAGGGACGCTGCTTTGTAGTTGACTGTGGCATTCCTAACTAATACCTAATGTTTTCCCTGATTAGGCAAGGATTTTTGAGAGGAATAATTTGGCTCATTTTAACAGTAATGGAAATTGAAGGAATCAAGAGAAAGAGAGGTTCCATTGCAAAGTATTTGCTTACACTGCTTCCCTGAGCTGTTAACATCTCTCCAGGATCCTGGTTTATGTTACGTTATTACTGTCAGCTTAGGATTCATGACTTTTGCCTTAAGCAGAATAAGTGATATGATTATGCCTGAAGAGAGCTCATAAGTTGGAGACAACACTGATTTACACAGATGACATGATGTGATGGATATGATCTGATCCAAATGCTACTGAAATTAATGGGAAGACCTTCCAAAGGTTTCACTGGGTCTTGGAGCAGTTCAGGGCACTGCTAAGCATATGGAGCAAAGGTGAATATGAAGTTTGTTACCACCAAAGTGTTTCCCAATCCAGTGTTTTAGAAAGGTAGCCAAATGGAAGAGGTGCGAGAACTTCATACCTGAATACCACAACTGTAGATTGAAATTTTCTCAAATGAGAATGTCGGATTAGTACTAAAAGTGATTAGGTACACCAGAAGTGCTTATAGTAGTCCTAAAGCAAATGCCTCTTGGCTCTTCAAGTACAGTACTGTATCTGCAGCTAGGCTGTGCTGAATACATAAATTAATCTTTTCCTCTCAGGTATTTTCCTGTTATGAATGTATTAATAATTCTAATAAAGCTAAATGTTTGTTGCATAAAAGCCATGCTTAGTTTGATGTATGAAAAATAAAAGCCTTATATGAGGGGTTTTTTTTTCCTTGGCTTTTATACTCTTTACATAGTTTGATGGTATTAAATTAGTATAAACAAACTTCTGTAGGGATTGGGATAGAGCCTTCAGTGTAAACATTTCATGTGTATTGTCACTGGAAAATGGAAAGCCATTTTTTAAGTAAAAATCTATACTTGATTATCTCACATGAATCTTGAGACACTGTGTGGGAGTAGGCACTAAACTTTTACAAGCACCTCTGAACTGCTGTGTTTTGATCTTGGAAGACAAGTGTTCAACTTCTTAGGAATAAGATATTAATTCCTGTTAGTAGAGGACTTGAAATTGGTATCAAGAGGAAAGTGTTTAAATAGTGACTAACAGTTATCCTTTATATTTTGTTTAGAAAATAAGTGGGTTTAGTGATGTGCTTGATTAGGTCATATGTTTGCTTGGCTAATTATAAGGCAAAAAGTAACCTGACCTCTGTGCACATGCTGGACGTGACAAGAGATGATAGGCCTGTAATACAGTGATTAACATTGCAGGTTAGCTATTAAGGGAGAAAAAAAGAAAGAAGAGTGAAACAGTGGGATGGAGTGCCTGAGGAGGTTACAAAATCTCCCTCATCATGAGGCATAGAAACATATTGGAAAACATCTGGGAGAAATGGCACAGGTAGCACTGATCACTGAGGCAGGCAGGAGAAGAGCCTCCTAAAGTACCTTGTAGTCCTATTTCTCCATGGTTTTCTGTGCCTGAAAAAGTATTATTTAGGCTGATTCATCCTGTCTAGATGAAGACATCTTATCAACGTAGCTAAGGAGCAGTTATTTGATTCCTCCCTGTAGGAAGAGAGTACATTCCATCCTCGAGAAGAGAAGGCTCTAGTGAGACCTTCTAGCTGCCTTGCAGTACTTAAAGGGAGCCTACAGGAAAGATGGGGAAGGACTCTTTATCAGGGAGTGTAGCGATAGGACAAGAGATAATGGTTTTAAACTGAGAGAGAGTAGATTTAGATTAGATATTAGGAAGAAATTCTTTACAGTGAGGGTGGTGAGACACTGGAACAGGTTGCCCAGAGAAGTTGTGGGCGCTCCCTCCCTGGAAGTGTTCAAGGCCAGGCTGGATGGGGCTTTGAGCAACCTGATCTAGTGGGAGGTGTCCCTGCCTATGACAGGGGGGCTGGAACTAGATGATCTTTAAGGTCCCTTCCATCCCAAACTATACTATGATTCTGTGGTTCAGTTCTGAATCGTCACTTCACTAGTGAGAAATTAACTACAGCTACAATCCTAATGTCCAAGGCTTCCATGAAATGCTTAATGCCAGCCAAGATATGCTAAGTTCTTACTTTTCTATGTCCTGCACGCTCTGGAGAGCTTCTGCCAAGGAATGTCTTGGCTGGCTTTCTGTGTCCCTGCACGCTGACTGGCACTTGTCCCATCACGCTCTAGATATCCTTTCTGAGCATAAAACGTGTATGTCATACCCACTGAGCATCTTTTCCCAGACTCAGGGTGCAGAAGGTCTCAGCCCTGAGGCATGTGGGCACTCAAGTGAAGTCAGGTGCAGAGCCCAAGCAAACGTCCTCTGTTTGATCTGGGCTCTTGTCCCAGAGAGCCAGCTCAGCAGACTGCACCCTCACCCTGCAGGTGGGGTGCTGGGAATCCAGGTGTGGGGATCTCCCTGGTCGCCTCTGGGCTGGGTCAGCAGCTATCAGCCAGCCGCAGTCTCAGCCGCAGGGCTCGCAGAGCTCGTTGGAGCTGCCAGGCAGAAGAAGGCAGCAGCCTGGGCAGGATGACAACTAGTAATGGCCACAGCGAAGCACATGCTGTTGACAGCGTTCTCAGCTGAGGCTTGACTACGAAGGTCAGGAACCAGTGCTTTTTATAACTGCTAATATTTGGAAAAGAGGACGCTGTGGTGTGAAAAGTACAAGTTGTAACAATGGGCTCTTTCTTGTAATGTGTTCTCAGCCCTGGAGAACAGTGGGACTGCTCACGGTCGTCAGCGTGGATTATGTAGAATGAATACTGCCAGTTAGACTTGATTGCCTTTTTGATAGATTTACAAAAGTACTGAATGAAAAGAATGCAGCAGATGCAGAATAATTGGATTTTTAGCAAAGTAGTACAATGTCTCATGAAATCATACTCTTGACATTAATTCAAATTGGTTGGCGCATGAACACGGTCACATGGACCAAAAATAGGCAGAGGAATTTCAAGCAAAGAATAAAGATAGGCAGCAGCTTGATAAGCTGGGGAAAGGTAGCTGATGAAGTGCTGCAGGGATGGGAGTTCCATTTAAGATTTTTATTGATCTGGAAAAAGCGCAAACAAGACATTACCGAAAATTCAGGATGGTTTGTGCTATGGTGTGACTCAGTATAGCAATTAATCCCTGGAAACATAATGAGCGTCCATGACAGAAACATCAAGAGAATCTCAATTAGAAAATGTAAGAAGACAGTTTGGCATGTTTTAAGCACATGAAAAGGGGGCAAGCGATGTACATACCTGGAGTATGTCTTCTTCTGTTGAGAGTGAGAAAGTTGCTTGCATTTAAGCCAGGTGTGCCACTATTAAGCAGGGGCTAGAGGTGAGGAAGGGGAGCATTGCCATAGCCTCAGGAGGAATTGTGTCTCCAGTGCTTGTCAAAAGGAATAGTTGTGGTTACACTTTGAAAGCCTCTTTCGCTGATTTTCTGTTGGTTCATCCATCCATCTAAACAATAACTACTGCTGTGGTAACTCATTGTCCTTCCGGCAAGCTGTAAGCCAGGAATAGTGCTTCTGCTTCTCAAAATGATTGTGCCCAGCACCTGTACGGAGGGAGATGTGGAAAGCCCTGCTTTCTTTGCTCCGTGCCCATGTGCTGGACCAGGTGCCATTTGGCTGGTGATACAGGGCAGCTTTTCTGAAGTCCATCAGGCTTGTGTGGGACCTCTACAGCAGGGGTGATCACCTGGGGTCAGTTCTCAGTGCCTTCTGCATTGCTCGCGGCAGTCTAAGATGCGGGCTCCTCAAATGAGAAAGATGGGCTGGGAGTGTAGCGTGGTCATTTGGCAGAGTCCATCAGGAGCTAAACAGTCCCTGAGGAGGAAGATACTTCTTCAATGAGAAGGCTGTAGGGTGGGGTTTTGGGGGAGGAAGGGGGCGAAGGTGGAGAAGGTGTCTTCAGATACATCTGCCAGACTCTATACCACCTAGACTTGCAGGGAACAGCTTGGGAGGAATCAATCAAGATGATTTGTGAAAGAAATTGTCCCAATTAAACACTAGGTGGCATATTTACTTTAGAGTTTCCAGGGACTGTATTAGGACATCATACGCTGCTGACACCCATTTGTGTTTGTGTGATGAGTGTAGTTTCATGAGAACATGACCACCTGATGCCTTTTTTTAAACAACAAACATTCATCTTCTTCTTAAAAAACTTGACACAAAAACACCAATGCTTACTTCAGCCTTAAAGTTATTCTTTAGTGTCGAAGTCACTTCTATATTGATACACAGATAATTAAATGTAGTGCAGTAAGGAGTAGGTGTACATGGCAATGGTCCTACAGAAGGTCCAGTCTCAGAGCAATTGTGTAAATAGTGAGAGGGGTTAACATGCAAAGACATAGTACATTTTACTTATTTTACTTGTCTGAAAGGCTGCATGGAGGAATATATAATGCATTTTAAAAGTCAAATGAAGGAAACCTAACATTTCTGCTTATGTGAATGCAAAGCACGGCTCTTGATTTCAGAGCTGGTATTTTAAGGTAATAGCATCCAGTGGTTTGGGCAAAATACTCAAAGGCAGAAAATACACCTTTATTCTGTGTCTGCGTGACACCTCTTAAGTCAGCCAGGCTGCAGTTTTCCATACGCTGCTGCTTCTCCATTGGTGAAAGAATACATACACCAAGCTTACAGAAATGCCTTCTCACATGCTGCATCCTTGAGAAAGTGCAGCACCACAGCCATCACCGAGGCAGGGCACTTAGCCTCTGCTGAAAAATACCATATTTAGTATGTCTGCTCTAAAAATTCTTAATTCTTCCTATGGATATTTTAAGAACATAGATAGGTAGGTAGGTAGGTAGGTAAGGTAGGTAGGTAGATAGATAGATAGATAGANAGGTAGGTAGGTAGGTAGGTAAGGTAGGTAGGTAGATAGATAGATACATACATACATACATACATACATACATACATACTTTGGACTAACTGCAGATACCATGAAGATAAACTCCTCCAGCATGGGAGACATCCTTAGTGCTGGTTGCGCAGGTTGTTGTAGCTCTCCCTGGAAGGGAGTTGTAGGTTGCTGACCCACGTCCACCACTGGCCACACTTCTGAGATGAATCCCGTCATCCGTCAGTCTGCTCTGCTGTAACTCATGTATGGACCTCTGAGTGGACAGAACTGGTTATAGCTGTTCAATGCGAGCTCTTACAAACAAAGCGGGCCATATAAAAAGAGAGCTAAATATGTAGGTCTGAACTGGGGTGAGCTCATTATGCCAGTGCCGAGGAGTGTGAAAAATAGACCTTGCTATGAGAAAAGGGTTACGGGGATAAATCCTTTCCTTGCCTGACACTGTCTGTGCCTCAGACATGCCTGTCCTCTTCAAGGGGAAAAGAAAGTCCCACTCTGCTTGCCTTTTCCGTCCTCTTCTCACCCACAAGAAGCAGGCTGGAGCTATTGCATTATCTGATGCCAGGGGATGTGGTGGGGCAAAAGCTTACAGCTTGCCTTAGGACATCAAAAACGCATCCAGAGCACCTGTACTCTGGCATTAGGAAAATCTGGTCGGGTTCATACCACAGAGATGAATTTATGGCTATTTTCATTCTCAGTAGTATCATTTGATGCCCATGTTCCGTAAGACTTTTTATGTCTGTTATTTTCCCAGCTCTCAGGAAAATACTAGTAGACCAGCATGTAATTCGGACAGTGAGCTGAGGTCTGCTGCCCTGCATGCAGTGGCTGCTCCCTACCCACTGCTGGGCTGCATTCACAAAGCTGTGTTTTACAGTATAAGTACATAAAGAGACACCTGGGCAAATCTTTCAAGTCAATTAGTTCTATTTATTTATATATTTTAGGAAGCAGAGAAAAAATACTTTCCTTTTAGTTCCCTCTTCCCCTCCCTTTAATTTGATTAATCCAATCAGTGCAGTTTCCTAAATCCATCTGGTCTATAATGCATTGCCGAATGTCAGGCCAAGTGAATTTGCAGACAAAGCTTAAGGCACTTCCAGAATGGCTGAAAATGAAGTATACTGGCAGAGATTGGACTAAAGAGAGTGTATTTTCAAGGACATTGTTCACATCATTTGGTTTTTTGTAGACCTCAAAGTACTAGGAATTAAGGGAAAAGGCTGGATTGTGGTTTCTTTGTGGGCTGGCAGAATCCCAACTGAATAAAGTCAAGTCATCATTTGATATAACTTGCTTCTTATGAGATGCTGCGTGCAACGCAGGATTCATATAACTTCCACATGATGCTTTGTAGGGAATTTTTCCATGTGTGGTTTTTTAATAAGCTCTCAATTCAGTGGCTTAAGTTTCCTTCTCCACATGCGAGCAGTGTACAAGATCTGTATCGTCCAGCTATAGACACTGAATTTCATGAGAAAATACAAAACCTTCTGTAATTTCCTTTGTTCTATTTCTCACTAAATTTTAGTTGCAAATTAAAAACAAAAAACACCACAAAACAGTAAGTAGTTAGGGTACGTGTGGCATTTTCTTCCTTTGCCGGTCACGGTGTATGCTCTACAACAAAGGCTTGATACAGCCCCGGTTGAAATGAGAGCAAACCTGCATAGCCACAGGTCAAGACATCTAGGAGTCCCATTAGAGCTGCCCAGAACTAGAAAAGTGGACAAGTATGTTCTGATACACATCCACAGAATCCAGTGCCTTGGGGCTGTAGCGAGCCAGCCTGCTGAACAGGTACGGCGCAGGCAGCTCATACAGCCGTCTCAGGCGGCTCGTTCAATATGTCAGCTCAAGTGCAGTTCATAGAGCACGTGAGCTATTGCTCTGACCAGGTTACCTGGAGATCTTGGTACATACATCTTACTGGATGACAGTAATGGCAAGATTAAAGCACTGCACATTAGAACATGGACAGAGTTCAGACATTTACCTGCTCAATGTCCTTTAAGTAGAATTTTGTAATGGGAATAAATCAGTCCATTTAGTTCAATTTAGTATCTGGACTTTCTACTACACAAGCAGAACATCTCACTTGCAGCAAAATTCAAGATCGGGCTTGGGAATGGAGTACTGTATTGGCTGGTGCCTGAGCTATCTATGGAGTAATAAATACTCGTATTTTCTCTAACTCAGAAGAACGCTCTTTGGTGCAAAAGATGGGATGGTGAATTTGATTCTTCTGCAAACTTTATTTGAAGTAGAAGATTGCTAATAAAGGGACAGTGACTGAAATGTTAATTCTTTCCCATTTTATTGCCTGTTTTCCTTTTAACACGTGAGTTCAAATTCTTGAATAAAGGTAAGAATCATGACATTAATAAGAAAGAGGGGATTAAAAATTTCAGCTATCATCAGCCTTTCTGATTGTATGTTGATTGGATTAAGTGTTGACTGTGGAGGTTTGCACTCTAACAGCACCACCTATTTTTATCCTGCCAGGTGTTACTAAGAGTAATTTAGTATTTTGAATACTTATATTTTTCTAGGCTTGTGCAAGAATCCAGGAAAACTCCTTGAATATTCAATATTCCAATAATCAGATGAAAAAACAAGTTAATTCAACATTTGATAGCACTTCCAATCCAATGTAACATACTCAGAGCTAATTGAGAAAAGAATATATTCCTGTAGGCTTTTGATATTTTTTCTTTCTGTAAAAATTTGGCAGCTAAATTTGTGCATAGAAAATAAGTCTCGATATTCCCATTTTCATACTACTTTAAAAAAATGTAAGTGCTCACTTTCTGCATCATCTTCAGAAAAACAAAAAGATACAATAGAATTCAGTGAGAGTATAACAGAGTATGCATTGCAACAGGGGAGATGTATTTTTCACAAGACTTCAAATATCAAAATTATACTAAAAAGGGGGGGGGGCAGTACTTGTCTCTGGAAATCAGAAATCGGCAAATAGGAAACAGTTCTATAATAACGCATGTGGGACCGTGGAGCATTTTGGATTAGCTATGCACCACATGTAATCCTAGTCTATCTTTTTATTATTGTTGTTCTGTTCACAGTTCAGTGTATTTTAAGATGCTATGCATGGCCTTTGGGGGTATAATTACATTTTTCACTTGATCTGTAGTTTAGTAGCTGGAACAAGAAGACAAAAGGTTATTTGGAATCAGACCTGACAGCCAGGAGGCTGAAGTGCTGACATTAGTCTGCCACCTGACAGGTCTATGCCTCATGATTCGTCTGTGCGTGTGTTTGTGATATATTTAAAAAGCAAGAAACCTAGCAGAAAGGATTCTCAGCCCACACATAGGTGCAGGCAAAACGCACAATAATGAGCCTTGAACTGTCTGGTTTATTTTCAGTGGGTTGCCTTTTTTTTTTTTTTTTGGCTTGTTTTCATCAAACCTAATGAAAGTGGTCGTCACAGAGAGGGTCAGAGGATGCCTTTTTTGCTCCCAGAAAGCATGTCATTGCTCTTTGTCCTTCTCAGTTTCCCTTCCGGTAGCAGCACATATTGTGTTGAACTTGAATCCGTGTTGTTGAGCTGTTTGTTTGCCCCACCGTTTTTACACAGAGCAGTTGGTCCATCAGCGGTCGTGTTGCCGGGTGTAGTGACAACCCGCTGTCTTGTTGTGTTCAGCATTTATCAGCTGAAAACACTGGATATTCTTCTGCCATTCACCGCTGTAGTGTTAAATGCTGTACCCAGTTGAATTAACATTTTTATCTCAGCAGCTGGTGAAGTCCTTTCTCCGGGCTTCCACTGGATCCTTACCTCAGTTTCCACTGCGTGTGCAGTGCCTTGCACATGTGGCTTTACATACGGATACTTTCTTCCTTCAATTCACAGATAGGAAGGCGAAGACCCACAAACAGTGAATTTAGGACAGAAATGCAGATCTGTCTCGTTCAAGAATGATGTGTCAGTGGGGTGGCTGGGGTAATTAGGGTTGTTTTGCAAACATGTTCTCATGATGGTTTATTTGGAATGGCAATATTGATGCGCAATGTATTTTGTATACCTAACTGCCCTCAGAAGTCACTTTTTAAAGGAGAGGGTCTGGTGGGGGGATGTTAAGGAGGCACGTTTGTGCTCTTGGAACTGTCACTGGAGGTCAGGGTTGTACCTGAGCATGTGTCTATGACAAGACTAGTCCTAGCTTGGCATTGTAGTCAGGGCCAGTGAGGTGTTGCAGCCAGGGCCCAGGATAAATCCCAGATGGAAAAGTACAACCTCTAGCAGCTTTTCTTTTAATTAACATCTCTTTATTGATGTCAGTGGCAACTGCAGAAAAGACGGCTATTGTGAAGAAACTACAGAGGCAGAAGACACAGAAACAATAGCAGAAATGGCATAAAAAACATTAAATAATTTGTTTATTCTTCTCAGTCATCAGTCTTTTTCCTTAAACATTTTTCTGTAGCACAATATCAGAGACAGAACATTTTGCTTTAATCACACTTTTATAGAAGATGTCTTGATAGTTAAGAGTATAGGATCTCAAAAGTGCAGAATTTTTAATGCATCTATATAGCTAATATTAAAACAAATACGGAGAAGATAGTGACAGAAATTTAATCAGATTTAGTCTCCAAAGCCTAAATTTTCAAATTCCTCCAACTTCAGTGAATCTTCACTCAGATGAGTAGATAAGCATATGATTTGCATCTAAACATAGCAACACAGGCATGTGGTGAGCCATTAAGTGGATTGGCTGTGACAGAGAGATAGGGGCAAAGCCCAGATTTCAACATAGCAGCTTTTGGCTCTTGGTTGATCCCTTGGTTCAATAGATCCCACTGCCTCAGCTTTGCAACTCTGAGTAAGATTTCACAGTGTGTGCCTACGAGAGACTTGCTAAGTAGGGTGTCCTTTTCCTAGTTAAACACTTTGCAGCTTTCTCTCCTATGACTTTGCTAACCCCTCATGGGTGTATCTCCGGTAATGGTGCTTCAAGCTTTCCCTTTCTCAACTTTGGGCACTTCCATTCAGTTTAATTTTTTTGCTTTTACAGAGATTTACTTTTTCTTTCAAAATCAAGCTTGAGAACTTTTGGTGGTGTAATAAAGGAGTCCAGGGAACTTGTTCTGGCAAAGGAGACTTCCAAGCCAGAAACTGAGGAGAGAGGTTTTAAAATACAGCTTCTAAAAAAATTTAAAACATTAATGTGCTTAGATTCCACATCTTCTGAAGCAGACGCTTCAAAACAAGGAAGTATTGCTGAATCTGACCATGTCTGTATAAGAAAGTATATGTCCCACCTCAGTAATCATTTTTTTCTCCATTTTAAATCTGTGTCACTGAGTTTCTAAAAGTGCAGGTGCTGTGTTATCACTCCAGGAGAGGTTCTGCTGCTCTGTTCAGAGGGATCAGCAATAAAATTTAATATTGTCTTCCAATACTGCAGTCACCTCCAGTTACCCTTCAGCCACTTCTGTTGGGCAAGAGGGATAGGAGAGGCAGTGATTTGTAACTAGCCTGACTGCACTCCTGAGCTGGTGAGCAACAGGAATATGCAATCAACAGGTGTTTAGAAAGCCCCACATATTAACTGCTACAAAGAGTCACCACCAGTTTGCTGCATGGTGAGAGACATTGAGTTACTGCCATTGCCACTCTTCAGTGGAGGGGTAATTCCAGCAACAGGCCATTGATGATAGATAGAAGTTCAAGTGCCTGGACCTTGGAAGAGGCAACACTGAGCTCTGTCCTACTGTCCCATCCTTTGTTTGTCCATGGAATAACCAAACTTGATAAAAGTCACAGCTCTCTTGTGATGTCTATCCTATTCCCAGAGGAGGAGGGTGTAGCACCAGCTCTTACTTATACCTCTTCCTATTGGATATTTGCAAATCTTTCCCACCGTTTGCATACCACCCCGAAGGGCAGGAGGTCAGCCTCAGTCCCTGTTCTGCAACATGAATCTGTCACACAGGATGAAATGATAAATAATTTTGGCAAGAATGGGACTTGAGGTTTATCCAGATTCTGTTGCAAAGAGAAGCACATGATAAGAAATGAGGCTTTTTATTGCCGCTACTAAGGAACAGAGCATTAATAATTTCTTCTGACAAGTGACATCACTTCCAGAGAAGCCATGAGGGAAGACGTAAACGTCAGAAATAGGAAATAAATATCTGTCCATTGGCAGATCTTAGGTCCGTTGACTTATCTTCATTTAAACAACATAAACGCATTTCTGAACAAACTATCAACTATCAAAGTTGTGAATTATTGAGGGATTTACAGAAATTGCCTTCTTATCTGTCTTTAATCTTAAGTGATGTTAAAGGCACAATGATGAGTGGGAAGAAGTCTTCCAAATTCACAACAAAATGGCCATATCTTACAGATATATACATAATATATAATAAAGGATTGGATCCAACTAATACGTAATACTAAGCTACACTATTCATTTTCAGGAACAGCCCTTTTAAAATATCTGATAGTGGTAATATATGCTGTGCTTACAATCGTTTAAAGGAACAAAGTTATGAAGAAATAAAAATAATTATTTTGGCCCCAAATGTATAACGTAACTATTATGTGAATATTGAATATCGCTAATACGTGAATGTGAAAATTACATGAAGCAAAAGAAGTTCTGGATTAAGAAACTATTGGATCTGGTTCTCCAAAAGCTTGCATCAGCTTGAGGCTGGTGTAAGATCTGCCTGCCAAAAAAACAGGCATTGCAGAATTGGAAGCATTATTTTTATGGTCATGGTAAATATATATATCTATATCACATTTCTTTCTTCTTACAATCATTTTTAAGGAATTCTATGTCCATAACATTTCTCTTTTTTTCTAGAAAAACAACTCTTTTTTAAAATGTGTGTTCATGTACACAAATAGGGGAAAAAAGCATTGACACTGTCATCATTGCCCTTTTTTAACTTCCCCAGCAAGGTCATCCAGGTTGGTTGTGCAAAGCCCTCATTGGGGAGTATTTTAATATTTCACATTAGGTGTGTTGCAATCTCAGCTTTTCCCTTACTAGCAAAGAGAACGATGGACATCACACTGTGTTGGCCATAGCAGGATTAATCAGCGCAACATCAGAACAGGCAGTCTGAACGAGGTTACTCAGTCCTCGTGGGTCAGCCCTTGCTACCTTCTTTCAGATATCAAAGTGCTCTCCCAAGAATCTAGAGAGAAGGATGCCCAGGGAGGGTATAAGAAAGGCTAGTTTCCCCAGTACATTACTGGTTCTCCTTCCCTGAAGCTGAGGTTCATGAGGAGGCATGCCCGGTTGCCTCCATGCTCTTCTATTTGTAGCTTTTTTGGAAGAGGAGCATGAAAGGAAGAGGAGGGGGACTGGTGACAGCAGGGATCCGGAGGGAAAAAGACAATTCAGAGCTGCTCCATGAAAAAAAATAAATGCACCTGTTCTCTGGGAGCCAAAAAGATTGGCATAGCTGGGAACACAGGGTGCTTGGTGTTTCTCCTGAGCCCTCCTCATTCACTGGCAGCAATCAAATATGTTGAGCCCCAACAGTTCAGGTCTCACAGGCAGTATCCTACATTGGGATTCTGCCTGCCAAGTTCTCAGGTGTTGCTCTGAGAAATCTTGAGGAAAATGACATTGAAGACAACTTTTGCCCCAGTCTTCTGTGAGAAAGTGCAAAGGTTGCAAATTCAATAGCTAAGTAAAATTATTGTCTCTCAAAAGCATCCCCCAGTAGGGATTTTGCCTTAACACTCTTAAGAATTTGAAAAGAGGGATCTTCTCAGTAAAAATGGCACTTGGGAAACCAACAGACTCATCTCCAGTCTGATGCACTGGAATGTCTCCCCCTCACCCTGTGGTTTTCCTTTGATCATTATTTTTTTTTCTTTTATTTAAGCTATCATCCTAAAAACCACCCTTCACCACCTTTATTTTTCCTCATTATTTCCCCTCTTGCCTTCCCAGGACAAGAAAAAGTCTTTCTTTTGGCTTTTTCCCACTTTATGCTTCAGAAACCCCAACACAGATACCCTGGTTTCTACCTATGGAGCACCGGCACAGCAAAGGAAAACAGTCACATTCTGCCGCAGCACAGAAGATGCAAGAAGGACCAGCAGCAAAGGGGTTAAAGGGAGTCCCATAGCAAAAATATGCAATGCCTTGAAATTTTAAGCGCTAAAAATCTATGAGTACATAAAAGAATAAATCTTTGCAATTCCAGATATTTCTGGTTGACAAAAAACACTTGGAACCAGTTGTATAGGGGTTTTTTTCTGTGAACAGTGGAATTGGTGATGCCTCGTTCCCTATGGGTTTGTGCTCTATCTTTCTGCACTCTTTAATCCCACTTCAGTAAGCCCAGCCATCCCTCCAGACGTTTCACACATCCCTCCCTCGCCCCCCATTCCTCCAACCCTCCTCTCCCCTCAACATTTCCTTCTCAGTACCTGCAAAGGAGGTGGCAGGCGTTGCAGCTCCACATTGGACTGCTGGGCCAGCCAGGAGAGAGCACAGGAGCTCAGACCTCAGGCTGCGTCTCTCGCCTCGGTCCAGCTACCAAATTTCATGAAACTCAGACATCTGTTGCTCCATCAACTTCAGCTAGCATTAGCCAGCTGGCTCCGAAGACAGTCAGAGCAAGCGGTGAAACAGATTGACACACACTGCAATCACGTTTCTGTAGGCAATCAGGCTAATTTAAGGCCAATATTGCCTTTTGTTTTAATAACAATTTTTAAGCTCCATAGATACGGTTTCCAGGCATGTTTTTTTACCTCCCTGTAAGTGTAAAAGTAATTATAAGATCCACTTCTTCCCCACCACCATGTTTGTAAACATACCTCTTCTGCAAAATACCTGGCTGTAGGGGCTCCACTGGTTTTCACCAGTACCATACAGACTGCTTCTGGGTATTTTACAGAGAGCTAGCCAGGTACCTTGCAACTTGCCAACTTACTATATCCCACATACTGGCTTCAGGTGGCTTTAAAAAAAAAAACAACCAAACAAAAAAAAAACCCAAACCACCAAATTTTGCCTTGCCCTGAACGCCACAGCACTTGATGGCTGCTGGGAGAAGATGTGGCTGTGGGTGAGCTGAACACCTCACTCACAGTGTCTGAGACCTGCTCATTTGAAACTGTGAGGTGAGTGACTCCAGCCTCTCCAGAAAGTGGCTGAAGTTTTTGTATGGGATGGAGAAAACAGAGGTTTTGCTGTAGCTGCTCTTCATGCTCTTGAGTAATATGTGGCTCCCAGCCTTCTCCTCCCTTTTCATGTGGACTGAAGGGAGGAGAGCAGTTGCTAATGTCTTTAGCACCTGGGAATAGCAGCTTTGGAAGTGGCAAAGTGCCCTTGTCTCTACCTACAGCGGATAAAATGGAGGGAATCTCTTACCTTGTCCTCCTCTAGAAGAGATCCCTGAGAAACTGCCTATTTTTATCTCCATTCCTCAAAATGGGGGCTCTGGGCAGTGAACAAGGGACATCACCTTTCTGCAATGCAGTTAGGTCCCTGGCTGAGGAGCACGCACTGTGTCCACACGGTGTCCTCACTGCAATGGCAAGAAGGTCCTCCAGAGCAGGTCATGTCTTTGTACCTGAGTAGACACTGTATCATTCGGGACAATCTGTTTTGAAGCAGTTTGCAACATCCAGTTCCCCTGACTTTGCTCGGAGTTGTGTGTGCTGAGGAATACTAAAAAAATATCTCACAAAAATATGCATCAGACGGTCTCCTCTAGTTCAGTTTGGTTTAAATCTCCAAGTAAACATCTAAAACACGTTCTCTGTTCTTCTGACTGCTCAGTTCCAAAAGAGATTGAGTTTCATTTGCTTCTTTAATGAGACTGTTCCCAGTGAGTTACTGTCTTGGATGTGCAGAGGGATAAATGCCCGATTTTCTCCATTTGAAAAAGTCCAAAAAAATGCTTCTGCTCAGCCTCAGCCATTTGGCTGGGAGGTTTCCACATCATGTGTCAAGCTGGCTTTTCTTCTCTGACTGCAGAAGAATGCTCAGATGAGGTTGAGGGGAAGTACAAGGTTTTGACAGCATGTAGAAGATTCCAGCTAATTGAGTTCATTGGGAATTTTTCTACGCAGCATTTTTTCTGTTGAAGAATGCCAACTCCTTGTGGAGGAGGGTCAGCTCCAACAAATGACTCACTTTAATGGAGACAGCCTGAAGGAGCCCGAGGCAGAATAGGCCAGGCTCAGGCTGGTGCCGGCAAGGGTGATGTTTGTACCCCGCAACCCTCTCCCTTACAGGGCTTAAAACTTCTGTGTCAGAGGGCTGATTGTTGCCCTGCTGCCAGCAGACAATTGCAAAAAATCCATTGATGTCTCATGCTCTTCCCATGACTGACCCATCCACAGTCATCACCTGCAGCTTGCTGACAGTTGCTGTGCTGGCCCGTCCTACAGATGTCTGTCCTTGGGCTTTTAAGCTTTGGTCCAGTCTGGGTGATGAGCCATGTTAGGGTCATTGGGGTTCCCCAGTTCAGATTTCTAGCCTAGGAAGGGGGTTCACATTGCTGTAGGAGTTCAAAGAAGTGAGGGAAAGCAGTCAACATTAACAGAGCTTTGAAGGCGCAAAGTTAAGCATTTGGAAGTTAGGGAATGCCAAACAGAGGGTCACCAGTACAACCCCAGCTGTATGTTTACATGATGGTACTGTTTCCAGTTACAGGATCCCATTGTTTTCCTGTGGGGCTCCTGCCTCGTTCAGTGCACTGGAGAAACTTTGCTCAGCTAAAGTAGCTTGGTTATTACTCAAACATGCTACTGTCCACGGGTTGGATTCAAGTGGTTTAAAAAGAAGAATTTCCAAATTTTGCCTTCCCCTGAGTGCCACAGCTATAGCTGGCTACAGCTTCTACTATTTCCACTTCTTGATGACTGTTAAGTCATGGCTGTGGGTGAGTGGGTGGCTGTGGGTGAGCAGCTTTGCCTTGCTATTTATGGAAGTGAAAGGCATGTGACGAAAAGGGGGGAAAAAAAAAAAAAAGTCTACTGCAGTGATGACACTGGTGGAAAGTTGCACAATGGGCTGGATTACATCCCTGCCCAGAGCCCTCATTTCGTGTTGGCAAGGAGCTCAAACATGTTCAGAGGCTAATGAGGCTACTTCTGTTACTGAGTGTACAAATTAGATTCTGCAGAAGTGTTGAGTAAATGCAGGCGAAACTAATGGGATCTGTTATCTGAATATAGAAAATAATATAACCTATTAAATGTTATTAAAAAAAATGCAAGCTGCGACTCCAATTAGGTGCCAAAAAGGAGAAAAGATTAATATAATGAGTCAGCCTCATGTCAATGAAATGGGAATAATACCAGCCTTTTGATGAAAATTGTTGTGCAGCATCCAGACTTCACAGCTTCCCGAATCCCTGGTGAGCCAGGGGGCGAGGGAGGGACATTAACATTCAGGATTGAGAAGAGAGTTTGAGAGGAACATGCGTGATGTGAACTGGCTTGGAGAAAAATAGTCTGCACTCACGTAAACACAGACAGCATCATAAGACTTCAAGGGTCAGAGCTCAGCCTGAATTAAGACAGATCTCTCTTCTTTAATATTCAGTGTTGGGAGGATGAAAGAAGTATTGCCCTAGAAAAATCAGTTTTAAAATTCTGCTGGATGCTGGGATTTCACTTTAGAAGTAAATCGGGACGTTCTTTTCTTTTTGCACTGCAAAGATTTACATGCATGACAGTGAGTAATCAGCTGTTCGCTAAGTGCAAGTCAGCATGATGGAAAAATAGCCATCAGTTTGTTCCATAAAGTCGTGGGAAGAAACAAATAAAACAAATGACACAGGGAAAGTTTAATTTTTTTTAAGAGCATAGTGTGGCTGAATAGAGCATTTCTTGCCACTAAGCTTTGTGGTTGTTATAAGCAAAATTTTTACGACACAGTATCGTAATAAAAAGAAAGGAAAATGAATCAGACAGCTTTTTTAGAATATGCTTTGGAGGCTTTCTCCGTGGACCGTGCTCACTCCCTCAGTTGTCACTTGCTTTCCATCACCCAGAAGCAAGTATCTGCTCGTCTCACAGATATCCTGAGGATTACTATTAATATTTTCTCTTCTTATTAATATCTATTTTCTGTAAAAGCACTGATGTGTACTAGGCACTTTACAGACAAATAAGGAAGCAAGTTACTTTTCCTAGAAACTTGCAATCAATTGGGATTTGCCTGAAGTAGTGGAAAATTAATCTCTCTGGGCTGTATTTATTTATCTATTACTTGTAGTGATTTATCTTGCATGCCTGGCCCTGACAGCTCTTGTTTTACAAAAACTAGAAACAGGGTAGGTGATCCAGAGCAGAATTGAAGCATGACCTGCAGCTGGAATGATATTTTAAGAAGAAAAAAAAAACCAAACCACAAATGAAAAACAAACAGAAAAACCCCCAAAACAAAAACAAAACAAAAAGAAGAGGTTCACAGATCAATCTTGCCTGGTTCTTTTTCTTCCCGTTCACTCTCCAAAATTTAGCTGTCTCAGACACTCAGCAAGTAGGTGTTTGTGTAGACTGTTAAATTCATATGTTAGAAGGAAATGGGAGAAGCAAAGTTCCCGGTGCTGATGGAGAACCAGTGGGAAGAAGTGAATTGCAGGGAGCTGAGCGCAGATGCTGGGTGCTCTGAGCATCCTGTCCCCACCAAGGAGGCTGGTGGCTATAACCTGTGTCGTGCAGAGCCTCTGCCGGGTGCTTCAGGTTTGATCCTAAACAAATGGCATGGAAGCCCCTTCACCCTGAAGGTGGTAAAGCAAGGAAGTCTCTTGCAAAGTCTACATGAGAGAAAAAAAATCCTCATTGGCATTTCAAATGATGTAAGGCACTGCTCTCCCCTGATGGCTGAGAAGGGATGCTAACTCTAATAAATTCTGCTAATTGCTGGTATCATTTTAGGGAAAGATGATTTATCTCCCTTCGGTAGACAGCTCAGGTTCTTATTTACCGAACACACTCACTGACAGTAAATGTACACAGCTGCTCAAGATAGAAAGCTATTTTAATAGTATACTTCCTAGCACAATCTTTTTTTCAACAATAACATTTGAAGGGTATGCAGGAAGAAGAACAGGTGACACGTTTTGCTTAGAATAAAAGCTTTCTCTTGATTTGGCTATGAACTTAGACCCATATGAAAAAAGCATGTTCAATCTTTCTATATGAAAAAAGCGTCTTCAATCTTTCTAATTGCTGTACTTTTTCCTGTATATCCACTGTTAGAAAATACAGTTGTGTGGGACTGTAATATCCAAAATTCTGATGCTGAGAGTCTAAATATTTGCATATTTCTGATGAAACATCCTGATAATTATATTTTACCTCTAAACAATTTGGCACAATCATGTCTGGTTTAGAGACAGACTTTGGGTACGTGACGGTGGTGTTTACTGTGCACGGCTCCAGTTGACATGCCAAATCTTTCTTTTGCCTGTAATACATTTTTCAAATACGGCCAACAAGTTAAATTTAGATATAGAGATGCTTCTATATTGATATGCATATTACATGCATAGATATTATATGTGCATAGTATATCAAAAGATAGATACATATGCAGATGTACTAAAGACAAATAGTGTAATGTTATATTACGTGAGTGTAATAGATTCATAAATATAAAATACTCCCACTGTTCTTCGGTTTCCGTGCAGATTTATGGTCTATCAAATGGATTAAAGCCTTTGGCTGCTGCATAGTGAAGTAAGCAGCTGCTCAATATTTATTTTTATCTTCATTGCTGAAAAAGTAGACCCACTGCTCATTAAATTAGTCCTGGTTCTTCCAGTAAGCACAGTCTATCTCCTTCGGCAGGAGTCCAGGTTAGAGATATTTGGAAGTTTTCCAGCAACACCTTGGTCTTTTCTTTTTTATTTTTCAGAAAATGTATGTTTAAGCCTGAAGTGTTTCATACAAAAGAAAAAAAATATTTTACTGAGTCCAAGTGGCCATATGTATTCACACATCACACCTCCATCCTCAGCACTCACACCTCACCTCTTCCTTGGATTTCTTTGAGTGTCCTCGGCCTTGGTGTAATCTGCCTGATAGATTGGCTAATTATGTTGGAAGTTAATGATCCCCAGCCCTTAGGCAGTCTGCCATTAAGCTGAGAACCCAAAACACAGGGCCCTGGCTGGCAGATCTTCCCCAGGCACAGCAGACCTGAAACAGTGTCATTTTCTCCAGAAAACTCCTTTCACCAAATGCCCACCGTTTCCCCTGGGGTTTAAAATTTTGGAAGAAAGACAAGAAATTTTACACAGAACAAATCCCTTGCTTTTCAGCCAGGTCTAGTCCTCTCACACTCTTTGATAAACCATCATGTTAATCCACAACACCTCTGTCTCAATATTTGCTTCTTTCCTATTATGTCCATGGAATGGCAGACTCTATGAATATATATATATATATATGTGTGGGTGGGTATGTGTGTGTGTGTGTGTGTATATATATATGTATATATACACAAAGTTAGACAAAATATGTTGTCTGTAAGTAGGTAGATTCATGTTGTGCCCAGGACAGTGCTGAAATTCTTCAGATGGTTCTTAACTTTAGTCTTTCTTGGCTCCTAAACGTTTTAGTTTGCAGTCTATTTATAAACTTAGGAAGTTATTTTAATGATGTATTTTAATGGAAAGGCTAAGAGAGGCTCATGTTGAACTTAAATACTTGTAATTTTTCAGTAGATGTTCTAAAAATATTTTAGTTATATATGTGTTGTGGACTGCAGACTTTTGCAATAGCAAGGGTTGGTTCTCAGGCAGATTGGGGTTTGTTAGGAATTACAAAGTGGAGTATCTGGTTTTAAAATAATCTACATCCTATGATAATATTCAAGGAGAGCTCTAGATTTTTATAAATATTGAATAAATTGTCTGCCCTTCGTTCTACACATTTCTCTCTTGACCTTGTGCCCATTTAATCTCTGAAGAGGTAAGGGATCTGGTTATTCTGGGCAAAACAGCGACAGCAAGGAGAAAAACCTGTGAATCAGAAGGGGGTTTCTACTTCCCTCCTCCTCTTCATTTACGTGTTAATCACTGATTCAGCACTTAACCAAAGGAGAGACAGGAGCTTTACTACCTGGGGAATTATATATAGTGCACTTTTAAAAAACTCTAGTAATCTACTGTTGGGTACTTGCTCCAGTATTTGCAGATTCTTCTTCACAAGCTTAAAAATGAATGTCTTTGTCTGTTCTGGTTATGTTCCATTTCATATTTTTTCTTGTGAGACAAAAAGTCTGTGTGACGAAGGTGGGGCAGCTTTCTAGACTGTAAGCTCTTGAGGGCAGGGAACGGTCTCTTACTCCGTGTTTGTACAACATTGCTGTTGGCTTGACCTGGTTGAAGGCTCAAGCTCCTGTGCACTATTGCAATGCAAATAATAAACACTATTGAAAAATAAAAGAGTCTGTTCGGTCAATTGGAGTCTTACCCAAGTATGAACAGAGGGAAATTAGGTGTCAAAGTCAATGCTCTCCATTGTGGGTTGTTTAGTGCATAGTAACAATTTAAAATAGTAATGAGTTTTATAAATTAGCCGTGCAGCTGGTTGATACTTTGCAGACTTCAGAAGATTTGCTGATGATAAATATGCTGACATTTCTTGTTAACAATAAATAGTGAGATTGTACAGATTTACCAAACAAAGGAAAATTCTTCTTACTCTGTGACCCTGCCATTTAAAAAACCCTTGAAGCCTAAAGGGCTTCAGTAAATATAAATCACTGTAAACTGCAGAATTGCTAAAGCATACAGAAAAGTACTTCTGTAAATCTAGAGGGTCTGATCATTCAGTTCACTACATGAATTACCATATAGTTAAGCATAGAGGACATTTCATTTTTTCTTAAAAAAAAAAAATGTTTCTCTAGGCAATGAGTTAATGTGTATTAGCGATTCCAGACATCTTAGAGAATAAAAATGAAAGTTCACCAATGGAATTAGCTCAGTAAGTATTTTTCTCATTTGATGCTTCATGCGTTTATGGGAGCAGAGTCATCTCAGCTTGATATGAGCAGGAAATGATGGGCATATCGATAATATGGAAAGCGTACATAAAACTGCATTGAAAATAGTAGCCCAAATGTGTTCAGTAGGATGGATTGCCCACTTCTAAAGTGAGACAGGCAATTACAAGAGGGCAGGAAGCAGCAGGTGAAAAATACACAGGTTAAAAGTCTGTCATTACGAGATGGCAGAGATCCCTGTTTAGTGCTGGTGCTGAACTACAGAAGAATCTCGGCTGAAGATTCACTGAATTCTTCTTTCTTTCAAGTGGAAATTTTATCATTCAAAAATAAGAAATAAAAGTACTGCAGTTGTAAGTTGTCTTTGACGACCTGCTTTTGGAGGAGGAGTGCTTTAGGCAGATTGCTGTGGCTGCCCAGGACAACTTTCTGATTGCCCAGATTATGTTTTTCTGACAGGGAAAATCTGCCACAATTTCCACCCTTCTTTTTCACCCATAGCCCATGACATTGGTCTGTGTGAAGCCAAGGAGCTAATCTCCTTATCCCTGGTTGATCTCCAAGGCCCTTCTGATCTCATTTGGTGCTAAGCACCTGCTATGTTTTTTAAGAAGTGATGCCTCCCCCTGGTCTCTTCCCTTTGCACACCATGTGCCAGAAACTGGTACCTGGACCTTGATGGCTGGTTCCTAACTCTTCCCCTTATCAGTAAATGTGTATGTTTTTCACACTGCTGAGATCATCATTGATCAGACCATTCCAGTTTGTCGGTGTGAACAGCTGGGGGAACGTTTTTAGTGGCTTTGCAGTGAGCTGAGAGCCACCACTTGTTCATTTCCAGGTCTTGGTTCTTTGTCCCAGGGGCTCCCCGGGACAGATGTTCCCCCTTGCCTCTGCCCTGCAGAGTCCGTGCAGCCGCGGTGGTACAGAGGTGTAGGGCTTTATCTCGCCAACACCCAGCTGAGTTGCATCGCGTGGATAGAGGCGGCGATGTGGAAGTCAGCGGCGCAGTCAAGCTCTAGATAACTTGGACCTGAATCTGGGCGATGTGATGAAACAACCCGAAGGTCTGTGGGGGATTAGAGCTGTGTTTGCATGGTGTGTGTTACTAGAGCCTGCAACTGCGGGTATTGCTATATCCTCTGCTGCTCTTTGGTATTTATATGCAGTAATATCTAGTAAGGGCTTTTTTTTTTTTTTTTTTAACCTGCATCTACCTAGGGATTGCAGCGGTTTCCTTTAGAAACATTCATTGCCACCAGGATCTGTCCCATTGCTGCTACCGGCTGCTTGTTCCCAAAAACCAAGCCAGAAACCGGTGTTAGAGCACCAGCCTCTTCAGTGGCTCGTGCGTTACGGAGCAAGTGCTACACTTGTTGTAAGGCTTGTTTTGCCTGTTGGTTTGCAAACAGATTTAGGATGTTGAGGTCTGACCTATAAAGCTTGAGGCAATTTGTGAACTGTTGCCTGTGGAGATAACCTTTCTCTTCGCAACATTTTGCCACTGCTGAAGTTAATGAAGAAGATCAGTAGGAAAGCAAAAAGCCCCCAACTGGGAAGACCTCATCCTACATGTCGGGAAAGTCTCCAGGCCTGGCGCCCTGCAAGCACCGTGCAGCACTGGAGGCTGTGAAACTGGGGTGTGAATTAAATGTGGAGCACAGGGGAAATGGAAACAACTGGCTTGCTTTGCATGCCAGTCTTGGACTTCTGTTAAATTACTAAGAACCCATGTTGGCAACTTGCAAAAAATTGCTATAAATTAAAATAAAACAAGGGCAGCACGTAATCATGATGATGCTGATAGAAGATGGCAGGTCATTTAATGAAATCTCTCAGTATTCCAGCAATAGTAAACCAACTTGTTAAACTTCTAAAAGCAAGTTAGATGGTTTTAAAATGAAGTGAGAATGCGTTTAAGTGATAAATTAACTTATTTTATCTGAATGGGCAATACAGTGCTCAGCCTATTTTTTGAAATGTAGAGCTAACGAGCTGTTATTTTTAATGTTGCAATTAAAAAAGTTAAAGTTTTGTCTAATTTGGAAATTAACTTAATATAAATGGAAGCAATTAGTGTGGTGTGGAAATGTACCACCCAAAAAGGCATAGTTTTCTTCAGTGCAGTGAAGTCTGATGTTCACTTTTGCCTTGTGCGCCGGCAAGTCTTTGACTAGTTTGTGTAAACGTGGCGTTTAAAATGCTGGATTGTCTGCTCCTGGCTGAGTAAATCCTTCATTAATGCCTTCTATATTAAGTACGTCTGTCCAGGGCTGAAGTGCGATACTTTACAAACAGCTGTGGCATTCCTTCAGGAGCGCTTCTGGTGAGTTGGCCTTTGCAAGGGCATGGCTGTGGCATGGCTCCTTCTTCCCGCGCCGGCGAGATTAAGTCTGTCTTTCAGTTGAAGTCCCAAGAGAGCAAAAATGAAAGCAGAAGATGGCCGTATTTCACAGCAGCCTGCTAGGACATGGGTCTTTTGTTATTGCTTTCTTCAACCAGGAGAATAGGATTCTTTTCTGCTTGAAATTATAAAGTATTTGGAGATGGGCCTTTTGTTTTAGAAGCAGAAAAGGCTTTCTCGGCGGGACTGAGGCTGTCACTGCAGATTAAAAGAGCCCTGGGGAACAACTGATTAACAGAAAGAAAATGAATGCAAAGCCCCAGTGTCTCTGTATTGAGCTCGTACAGGGGAATACAACTTTGCTCGGCAGTCGTCGGTAGAGGATCGCCTTTGAAACTAACATTTTATCAAAGCACTGTAGCAGAGGCTTATAATAGTAACGGCAAATTTCTGCACTTTTGTTTTTACTTTGTTCTGAATTGCGATTAAAGTAAAACACTCAACTTTTCATGACCGAGCACTGAGGAAGCAGGATGAAAGGCAGAAAAAGATTTGAGTTAGATTGACTGAAACTGCTCCAACTATTTTTAATGTTTTATTAACTGTTTTTAACAAAGTGTTTCAAACTGGAAACAGAAAATTTCTTTTTGAAACATTTAAAACTTTAATGTTTCCACAGTTTAAAAAAAAAATGGAATTTGGGTCTTGGTCAGTACTTCCCTGTGCAAAGTTCCCGGTCTGATGAGTCACGTATTCTGCAACAAAAAATGTTTCCCTGAACCGCTCCCCCCCAGGTTCAAACATACTGACTAATATGCTGTTCTACGCTTTAGAGCAAAGTAAAAAATGATGGTACTTTATGAAGCAAATGATTTATCTGATTTATCATAACCTTTGGCCTAACTCTGTGGTGTGCTGAATGCCTTCAGCTCTGATGGATTTAGCGGCAGTGGAAGACGTGCAGCACATCGTCTGTTCGGGCACTTCCAGTGCTGCCGCTGGTGCTGCCGACAGCATTGCTGAGACAGTAAAACTCAGAGTGCGTTTGATGGGAGCTGTTACGTCTTTTGTCTCATCAGCATCATGGGTTTCTGTGCTCCCAACCACTGGCCGCAGCTGTGCAAAGCAGCTGAAAGCCACGGGTTTTCTCCAGAAGACTCCCAGATAGGGCTGGTTTGTACAGCTGTGCCCAAGGAGATAATATGAACCTTTCTCTGTGTGGTTAGATACAAGAAGAAAAAGGCTCAGCTTGGTTCTTCGGGCAAAACCACAATTAGACGGTGACATCTCCCACGGACGCTGATCTGCATTTAGGAGTTAAACCATCCTCGCGTCTGAGCCTGATTCAGCTGCTGGGGCAGGGGCAGGAGCTGCAGTGGGGGACTGTCGGGTGGTGGGTCCCAGCCCCGGCTCGGGCCGTGTGGAGGAGTGGGGCTCTGCTTTTCCCAGTCACTCAAGGAAAGAAGAAATGGGGAAAGAAGATGCTGGGGGCTTTCTTGATCTCGGTAACGCCTACATGTTGTACTCCCAGTTGTCTCCGAGGAGCCCAGAGGTGCTCAGTACCTTCCTTTTCCTTTTTACCTTCCACGGAAAAAAAACCACCTTGAAGGAGCTTTTTATTCTTTGTGGAATGTTTTCATCTTCATATCGTGGCATTCCTGCGCATCTAGTGCCCGTCAGTTGTTTCACAGGCAGGGTGAAATAAAACAGTTTAGAAAAATCATTTCTGGTCCTTTTGGCAATGTCTAGTGATGGGATCATAAAGAGGGTGGTGGCAGCTATGTGGCCACTTTGACAAGTGCCTTCAGTGAGACATTCCTAAAAGCAGTAACATCACTTAAATGTAGCAACCCACTAAGCACCGTGAATCAAAATGAACATCAGCATGTGCCTGTTTGAGTTTTGGGTTTTTTTTTTTTAGAAATGTTTCCTGAATTTTACAAATTTTACCAAACTTACTAGCTCTTATAAAATTGTACTTCTGTTGTGCTATATTGTGCTATTCCCCATACATCCTAACAGAGGCTCATGAGTACTAATTACATCTTACAGAAGCCCCAGGATCATAGGCAGGCTTGTATTATGTCAGTTTTACAGCTGGAAAAACAGAGGCGCAGGGAGGTTAATTATTTTAGCTTGGTCTATGTGGTCAACAGTGTTACAACAAGCAGAATTCAGAAATCCTGCTCTGATTGCTGGTGACATAATATATATCCGTGACACTTCTTATGTATACTGCGCCTTATGTATACTGCTAAACTTTTCTTGGCAGTTAACGCTTTGGAAAGATCTCACTATTATTTCCATTTCAGAACTTTCATTTCATGATTTTTACATGGTTTTGCTAGGAACCTCATCTGTTGCAAAGCAAAAATCTCTGCTCTGCAGAAAAACTTGATGGCACCAAGTACCACACATATACAAAGGTCAAATTCCCCTGTCCCAAACAGTAATCAGGTAGTCTACTTAAGATAATAAATACATTCAGATAAGTACTAGCTAAACTGCAGAAGATACTCTAGTGGACAAGATCGCTGTATACACACTCCATTGAAGGTATTCAGAGTTCCCCAGAGAGTCCGTCCTGGAGCACTGCAACATCTGCCATCCTTTGGTGTACGGTAATCAGAAAGGGCAGAATTCAACGTGATTTCATAGATCTGAAGCTGAATTCAAGGCAGAAACGTGACTACAAAGCTAACTACTTCTAGAACTGAAGTTTTGTGCTATTTAGTTCCATTGACTTAATTGGGGCTACAAAATACCTAATCAGGATCAGTCCTAATGGTGAAATTCATTTATTCTGTTTCATGCTTCCCCCACGATTTCTTATGAATGCCTCGTCACAAGTGAAACAAAATAAATAAGCTGTAAACCAAGTTACTGCAGTTGAACTTCGGGCATGGATAGAGGTAGGGTACAGCATCAGTCTTGCTTTTTGAGTATTTCAAAAGTGGTGCTGCTGATAGGACAGTATCTATGCAGATTAGCTAAACCGCTGTAATAGAATATAAATATTGAGTGATGGCTACTAGATATTTCAAAAGAAATATCTTTGGTTCTGCAAAATAAAAAGTTTTTCCTTTCCATGGGCGGAGTCCACTGCAGTTTGAGTTCATGCTGGAGGTAGCCTCACAGGTCCCGTGAATTAAATCCCAGGCTGGGTAGTGATGTTATTCCCTCAGTTCTTTTTTAATCTCCTTTTTGTGCTGAGAGCAGCCATCTGTCCCCCTCCAAACAATGGCGGAAGCAGCTGTGCATGGTGTGCCATCAGGAACAAAAGCCGCTGCTTCATACCAGAGGGCAGTGGGCTGCAGGTCGCAGGGAGTTATAAGGATATCAGGGTCAAATGACACCTGATGCCATGTTGCACGGAAAAATAAAACTAGGATTATACGGCCTTCATGTGTTCATTCACTAGCTGAGAAGTGGGGTCAGTCTTTGTCTGAGTTTTTCGCTAATGGCCATGGGAATGCATATGTGTTTTCAAGGGGAGCCATACCGCTACTTACCCACGGAGTAAAGGAGTAACAAAAGCAGCTTCAAGCAGCGGGCAAAGCAAACACGACGCAAAACAATTCATTCGAAGGGAAAATAAAACAGCTTGGATACATTCTGGTACTTTATACAAGTTCAAAGTGTGTGATCTCAAGTGGTTTGCGTATCCTATAACACACCCTCATAAAAGCGCAGTGAACCATGCTTTTCATGTGCTGTCTGCAGCACACAGTAGTTCCCTTGCTTCTTTGTGGGAAAAGGGAAGCTGAGCGAGGGCCGAGTGCTGCTCAGAAGCTGCATTCAGGAGAAGAAGAAGTTGGTTATGCATTGAGCTGCTTTTTCTGCAGAGTGAGCTGGAAGGAGCTGGAGGAAGGTACATGCTCCACAGGATGAAATTGCCCATTCCTGCAGGCAGCTTTCTGTTTTTCAATACGTGGTGCTAGTCTGTCCCAACTATTCTCTTTCTGAGCTGTGTCCATAAGGAGAACAGAAGCTGATACAGGTTTAAGCTACAGGAACCTTTTTTATATACCAAGGGGGAACATAATATAAGGCGTAAAGTTCATGCATATAATGAAACAGGTAAGTGATCACAGCTGAGTGCAGAGCCTCCTGTCTTTTCTTTAACCCCACATCACTTCTGTCTGCATGGATTCCTGCTCTTTTTCTAAACAAACATGCATTTTGGAGCCATTAGTCAAGAGATATATCAGGGGTCATATAGCCTTACCGCTTCTTTTGGGATGACAGTCCAGGATCTGACCCTGTCTCTCATGAACAGGGTGACATTCCTTGAAGCTTGCTGGGAGAGAAGCACATATTTCACAAACGAATAAGCTGTAAACACCATATGCTCCCATATCAGGGAACACGTCCTGGGACACAGAGGCATTCATGGATATACAGCTGAGCTCAGACAAGCCGTAAGACAGCCATGGCTGGCCCAGCACAAAACCAGTGATCCCCTCCATGCCACAGTTCCACTTACGCACGTGGAAAATGGTTCCCTGTTGCCTATTTGTTCTCTTTCGCTTACATAACTCTTTTCTTTAACCCACATCGAAGTCTCTTGTTTTAAGCTGTCTTGAGCTGGGACAAAACTTAGGGTGCTGCTGTTGGTTCCTGAGACTGCCCCGGCATACTTTACATTCTGGCAGCTCTCTCAGCATTGCTTTACAGCCCCTCCAGAGATCAGCTGGCTCTGCTGAGCGGTTAGTGGCTCCGAACATAAATGCCATTGCTGTCTGACTCTCTGGTTTCTGGGAAACTTTCCTGAAGCCTGTTTTCCTCCGCATTTTGTCATAATCCCAGGGGGAAGCTGCATTCTTGCTTCTCTATATGAACAGAAGCTCTGACTGTGGTCCATAAGGTTCAGCCTGGAGCGTATGCTGCAAGGCTGAGTTGGTCTCACTCCAAGAGGTGTTTACTCCCACCATCACATAGTATCAGAACTCAAAGTGAGAAACAGAAGAACTTTCTGTATTTTATTTTTTGTATTTTATTTATTTTTGTATGTTAAGTATTACTGGCAGCAGATAGCAGGTTACTGTATTGCTTTGAGATAACACCTGCCTGTAGGGCGTAGTGGTGTTTGAGACACAGAAATGAGAATTATCCCGAAAGTGAGGACATAGGTGTTTGTGTACAGTGCTATGTATGTCTTCGGGTGCGTGATGAGGCACATGGTCAAACATCCAATCCTTATGCCCACCAGCTATACAACACAGTAGCTGTATAGCACTGGGATTTATTATCAAGCTCATTCATTTGATGTCCTGACATTTAACAGACTTAATGCAGTTTCACAAAACATGGTCCTCAATTTAACCCTGTGATTGAGCGTGGCACCCAACCAGCTCCTTCAGTGCGTAAGCAGTTATGGATAATGACAACCCCACACAAGCAAGCCGAAAGGGCCCCGAGGGCAGGACTGCTGTGCTTGTGGTGCCTCTAGCCCCTTTCCCATCCCTTCAAGGGCACTGCGCCATGCTCACCGGCGTCACCTTTCTCAGAGGGGACATTCTTGCCTTCCTCTCTCTCTTCCCAGACCGGGAAGTAAGCGCGTTAACTTCTACGCTTCATTGTGGTAGCTCAGCAGGTTTGGCTCTCGTTCAAGCTCTGCAGTCTCCTTGCAGGGCAATGATGGTTTTAATCAATGGCAAGCTGGCTTTCCTAAACAAAGTGCTGTTTTTTCAGAAAGCAAGAGCTTCATAGCGAAAATGTAAAAAGATGAACGGGTCATACACATGTACAGCTTACGTGGTGCTGAGCCAGCATCCCCTGGGGATCTGGTTGAAAACTATAATGTTTAGGCTATTTTTTTAAACCTCTGTCTCTTGACTAATAGTCCCATATCTTGCAGAGAGCATGAGTCACTTCCCTCTTCCCTCGGAGAGGCCATTGGATATCATATTAAGTTCATTATGTTGCTAAGCTATTTCCTCCGTCGGTGTAATGTCCAAATACTGGCTACCTATATGGTCAGCATCAGAAATTTATATTAATTACAGACTGACTCCTCTATAGTTGTACTTCTTGAAAAAGTTCATCCAATGAGCCCCAATAAACCTATAAAGGTACACACAGCTGTGTAACAAATGATAAGGTAAAGTGAATATTCCATGTTTCCAGAGCATGACTCTTAGCCAGGCCTACAGTATGGGAAGTATTGATAACCAAAAACAGTACAGCTATTATTCTGTAATTACTTATAGGTATGGTTGAGGCTGATAAAATAAATGATTCCTTATTCAATTTATTCTGAAATTGAATAGATAATAGAAAAACAGAAACAAAAAAGAGTTCAATCTTACCTGATTTTGAATATCTTAAAGTAAGCTATCTGTTTCTGCCTGAGTCATCTAATTTCCTTATGTGATCTATAAATGAGCTGCAAGAAGGATGTTCAAGCTGACCCATTTTAAACTTGGTCTGTCATAGAAGAGGTTGAATCACTGTCTGGAGGTTTCTGTTTTTCTCCTTTGGTTATAAAGAGAGCCCAGATTACTATTTTAGATCAGACACCTGCCTGCCATCCATCCATCCTTCCATTCCATCCTTAAATGTCTATTTGTTAGAAAAATACTGTGTTAGTTTTGTTGTCAACAAAAACAACGTAATTGACAGAGTGATGGGATCACTGCAGATTTTTTTACAAAGATCGGGATAAATGTTATGTTTTAATTTTGGTTTGACTACAGACCGGATGTTATCATAGATCTGATTCAATTTATGGGTGTGATAACAGCACTCATTCACCTACATTGCAGTCAGTCCGATTCAGTCAGTCAGGTGTGTTGTATCCACACAGAGGACAAGAAGTAATTCAGAAATCGATTCAGTGCAGTTTCCCTGAGAAAGCCCTATTTGCAGGTGAAGTGGCTCGTGCCACCCCCACCGTGGGGGACCTGGTGCTCCTCTTCCTCCGCGGTGGCAGCAATGGCAGCCGTGTCTGGCTCTGCTCTCATCTGCCCTGCTTAGCCCTCACGCCCCCGCTCTTCCATCCCTCTGCTACCATTAGGGCATGAATATTAAGCACAAGGGAGAGGCTCATTAACTTGACCAGGAAAACGTCATTAATAACCTTGACAAGTATGGAGATAGATTGGGAAGGATAAAGGAGAGAGTGGGAGGAAAGGAAGTCAAGGCAATAAATAGGCTAGACCTGCTGTTACCATGTTAATCTCGACAGGGTTATTCGGGGGAATCGCTGAATTAGTTCATCTGTACCTGGATCCTTTCCTTATTTCTGGTCTTACTTCTTCCTTGATACCAACATTGTATTTGTAATACAATGCGTATTTATTATAGTTTACAAAAATAAGAAGTCAAAATACTCTTTCAGACACGTTAAATACAACAGCGGATGTGAAACACACAGCTTAACGCATTAAGTGATACAATTGCCTGACAACACAAAGGGTCTTAGTCTGCCCATTATTTTTTTAATTGGAGATGAATATGTAATTGCATACCACTTAATGTAACCTCCAGTTGTTGTTCCAAAATAGACAATAGTTTATTATATTAATACTCTGTAAGAGGCTTACAGCAACTATTATTTTTAATAATAGTCTCGCTAGTGCCTTCCTGAATCTACAGCATTGCACCTTTGACTGTTGTATTGTTTGGTTCACTACATTGTTTTGAGAAAAATAATCATGATGTGTACAGAAAAATCTGTTTGAAAAGGTTCTAGAAAGGGGATCTGAAGTTTAAGGGAGTTTTCCTAATTGACGTCGAGACCCTGCCCGCTGGAGGGAGAGTTTTTTAGGAAAGCGGGTTTTGCAAGATGGGGTTGGCGAGCAGCGCTCTGCGGGCATCGTGCTCTGGTTCATGTCCAGTACGTGTTCTGCTTGCAGCTTGTTTCCTCCCACTGTGTCAGTGGCTGAGAAGCCTTTTAATGGCAGCTCCCGGTGCCACGGCAACTGGAGGCACGGGCTGGCAGCATCGTGGTATGACGAAGGCCTTTGGCTGGCTGGCCTCCGCCACCGTTTCCCCTCCGTGCCCTGTGTTTTGCTTTAGACCACTGTATGCCTTACTGGCATTGTCTCCTGAGTGCATTGTGGGAAGGGCTCCGTGGGAGAAAGCCAGGGAAAACCCAATAGCTGCAAGATTCCTGCAGCGTGTGTCATCTCCACGTCGTGTTTGCAGTTGAGCAAACAAACTGTCTGGCAGATTACTGAGCATGCCGTGCCTGCGAGGAAACAGGCCTGTCATTGACCTATGACTGTATCTATCTGTGGTGTTAAGTGTATTTAGTTAGAGATCAGTCACGGATTTGTCACCATTCCTCATCACGGAGCAATCTCCCTTTCACTTGTGGTGTCGTCCAAGAAGACATGCCCGTGCCGCTCCTCTGCCCGCCACAGTTGTGCCCTTGGGCAGGTCGAGCAGTGAGTCAAGGACCTGCCACTGGATACCCCATCCCTGCCAGCCCGTGCGATCCCAGAGGCGGCTGGGGAAGAGGAGCCGTCGCTCCCGCAGTGTCTCTTCCTGGCACGCTGGAGCTGGCATGGAGGAGCCGGGCAGCATGCGAAGCTCCCCCGCGGCTTGCTTCCAGTGCATCCTCAGCGCTGCCCACGCGACTACGACAGAAATGGTGCCACATGTACAAAACCGAAAGCTTTTCGTGCTACAATTTGTTCTTTCCTATCCCCGAGGCCTTTGTTAGCGAACAAGACACCAGTGTTGGAGGGGAGAGACAATGGTGTGGCTCAGCTCGCTCTGCAAAGGCATGCGGGAAGTGGCGCAACAGCTGAGTCGCTCTCTTCCCCCCCCCCCCTCCTCTTTTTTAATTTTATTGTTCTGGTTCAGTGACATTTATTTTGCTGTAAATGCCCAATTTGTTATACAGTACATGTGTTTTGCAGAGAGACTATTAAACTGAAATCATATGTTATGCAGAAATACTTTGGTCTGAAAACGCAGACAACCCGTATTTGCCTTTCAGCCTTCACTAGCTTAGACGTTCGGTGACAACCAGCAACAATATTTTTAGCCGCTGGCGTTCTTTTCCTTAGCTGCAGGCTAACTTGCTGACTTGATCAAGAGATGCTCTTTAAATGAGTTGACACCATGTGCAGTAAATTTTGTATTAAGAAAAAGAAAATGTATAAAAGAGAGCACTGGGGTCGTCCTGTGGTACCAGTACATTGGAACCAGTTGCTGCTGAGAACTTGTCAGTGCTGTTTGCATTCTATTTAGAGAGGGAAGGAGTTATATATGTGGTCCAGCCCATCCAGTTTTACAGCACCATTTTAGAGATCAGACCTGGCAGGGGTTTGTATGATTAAGCTTCTTAAGAGGATGCACTCACTGTTGGCCTTCTGTACACATCCTGTGTTTGCAAGGGATCCCATTAAACAACTGTCTAAACAGGGCCCAAGCAAGGCAGAAAAAGCAACCTAGGGGATAAATAAAATTTCATAAATGATAAACAGTAAATACTGATCTGCCTTAGTCATATGAACTGGTTTGGCTGAGTTCTCCTCCTCCACGTCTATTAAGTTTAATGCTTCTGTGCGAGCACTCAGAGTTTCCATTAGATATACTACTGTATGTCTGATCCCAGGATGATACTCTGATATTCCAAAAATAGTTTAATAAATAGAAATTCCAAGATGTATCGTCATAAGCCTGTAGCTTCAGTATCAAATCTGCCATGTTATGTAAAAAAAATATTGGTTATATAATGGGATTTTTATCAGTCTAGTGACATAAATGCAAATATTAGGGCATTATTAGGAAACTGACCTCTCTCTGACTTTAGATCTGTTATGCTGGAAGTCAAGAGAGGAAGTAGCTTATGTATATATGGGGATTTAGATGCTGTGGCTCCAGAGGCATCTAGCAACTTAGAGCTAGTTTGGGGTTTTTGATACAGATAAATGTAAATACATTTTAAATGGTACTGAGGAAAGAAACTGGAATGTGGTAAGAACTTCAAGTTGCTCCTAAGTTTTCTTCCTATGGTCCAGACTGAAGCCATTGCTGCTGGTGGGGTCAAGGATGTCCCTAAAACCAGTGCTCCTCATCTCCTGAAATACATTGAGAGAAAGCTGGGGAGGTATAGTCTGTCTTTATCTGTTGGAAAGCAGATAAAGGTCCTGAGCTAGCAGAAATCGAGACTTACTAGTGGGAGGACATACGGAAGAGCAGCAGGGATTTCCTCCAGGCAAAGCAATGTTCATACGTGCATCACAGCCAGTTGTCACCGGTGGTCAGATAACGGTGCCGAGCCCTGGGGAAAGGCTGGGCAGGCAGCAACTCCTCAGGGAGCAATGGGGTTGTGTTGGAATGCGTCCTATCAAGGAGCAGAAGCTTAGGAGTATGGGAGCACTTAAAAAGAGGTGCTGTGAGTTACCTGGAAAAGAAAGGAATTAAGTATGCTATACATAGAAATAGGTGCATTGTTTTATAACCAAGAAGCTGATTTTGCAGGTTGCACAACTTCTTGACAACCCTAAGTAGGGCACTATCTGAAATTGCACAGCCTGATGTTAGTGACGGCCGACCATCTGTCCCCATGGGCTTTCAAATCAGGAGAACACTGCTCTTACTAAGAGCAGGCAGTCTATACGGTGGAGGCTTTAGTCAGTGAATTAGATGAACCTTCTGACTTTTCAGCCTGAGGTAAAAGCAAACTGAAAAAAAAGAGGCAAGTTAACTTCACAAGTTGATATGAATGAATTAAATACTTTTATTTCATATGTTTTCTGGGTAAGTTCAAGTGGGGTTGAGTGTGAAAGGCTGATTGGTCTTTAGTGTCTCTAGTTCAAAGAGGCAGTTTTCCCAGTAGCGCTGGTAACCCCCTGGTTTGCTCTGTCGCAGCATCTCAAGCGTTAGAGAATTAAATCTCACAGTGCTCTGCCGAGCAGGTAACTCCTGTCCTCCTCTTACGGGTGGAGAACGGGCATACTCACTCAGGGAGAGCAGAGCTGGAGGGAGGGAAGCCGGTGGGGAGGGAGCACTGAACCTGCTTCCCAGGGGATCCTCGGTGTCACACATCTGTGTCCTGGGATGGGGAACTACCTGCCTGTGGAGAAGTGAATCAGGTGCCCAAAGTAACACTGCAGGCTGTAGCGCAGACTGGTCAGGTTCCAGATCCCTCCTGTCCCTGGGCTTTAACGAGAAACCACTTCCCCCCTTCAAATCAATAGACGTACGTAGCCAGAGCAAAGGACAACTGCTCTTGCTACCTTGCAGACCCTGTTCTGCAAACAGGGCTGCGTGCGTGGGCTTCCTACATCGGCGTGAAGCTCCCCTGCCTTCACTTGAGCACTGCACAGGGCTCGGGGGGTTTCCTCGCCTGCTTCCTCCCAGCTGGGCTTTCAACTTCCCCTGACAGTGAGCTAGCTCCCTGCGACCAAGTGCGTGCTGACAAAATGCTCTGGTTTGAAACATGGTATAAAAGTGCTATTAATGCCTGGACTGTTGCTGGATTTTTCCCCTTGTACAGGATATGAAAAAAAAAAAAAAAAAAAAAAGAGAGATTTTTACCCCTGTAAGATTAAACAATCATCATGGTTTTAAGGTCTTAATCTCCTGGCATGCAGACTGCTGGCTGATAAGTCTCCGAGTCTGAGTGTAATTGGATGCAGCATCGGATTCGGTTGTGTGGGCTTTCCCGGGGCTTTTTGTTTGTTTGTTCATTTTTAACACGCTGCAGAGTTGAAGTGATCTGTCCCTGGAAATGCGTTTGGGCGTGAAGCTGTAACGCCTTCCCCCCCCTCCAGCCGGTATTTTGGCAGCACCTAGCTGGAGACCACCGCTCGGGGAGGGTCGGGGGAGAAGGTTGCTCAGTGTATGAATTCGGGCTATTGTTCGAGGCACACATCTGCCTTAAGAAATCGCACGGCACAGGCCGTTACTTATTCAGATGCAGAAGCTCCTTCCGTCCCACAAGACGGCCCATTCAAGTCACATGCCAGAGGTCTCAGCAGAATGGGCTGCAGCTGCTTCAAATCTGCTGTCTAACATCAGAAGCAGTTGGACAAACTGTACTGTACTGACTACAGTCAGGCTCCCGGGCGCCGAGGAAGACAGGGAAAAGATTTGGGATCCCAGCACTATGTTCTCAGAGGATCTGTGGCTGGAAAATGAGAAAAACTGTGCCGTTGTTCACAAGTCGAAGCGAGGAAGGAAGCGCCAAGAGCTCCTGGCCGTGGCCCTGGGGGTGAAGGTGGGAGTCAAGGGGGCACTTTTGTGGCAACCTCTGAAACTCTTTGCCTATTCACAGATCACCTCCTTGGTCAGAAGAGCAGCCTTAACTCAAAACGACAACCATTTCAACTATGAAAAAGCACACAATTTTAAGGTAAGCACAACTTCCTATTATTTTCAGCTAAAAAGTTCTGGTTTGATGGCTCACATTTTATTCTTTGCTGTGATGAGGTTTTCATGCAGCCATCTGTACAAGCTCTGAGAAAAGTCTTGAAAAAAACATTTTACTTTATACTTTAAGTTCCCTTGACTGCATTCTTAATATGCTTTTACACAGACACTTAATCCAAATAATGGTTTTGCTACCCACTACAGTACTTGATTGGCATTTTCTCTTTTTGCCCAGATTCAGTTTTCTTTTTTTGTTCAGAAAAAAAGCACTTCGTATTGATTGTCTTTATCTTAAAATGTATCCATTTTTAAATGATAAAAAGGCCCCTTTTTGAAGCTTTTATCAGACGCCAGTAGCATTTTACCAGCAAACGTTTTGGACCATTTCTGTTTTCAGAAGAAGTTGAGGGAGCTCGGGTGCTCCCTAACAATAAAGCAGAGCGCAGCGGTGGTATTGTCTCCCAGCTTTTGTTCCACCACCATATGCTAAGGAAATGCCCTCAGAGTCCCACCGAGCTATAGGATCTGAGCTTGTGTTTGCTTGTCAAACTAAACCAAATAGCTGGACAAACACAGGGATGTTTAAATGGATCATCTTTTTGCTGTCTTATACATACAAAATCAGATTCTTAGGGTTTTTTTCCCCAAGTGCTGTGGCTGGCATGCTGCAGCAGGGAAGTGACTCAGCTTTGGAAGGACCTTCCAGGCAGCTTGTACTAAAACGTGTTGCCAAAAGGACTGTGCTGGTTTCAGAGTATGCCAGCCAGTTACCGTATCTAATGCTGTCAAATTGCGGTTTGATGCTTATCAGGATGGATACAGAGAGAATAAGAGGCAGTAACGAGACAAGAAGGGAATGCATCTCAGCTTTGAAACCTCAGTTTACTTAATGCTCCTTGAGGATGCTGATCTGGGTCACTGTCAGAATAGTTCAACTCATTAGCAGAAAGAGAATTTTCTGGTATTCATCTCGGGCCTGTCAAGAAAGGAGAAGCACTGATTAAAATGATTTCACTGATTTCCCGGTTTAGCGATATAGCTTCACTTCTTATTTTTCTACATATTCTCCCATGCAGACATTGCTCTCCTCTGCAGTGCTTCTGCTGTAGTTGGTAAATCAATAACTTAATATTAGTGAGCAAAGCAAATAATAGCATCCCTCTTCGCATTCCCCCTCCTTGACCCAGTCTCTAGAAAAGTCAATATTTATCTCACTGATCAGCACTGAAGGAAATAGGGGAAGTACTCTGTCTCCTTGCATGATTAAACCAGCTTTCATTCTTTCTGGGTTTTGCCCTCATTTTCATTTTAATATCAAAACTATTTTAGTTTAAGTAGAAAATATTTTCTCATGACTGAGACTTTTTTCCACTTTGACCTATGCATTCTTTCCTCTTCAAAATTCCCCTTGTTTTGGCTTTGATTTATAATTGGACATGTGCCCAGTTAACTTTGTGTTTGCACAATCTAGCTGTTGTACAGTCTCTGTTCCTTTCTGTTTCAAAAGAGTCATAGTTTAACTGGAAAATCACATGTTTAAAATACATGTGTATTCAAAAGCTCGACAGCAGAAGTAATTTTTTTTTATCCTAGTAAAGGCAATAAAAAAATTAGGGAAGAAACATTAAAGAAAATAAATTGTCCAAAAAGGCAAGTCAAAAATGTTACATTTACTTAATGAACAAATATGCTCACTATGCAAGTACAGTTAGTTTTCCAAAGGAGTATATTAAAACATGTCTAGTTGAACAAAAAGTGTGGATAGAATGCTTAGAGTAGAATATTTAGGTTTAAAAGTTGGCTAAATTAGAGTCTAGTATCTTTAATATATTCTATATTCATTACATAAAAGGCTTAAGAAATTATTTAAAAGAGAAAGAATGGCTTTATGGGTCTTGGGGCAAAATTCTTAAGGGCTTTTGACAGCACTCAGACTATGATGATATGGGATTTATCTGAAGGAGCATGCTATTTTGCAGACATTCAAAGAGTTGTCTTCCCCATTTTGGGGTGAATACTGATATGTATTGTATCATTCATCTCAGTTCATATGGACAAAGGTTACATGTCACAGTGTCCATCATAATCTTGTCATAGGCAATTCTTCATGAGCAAACAGACACTCTTTAGCTCTTGTCCTTTAGCCATGAAGAATCTTAAAAATGAAGGGCACATTTTTAGTGAAGCTGATGAGATTTTTGTAGGTCTTGCATCAAAGATCTTATCTACTAGAGGAGAGAAGGAAGAAAAGGAAGAAATAGACTCAAGGCACACATTCAGAGCAAGGATGGATCTCCCTCCATCCTTTCCAAGCTAATAAAAAAATTAAAAAGAAGCACTGGAGCTTGGAGAGTGAGGATGCCGGGTTATGCCATTCTGAGCATCCGAGCTTTCTTTCTCCTTCAGCCTCTCTTCCAAATTTCAAGACGCTCAAGGCAAATGAACAAAACAAGATTTAGGATCCAGACTGATTTGTTAAGCTGGGTTCATCCTGAGCACACAACAGAGTCGCATGGATTTAGGTTTGGAGCTGGCGTCTGTCTGGCGGGACAACTTTGCATAAGCCAGTGTAGACATACCATAATTCAGGAAAGAGAATAAATCTCTGAAGCCCTGTTTAGAAAAATACAGAGGTATTTCTGTAACTGTGTGGGCGTCAGCCTAAGTGGATCACAAAGTCTTCTTGCATCTCGTCACAGTTAGGATCCAGCAGGCTCTTTGGGATGTGCTTTACCTACCAACTTCAGTGGGGTCCCAGCTGATGGTGAGGTCACCTCGTGCCCGCGGGCGGCAGCATGGAGTTTTGGGATGCTGAACGCATTTTGTTCTAGGCTGGGAGTTCATGAGAGGGCGTCTGTGCTGCTTTAAGTGAGCGAATGCAGCTGATTAATGTGCATTTACCACAATATTGTGCCTGTTTGCCACTACAGCATGGGCAAATCCTGTTCGCAGGTGGGCTAGTGGAGTAGAGGCAGCTGATGACTGACAAGTCAGAAGATCTGCTGGGAGTAAGGAGGCTCTGGGATAAACTTCTCTTTGTGTTAATCACTGCAGACAAATACTGCTTCTGGGAGACAAAGGGTTTGGAGGAGGCATTTTTTACAGACATCATGAAGATTATGTGTATGTATTTAAACAAAAATAACAGCAGAGTCAGCTTTTCTTCCCTGCAAAGAGCTCAGGTTCAGCAGGAGTCCACAGGAGAGTACAAATACGCATGTATTCAGGCGTAAGTCTGAAAAATCTCTTATTTTCTTTGAATGCAAATAGAAAAGTCTTCAAACCCAGTCTGATAAACAAGAAGATTGTCTCAGAAACAGCACCATACAATGCCAATAAAAAACACGCGTTTCAATTCAAGGCAATTTTTAGTTTGTTTCTGCAATTTTGCTTAAGGGATTATTTTGTTTTCCAACTGTATTGGCACTCCTTAACTTTGGTCTTAGTTTCTCCCCCTGTGAACATGGCTGAGACACGGACTAAAACTGCAGGAGATAGCACCCACGGGGGGTCCTGCTGTTTGGAAGCAAGGGCACCAGAGGGCTGAAGGGCAAAGGTGAGAGCACGGGAGGGCAATAAGAAGAGACAGGCAGTCTAGTATTAGGTGACATTGTCCAGCACAGAAGTGCGGATGAATGAAAGAAACAACTTTTTGAAAAAGCTGGAAAGGAAATGGAGTGAAGACGTTAGGAGTTAGATATTGTGGAAAGAAGATGAAAGACTGAACAAGAAAAGTACAGTGTAGAGTCTGAAATGTCACGGGTTTGGCTTATATGAAGAAAAGCCTTCCCTGTAAATTCTTCTTAAAAGCTGGAATTACGTGTCGACTGTAGCCCAAGCAGCCCACGCCTATGCTGTGTGTACACATACAGGTCTCCTGAGACTGCAGGATGGGGTAGGGACCAGTAATAAATGGATCTTGATCATGTTTCCAAAAATCTAAGCCCAGGCCATGGGTAATGGTGCGGTTACAAAGGATGGGGCAAAACCTAAAAGCCCATCTCAAAAACCTAAGACCTGCTGTTACCTCTCCTTGTTTTTAAAATAGAGATGAGGCCAATCTTGCAGGCAAAATTCCTATTTACTGTTTAAAAGTGTTGTGTGCAACCATCGGGCTGTGTTCAAGTGTTGTGTTCATAACAACAGACTTCCTTCATTATTTCTTTAAAATTAATGGCAAGCCATAAGAGACTTAGTTCAAAACTGCATCTTAAGAGATTTTTTCCACCTTCATCCAGAAACTTTTGAAGATCTCTCTTTTTCAGTTAGAGATAGCGAGTATTTCCCTGCTTCAGATTGACCAGAAACCACAAAGACTCAGTTTTCTCAGGGCATTTCAGTTGGGAACTTGCCATTTGTGCTAAAATGCAGATCCGTGAAAAATTGAAGTGAATGAATAAAGAGAGCTAAACCTTTGAGGGCCACCAAGCTGAAGGGAATAAGGGAAGGGTGCGCAGTCAGCACTTCTCAGATGGAGTCCTCAGTCGGCGCTGATGACTGTTTCCAATTAACGACAGGAGAGATCAAGGAATAATCAGCTACCATTTTCTAAATATGCCACAGCGAGATCAGCTGAAATAAGCTTTATGTAAAGCAAGCAAGTAGGCCCCAAATATCCTAGCAACTGTGATGGACTTGAAATGTGAAATGGTGCGGTTTTAAAAATCCTGACTGAGTTTGTACAGCCACTTCTCACGAGGTTAGCTTTTGTAAACCACTGCAAAGCTGAAGATACAGTTAGCTATCTTCCCACAGCAGGGGATTTTCACCCACAATTAAATGCCAGTGCAGACCTACTAATTATGTGGTTATCAGTCTAAAAATGTTAAAGATGCAGGCATAATTGGTTGTATCCCTAGTTTTATATCCACTGAAGGTCACATAGAGCATATGCCTGAAACTCAAGTCATCAGCTGACGTTAGGTATGGCCATTTACCCCCACTGAAAGCTGTGTCTGAAATTCACGCTACCCACCCTGCAAAATAAAATAAGGTATGAAATTTATCTCAAACCTTATTGCAAAGTCTTGTTTCCCAGAGATACACATTTTTCTGAGAGGTAAAATACTATTTAAAAAAATAACTATTACCAGTCAGACATTCCAGTTCAGACCTTTGACTATCAAAAGGGAGGAAGACTTTCTATTGCTTTAAGCTTATCCATGCAATTATTGACTGTGAGTAGTTGGTCAGGAGTCATTTGTGGTCAGGCTTACATTTTTATCACTAAATCGGGAAGAGAGGTCTGTATTAAAATCACAATACTTCATCTTCCTGGGGAATGGACTCAAGGCGACAGATTTGTTTAGGTGTGATCCTGCAGACAAATGGGACGAAAACATTAGCAAGCCAAATGCTTGGCTTAAAACTTCACCAAGTTTATTTGAAAAGGGCAATGACCTTTTTTTACTCTGTGAAAAGTAGAGAGCCGCTCTCCCCATCCCAGGGGGTGGAAGTGACTATTCAGTCATCCACCCCATGGGTAAACAAGAGCAGAGAGAAGGAAAAGGAAGCAATAGCAGCCCAACTGTGCGTGATTTATGTTTTGCTAAGCTCAACTAAGTCTCTGGCCAGAACTAGCTCACACCATGTCCATTCACATGGGTGTAGAGCTCACTATTTACTCTGCCTTTCAATGAAAATGAAATGCCTGCTTTACCAGAACATATATCTTAAATAAAAAGGTCTTCTGCCATAGCCTCTGGAAAAGCAGTGGAGGAAGCAGTGGTGGTGTGTAAAACCTGGCGTGGGAGCCGTGGGCTCTGTCAGCACGCAGGTCATTTTATTCCTCTTTATTTACTCATTTGTGGACTGTAGCAAAATGAAAATAGCTCTGCTGAAAAAGAGCCTACTGCCATCTTTTCCCTATGTGAGTTCAGTTTACTTACTAGAGTGGGGAAGGGTAGGGTGTCATTTGCTTTTATGACTAATGGATTCCAGTGTGCAAAACCAGACCATTACCCAACCACTGCCTGGAGTGGCTGCACAAATCATTCATTCTCATCCCTGATACACATTTACAGCAATTGCCTCGAGTTTTGTTCTGGGTTGATGGACATATAAATGCACATGTAACACCATGGTTGTAGCGTGCTCGAACGTGCTCTTAGAACATGGCTCTTGCACCAGGTCTTTGGTCACACACCTTTATGGGGAACCAAAACACAGTGCATTCAAAGGGACTTTCTGTCACGGCATTTCCCCTGCTTTCAAGTGATCTGTTGAAGAGTGTTGGAATCATTCCTGTTTTGTTCGAACTAGTCAAATAAAAGCACTGACTACAGTTCCTTGGATTATTAGTTTTACTTTTTTCTCCTTTGACTAGTGAACCTGGTTTCCTCCTCTCCGCAACAGCTAAAATGTCAGCTAGCAAAACTGATTTGTTTTCAGTGCCGTATACAGCCCAGTTCTCTGTTATGTTAAGCCTCTTGAAAGATAAACTTCAAGATCAAAGCAAATTTATGTTCCCATGGTTTATTTCATCTAGACTTTGGAAAGACGTGGGCACTGTGTGCTAAAGATTTACTCATACTGAGTCTTCTGTTGTTTATCTGTTTCAGTTGTTCCATCTGTCAGACCATCTGCCTCCCAATGACCCCATTTCTTTTTTCCCCCCCCCCTGTTTGTATTACAGGTCCACACATTTCGAGGTCCGCACTGGTGTGAATACTGCGCCAACTTCATGTGGGGTCTCATCGCTCAGGGAGTGAGGTGTTCAGGTAGCCCTTCAACTTTTTCTGTCTTTCTCTTGAAGCGCTCAGCTGTCCCTCCCACCCCCAGCCTGCACTCCCTGCAGGAGTGGGGGTAGGATTACTTTACAGAACAAGGCAAGAAATCCTCCTGCACATGTTAGAACGCTGTCATTTTCCCCATTAGCTGGTTTAGAAATGGAGCCACCAGCCCTTGATCGCTGAAGGTGACGTCCTTTCAGTCATACATAGGCCTTGGTGTATACATTAAGAATTGTTCTTTATGGTGTCATTAAGTTCTCCCTGAATGTTTTTACATCTTAAGAAACAAGTGCTGGAAATGGCAGAGCCAGCCAGCAACTAGGTTTCACAAGCCATCTTTTTGCCACCAATGGCTGAGAAGTGCCCTTGTCTGCAAAACAGCTCGTCACCTGTTTCCTATAAAAACACCATGCATTGCCGCAAGCGTGAAGTATCCCACCTCAAGCAAAGCAACAAGTATGACCTTCATTTTCCCAGAAAGATTAGTTTTCTGGTGCCTCTATATCATTTTAATAGTGTTTTAATTATTTTAAATTTGTTCTTTTGTGAAAAATAATCGCCTTGCAGAAATGCAATAATTATCACATCACAAGCTTTTGGATTCAGCAAGTGAAATGGTATTTGGTGCATTGGAAATGGGGTTTCATAACTTCTTTCCATGGGCCTTCAATCCCTTCAGTGTCTCATCTGAATATGTTTCTGTCTTACCTCTCCCTGCCCTGACCTCGGCGTTCTGGATCTCAGACTGGCACCAAACACATCCGACCCTGACATCTGCCTTCCAGGGGTAGAGGAGGTTACCTAAAAATTAGACAGCAGTTCGAAGGGTCAAAATACCTTTCAGAAATGCACAGTTTTAATCAGTGCAGTCTCAGTTACTGCTACATTTTTTCTGCCTGTAAATGAATAATGGTAACACAAAGAATATGAGAAGGACATTAGAAAAGGGGAAAATTAATAGTAGTTTGCTCTTCAAGCTATTTGATCTTAAATGCAAGTGTGCAAAAACCAGCCTCGCTAATGCATAGAGCTGTATTTGTTCACATGCATAAAATATTAAACTTATGAAAAGGCTTATTTATTTAGTATGAAACGTAATACCCTCCCTCATTAAATTACCAACCTTTAACTCTAAGTAGACAGATGCATTTGGATTTAACTTCACATGCTTGGAGAACAGCACTGAAAACAATACAGGGAGGATCCTAACTGCAGCTGCTCACATTTGTTTAGATTTCACAGAACAATAATGTATTATGCAGTAATAACTGTATGGAGAAACACACAAAAAGCACCAATGCCATTAAATGTGTAGGTGTGTTTGTAGTGATGATATGATTTTGCTTGATTAATATTTTATAGAAATGTGCTGCGAATAATAAAGACATGCTTACATTTTTAATAGCTCGGACAGTAAATCAACATGAAAAAAAAGTAGGTAACTTACTATGATGCTAGACATGTTAAGTTAGCCCAAAAAGTACTGTCAGGGATGGGCATGACTGGGAAGGCATTAAAATAGCAATCACAGTTCTCTGAGGTAATGTAACTCAGGTGTTTGCTTTACTCAGGCTTACACATTCATTTGGCTGAATATTTGAATCTATTAGACAAATTCAATTTGTGGAGATCAAGCAGTGATGTTTAAGTTAATAGAAACCTGCCCACGCAACCAAGAGTAGGATTTGACTCTGGAGTAAGATACCAAGAACTATACGTAAAATGAATCACTTTTGTTTACATCATTCCTTTCACAGCATTTTATGTGCTTAAACTGACCTACAGACTAAGCACAGGGGTCACCAGTCACCCGTGAAGTGATGAGACAGGGATGGAGAGGCTGCTGATGTGGCCAAGCAAGCCAAAATGCAGGAGTGGGGAAGGGGAAGGGAGGCACACTAGCTCAGAGCGCTGTCACAATTGGAGTGCTCAGGTGAATTTCAGGTCCCTCACCCTTTAGCAGTGCTAAGCCACAGTCATTACTGTGCTAATTTTGCAAAAGGCTGAACTAAAATACCCAGAAGTTAAGTAAGTCCCACGGTTTCAACACCTAGAGCTACGCGTCCGGTGGTGAACTGACCCAGACTGTACTAGTGGTCACCTCCAGCTCAGAGGTGTGTGAAGGACATCCAGAGCTTTTGCAGCTTTTTTAACAACGATGCTGGAGTTCACTTTGCCCACTGTAAATTTTTTACGGATTTCCATGCTTGTCCTTCTCATCTCCATCTTATTTATTCTAGCTTTACTGACTGATAGGGAAGTTATGCCCCTTGCTTCATGTGGCCCAAGGAAATAAATTGTTAGACAAGACCTATCAGCATTAGCATGGATTAATTAACCTGGCTAACTTTGTTTACAGACTGCGGGTTGAACGTACATAAGCAGTGCTCCAAATACGTGCCCAACGACTGCCAACCAGACCTCAAACGGATAAAGCGAGTCTACTGCTGCGACCTCACCACACTGGTGAAAGCCCACAATACCCAGAGGCCGATGGTTGTGGATTCATGCATTCGAGAGATCGAAGCAAGAGGTTTGTGTGCTTAGGAAAGCAGCAGACACAATTAAATGAAGACGACTTGAATTACATGCTAAGCTAGGACAGGACAGTATGCTCATTCAGGATGAAGACAGGATGAGAATGTTTTTTTTAGTGTAGGTGATACATTGCTTTGCATTACCTAGGAAAATTAAATCATGACATTTCATAATGCAATTTCCTGAAATGCTTTCTGAAAACATGTCAAAGCATGTATTATGTTACACTTCTGAAAGGGGTGAACTTTAAAGTGAACTTTAAGTTCATGCTTATGTGTCTTTTTTCATTATTTTCTTTTAACATACCTAGAGACACTTCTAATTTCAGAGTAATCATTTTAAATCAAACCCATTATTAAAAACCTTTCTGGACATTATGGGCAAGAGAACACAAGTGACTGGAAGTGACTCAGACAAGTGAGGTCACAAGCTGTGATGTCTTGTGGCGTGTCACAAATTGCACAGGGTTTTGCATGATGCTCAGCTACTGACTGATGGATGCTGTGGCTCAGGTGGCATGTCACAGCCAAAGCTCCAGCTTGTGACAGGTTTTTGCTATGCAGAAGCATGCCAGATTGGAGAAATACCATATCCCCTTCAACACAACACAGTAATGATCACGCATTTTTGCTTTGGATAGCAAATGTGTATGTCATGCTGCCCAATAAGCCAAATTTCCCTGTTAGTCATAGCTTCAGCACAGGAATCTCATAATGTTGAATCCGTGGCATCACAGTAATCTGCATGGCAACACACTGATACTAGCCATAGGGATTTCAAAGCCACACATCATCTACTGAAATGAATCAAAGATTTGCAAGTAAATCCCCTGCACTGCTCCGTAAAGCTTTGCCAGGATTATATCATCATTGCAGGGACAAATAGAAAGAACAGTTTGGACTAAGACGAAAGAGCTTTACTCCAATGATATAGCAGGAAGCTACGCTGCATTTGAGATCTAATCACTTACTCGTAATTTTTGATTAAGAGAAAATCTGCTGCCCACTCTCTGTTTTTTCAACATCTTTAAATTTCTTTCTTTAATTGCTGTAGAACTATGTAAGATACTGATTTCGTTCGTAAGAAAACAAAGTGTATTGGATCCTATAAGCAGGTTAGCACTGTGCATAGTCACAAGAAGGAGCTCTGGGATTAAAACAAATAATGTGTGTGTAACGCTGCTTGGTTAGCTGTGCCTGCTCTGCTGGGCTGTCCTGCACTTCATGTTGGTGTGGAGCAATGGGGGGAGAGTTGTGCAAGTGAGCAGGTCTCTTGTGGTGAAAGAACTGTAGAAGGGATGTACTGATGTGGAGAAGAACAGTGTCCATGACATCTATCAGCTGTGTATAAGTAAAAGCTGACTGCAAAACTGGGAACAAATGGGCTCATAGGGAAAGGCGGTCTCTTACTTGCATTGCTATTTATCATTAAGCAACTAGTAAAAGGAAAGGAGACCTCTAAAGCTTTATTAATTATAGCCAAATCCAGGAAAATCTCCCATATAAAATGAATAAATCATTATAACATCACGTGCCTCACCATTAGCAAATTGCAATATTTTCCTCTAACATAATCAACCGTGTACCTAACAAAATTAGAAAGTATACATTCTAAAATTCTTTAATCCTTTAAAAAAAATTTAAAATTACTTTGATCCTTCCTTAAATGCTCCAGAGTTTCACATTACAGTTAATATTTTGCTACACTTACTAGATCTGTTGTTCTTGCTTTATTGTTTTTAAGCCTGAATATTTGTTGGTAACTGAAGCAAAGTTAACCAAGAAATTTTGTTTCAGGTTTGAAGTCCGAGGGCCTCTATAGAGTTTCAGGCTTCACTGAGCACATTGAAGATGTGAAAATGGCCTTTGATCGAGGTATAGCATTTTTTAATCTTGTACAATTTTAATCAAAACTTTCAGTTCTAGGACTTTTCAATTCTTTTTGGGTTTATATAGGTACCATGGTAATGAAACTGTCATATACACAGAAGAACAGAAAGCAACCTGTCTTTTCTGAGCTCTTAAATTAATCTGTAGTGCATTTCATAAGAAGAAATCATATTTCATAGTTGGAAGGAATAATTAAACAGTACGTAATGGTAGGCAGAAGGCTAAGTGCTCGGGGGACTGGATGATTGCTCAACCTAGCAGCACAGTCTAGGCTCCTAGTTCAAGTACGAGCCTAAATCGTACCAGGGGAAAGTTCTTAGTCCTATTTTTAGTAGACTCAGTGATTTACAATACGATAATCTATTTATGAGTTTAAGAACCAGGAATTCCAACTGGGAAGTCACTCTGCATGTAGCCTTGTAGAAAGCACCACACCACTGTGCACGTGATTGCATCTGCACAACAGATGAGAGGAGCATTGGGGAGATTGGTTGTACAGCATATTGAAAAACTAATAATTAAACCACTGCCTGATTACCATCCTAGTAGCCTTTCTGAATTGATTTAGCTGATTACCTTGGTTCTGGTTGTTCACACAGTCTTTGCACACAGGACTGATTTTAAATATATATGTAAGTGGGTGCAGAGTCGGACCTTCATCAACAGAAAGCACATTTTCAAGTACATTGAAGAAGTTACATAAATATTCTTCTCCTTTCCCATAAATAGTGTTTTCCTTCCTACTTAATTTTTTCAGGTATTACCTCTGCCACGTTAGGGAATAGGGTCAGACACAGCCCAGTAATTGCAAGCCCATGGGGACGGGACAGGTCCAGGTCAAGCCAGGTGGTCAGCCTGCAGCTCAGGGCACCGACCAGAAGGGTGCACGGCCAGGCACAGACATGGCCATGACCCGGCTGGAGACAGCTATGACGTCGCTGAGGCAGGGACGGGGGCCCTGGGGACTGAGGCCCTGGAGACCCGTGGGCAGGAGGTGTGGTGGCTCCAAGGGAGGTTGGGCAGGGCCAGCAAGGTCTACGGGTGGCACATCTTACACTTACTGTTCCTGAATACTTTTTTCTTTGGAGACAGTTTGTCACGCAGACATCACTGGCAAAGAAAGTCCAACTAGGAATTGCCAAAGTGGTTGTTTTCATGCTATACTGAAATACCCTTTAAAAAATAATACCTTTTTTTAAATGTTGGATGCTGCAGTTGTGAACATATGCACATGCATGCATAGGTCAGCCATGATTTGGGTGAAAGAGATGCACAGTGATATGACTGCTATCATAGGAAGATCCATGTTGCAGATGTGCCATGTGAAGCAGTGCTGCTGAGACGGTGACGGTCCCATAGGTCCCACTCTGCTCCCTGCAGGTAGATCTGGCCTGGCAAACCCTTTCGTTCTGTGTGTTAATTCTTCTCTAAGTGCACCAACCTGAATGAAACCCAGGAGGAGAAGCACAGGTTGAAGGGGGAAGAGTTTGAAGAAAGCAGATGGAAATTTTTCTGAGCATGACTTGAACACTGCTGCAGCTGTAGTTCCTTTGCTAATGCTTTGAACTGTTGGAGCCAGTTCAGTTTTACAGACAGCATACCTTTTATTATTGCCTGTACTCATGGCACCTATAAACAGGAATGGTAAGGTCACTAGCAGTATTGGATTTCCAAAGCATGGATAAACATGGAAGTGGAGAAAGCAAGGACTGAGTTTGCATACACAGGCTGTGGGGAAAACCATTGGGTGTAAATTGATAAAAAGCTGTGTCTTCATTTCCTTTTAACAATCTCATGAGGGAAAAGGGGTAAGAAGGGAAAGAGAGAGTGTCGCCATAATGCTAAAAGCAGTGGAACAGTGAACAAAATATTGTAATGAGAACTGCATGACTAGAGTATTGCTGAGACCAGAAGCTGAGGACTTCACTTTCCAGTTTTGAAAATGTTTTCTCCCTGAACTGAGATGGAAAGGCAGAAGGAGTTGGGTTTTTTTTGCAGGAAGGGATTTAAAGAAAACCAAAATAGATTTTTTTGTTCTGACTTGTGGGCTGTGCAGCTAGAAGGCGGCTGTCAGCTGGCAGAACGCTGAATTGGCAAGACGCTTCCAACCTGACAGCTCAGGGCTTGCTTCCCTGTCAGATCCAAGTTTAGAGAGACAGGGACCCCACCCTCTCTTCTCTGTCCCAGCCCCACAGGTAGGATCATTGCTTTTCTGCTGCCCAGTGACCCCTGCTTAGCCCTAGAAGCCAGAGCAGCAGGGAGTGGACTATCCCAAGGATGTGGAATATCCCAGATCCCTGTCCCAGGTGACAGAGCTGGGAGAGAAGGGAGCCGAGAGCCAGGTGGCAGATCTCACCTCCAGCAACGCCTCAAAGGTTTTTGTTCAAATTTCATTTTCTGCCCAGAAAGTGAAGTTTGTGGGAGTTTTACAAAACTGTTGTTTCCACATTCACTACAGGAAATTAACATTTTTTTGCAAAAGTAAAAAAAAATTATAGGAAAATTTGGTTCTGAAATATAAAATGCAAAATTCCTGATCAGTTCTGGTTAATAGATAGATGTTGCAGCAGAAACAGCCATATCTGCAGCAACATCACTATCTCAAACATCTCTGGAGCGCACTGCATAGCAGAAGGTAAATGTGTTTTAAAAGAGCTTGGGATAGTTACCTGTCAAAGGAGAAGCTGAGAGCAGGGGTATGAACCAGAGAAGAGAACTCTTTAATCTAATGGATAGTCCTGGCACAATGTATACTGACCAGGAACAGATTTAGTTTGGCAATTGAAAAGCTGTGAAACAACCTTAACTAGTTTTAAAAAGGAAGTTGAGGGGTTTACGAGAAGGATTATACGGCGTGGTGCCTGCAGTAGCAGAGCACTGCACCCTGGCATTACAGAGGTCGTTTCTGAGTCAGTCCCCAGGCAGCTGGCTAGAATGCCAGTATGCTTTTGCATCTCTGGAAATACAGCTTTTAATAAATGGGTTTGAAAATAAACAAGCGAGCAGTCCTCCCATTTAGTGCACAGGACGCATCCTTTAAATAATGCCATCAAGTTTTCTGGTTTCACAAGCTCTTTATCAAGCCACAGGGGCCAGAAGACAGTATGATACAGGGATGAGGCACAGAGGTACCTGACTTGGTCGTAGGGTACCTCTCCTGCTGACTGCATGTGCAGCTGAAGGGGCACAATGAAAAGAAGCCAGCCCTCCCTCTGACTAATTCTGTCTTGCCAAAGGGACACTCACTTGTTGCTTCCAAAGAATTACAGTGAGAACAGAAAGGCAAAGGCAGGTTTGAAAGCTAACAGCTCGGGAAGAGAATGGCATCCCACATAATATTATTTGGGCCCAATGAAGCTGTGATAGTTGGTTTTAAAACAGGGAGAAGTTGGTCCTCATCTGATTTAATCTAAGGCTCCCTTCCAAAGCCAAAGCAGTGTAAATACCCCTACTGTAAATTAGCGTTAGGCTCTCTGAGACACTGACAATGTTCCATTTTAGTGATATTTGTAACAAGAAGGAGGGGAATAATGTGGATTTATTTAATCTGGTGAATGTTGGTGCTGTAGAATGACAGTCGCTCTCTGTCAGCATTGTTGAGCTGTGGCGTTGTGGCATCCAGAAAACCCTCATTGTGCGCTTTATCCACAGAGCTGCCATTGTCACCACTGCATTCGGTCCCCCCACTTGTTTGTATGACTGGCTGGTACAATACACTTGCTAAAAATATTATGCTGTTAAATATTACATGAGTACTTAGAGGCATCCTAACTCATGCTCACACTCTTTTGCCAGCGTAGCTGAAAACCTGTCAAATGCCAAATCCAAGAAAAACCACAGAAGCACATTAGCATGGCAAAGGTTGTGCAATAAAAACAAAGTGTTAAGGAAAAAGGAACCTAAGTAGAAATGTAATTCCATATTCAGAAGGCATAGCCAAGGCTTTAAGAATGTAATACTTACTCCATTTCATTCTCTAACAAACTATTGATATAGTTCTATGGCATCCAAAGTCAGCTGAAACCTTTAAGGAACAGAATACAGACCTTCTTTGTCTTGAGATCTTCAAACTTCGACATAATGCAACAAAATATGTTGAGAGTCAAAGTAACATGGAAAGAGAAATGAAGGGGTTTGGGTAGGATTAGGTTTGTAAAGCTGAAATGAACTGTAAGTTTGTAATCCAAAAAAAAAAAAAAAGATTGTATTAACATATGGCCACTGCAGTGATACTGAAAATATTAATTACAATCTGAGGAAAGTTACGGTATTGAAGAGTTAAAAAAAGGACTGTGGTAATGCAGAAGGTACCATATAAAATAGGTGTAGTTTATAAAGTATGCTACTGCAGAGGATCCTCTGTGGAATATGTGTCATGACTTTACCGGCAATGAATTAACTTTTCTTTCTTGAATTTTAAGTGTGTTTAAATAAAAATACAAATCCAGGAATTTGGTGAGGATAAGAAATAAGTGCAGCCTGCCAAAGGCCTTCAATTGCTGAAACTGAAAGGGAAAAAAAAACGAAAAGACAATCCAAAATCTACCAAAGGAAAATAAAAATCCACCTTCCCCTAAATATCCACTTCAGAAATGTGTATTATAACAGATGTATCGTTACGCTCACTTTAAAATAATCTTCACTGCATTTCCAATGGATGTATGTTTGTCTCTGAAGTGAAGAGAAAAATCTTTGACTCAGGAATTAATGCATTTTTCCTACAATACGCGAATACGTAAATAAGAGGTATTTTTGAAGTATGTTGTAGTTTGAAGTACCTCTAGCTCAAGTGCGCCTTTAAGGAAGCTTGCTGGGCTGCTTTGTAAAAGTACTAAATAAATAACGCTTCCATTTAGTGTACTGGTGACCTGGATAATAGATGCAACCTTCTGCTTTGCTATATCTGTTCTGATGCAGCTGCTGGCTCCTTGGAGGTATCTGCTTTCAGTGGAGCATTTTGAGTGCTCAGTGTCCATCAATTAAATAGAGCTCTCCACACAAAGCTTTACAAGACTAATGCTGGCGTGCCTGGAACGTGTGGATTAAACAAAAGATTGGGGCAGTGTAAACATCCTCCTAGGGCTTATTGATGCTGTATTAAATTAAATGCTGATGGATGTATTCAGACTGCTCAGCTGCATCAAGAAAGGCTACTTGTTTTAAACACTTAAGCATATAATCTCCTCTTGATGAGAACATGTAGTGCTATTAGTCTTAATGAGAATTATGTGCATACATTGGACAGGACACATCCCTTCAAGATTAATGCCATAGGTTTGTATAAAATGTCTACAATCAATATAAACTCTTTTTACTGTGCTGTGAAAGCCTTTATCACCATCTTAAACGCTGTGTATCAAGCACACCCACTCATCTGTCTGCATCAGGGCATGTCTACAAGCGCTAGTTATTGCGAGACAGGCAAGGCAGTGGCTTTCCAGCATGTCAGTGCCTCGGTGGTAACAGCCCAAGCTTGTGCTTGCACCTCCTGGCAAGATACAAGGAAACTCCTCTCCGTTGTTCAAGCAGGCATAACCTCACATCGCCCCACTCACCGTATGGTCCTAATCTTCACCACCTCCTGCGAGGGAAGCGCTATTATCCTTACTTGAGAGATGAGGAATAAGGACTACGGGGTATAACTGATCTCAAAGAAGCCTGAGGTAAAGCTGGGGATTAAATCCAGACAGCCTCAGACCCTGCTTGACCAGTGTCCTATCTCGTCTTTCTACTGGAAGACCTACCAAGGACAGGCCCCAGAAGGGGAGGACAGCAGAATTTCTCAGTCTGGAGAAAAATGTGGGTATGAGGGTACTTGGTAGTGCAGAACAGATGTAGTCATTTGAACTTGAAAAATAATAGTGATCCAGCCTCGCTGCTAGTTCTTGTAATTTCACTCATTGCAAGCCATGCGTTGGTCAAGGGCTTACCAGCAACACTTGTAAATGTTAAGCTCACATGATTAAAAGTGCTCCATAGTGGAGTTCTGACTAACTGTGTTATAATATGTGGCAAACAAAATGTATGTCATTTCAGTTGCATAATTCATCTATTTAGCTGTTCATCCATTACAAGTATCCATATTCATTTAACAAATTGCGATCCACATTTCAGAATAAATTGTATAGCTAAATGCCATAGCATGTCTATTTAAATTCAAATCTTTGCTATAAATAAATAAGTCAAATATGAAGACATTAGAGGACATCCAGAAAATAAGGTGGCTTTCTTACTAGCTAGTCAGTATAGATAGATTGGTGCAGGACTTGCAAGGTTTGGATGTTTACTATGATTTTTCCTCCTGGTCTCCTGAGGGTCACTCGAAATTTATGTTATTTCTCTGTGCCTCTGTTTCCCCAACTGAAAATGAAAAGAAACGTTATTATTCCTGTGCATTGATCTGTGAATACAAAAGACAACATTGGAACAAGTTATTAATAACTTTTTTTCAGTGAATAAGTGGGCCAAATTCAATAAATATATTATTAACATGATTTTTCATCCATCATTTAAAGATTATGTGTGAGATGGTATGCTGCAAATATTGTTGATGTAATCACCAGCCTCTCCAAAAGATGTAAGCAAATAAATTCTTTACTAAAAGATAAAGAAATTACCATTCCTTTTTCATATACTGTAAAGTTGATAGCAATATATTCTCATTTAAGCCTTCCAAATACTTTCAGGTTGTTTTTTCTTGTCAGGTTGGACACAATAAATCTGAATTAGAAGCCTAGCCTTGCTTCAGCCAAAATTAGCCTGGTTTCAAAAAGATTTCTTCCTCCTCTTCCAGATGGTGACAAGGCTGATATTTCTGCCAGTATTTATCCAGACATAAACATCATAACCGGAGCACTGAAGCTATACTTCAGAGACTTACCGATTCCCGTGATCACCTACGACACCTATTCCAAGTTCATAGAGGCAGCAAGTAAGTATTGCATAGTAATTTGTACCGATCTTTAATTACATTTCCCATCCATAAAGCTGTCCACGTTAAAGAAAGAGAAGACACAACAAACTGGAAGCAAGGGCGTTGTTCTGTTCATTACTCCTCCATCACGTCCTTCTTTCACATGAAACTGCGTGTTATTGAAGATGGGGCATCATGCAGGTACGCCATGCCAGGGCTGGTGCCACAGCCGCGGACAACATGCAAAGACTGGGTGATCTGTGACAGATCAGGGATAAGCAAACAGTGTGAGCCTTGAGGATGCTTCCCATTTCCCCACCATTTTCCCCATCTCCTATGTTGTGGCCTCCTTTGGCAACAAATCTGCACCACTGACAAGCAGGTCCCCTCCTTCAGTTGGTGAGGGATCAGAGCAATGAGGCACACCACAAACCACACTTGCCCCACAGTTCAGGCACCTCCACTGTTCCTTAGGTCCTACCGTATCTAACCCATGTCCAGAAGGGAGGCCTATGCAGTTAACCACTGCCCAGAGCCAGCAGGTCGTGGGTGCACGCTAGCAGAGAGGGAGGAGGCCAGCAGCATTCATTGCTATAATGTTGGCAGAGAGAGCTGAGATTTGCCTCAAATTCTGCTCTCTGGGCCACAGCCTTCTGTGTAATGATAGTCCCTGACGAAAACTCACCAGATTGCATCAAAATCAGATTATTAGCAAAAATTGTCAAAAGACCTGAGGTGTCTTAAGAAGTAGCATGCTTTCTTCTTTAAAAAGTGTCCTTAGTAATTTTGAAATGGCACCCAGTATGTGGACAAGCAGCAGGAAGAGTGGTCTGCCTGTGTGACTGTGCTGCCTTCCCTTCCCCTCTGCCTTACCCCACCTTGCACTCCCCACGCAACCACAGATACCACTCTTCTGCACTCTCCTCTTCCTCCTTGGCAGAGAAATTATTCTTGCTCATCACTTGTCCTATAAAGAACATGCCCAAGGGAAGCAGTTCCTATCACATCGATACACCAACTCAAAAGCAGGACACAAAGATTCTTAATCTTCTAAAATTTCAAACTTCTGGTGCCATTTGTATGGAAAGTCATTGCAGCAAATATAGCTCTGACTCAGTTCACAGTTTAGGAATCCATACTTTTCATGCAAAATACATGTAAATCCTGCTCAGATTTTTAGAAAGATTGCCAAATGAGCACTGATGCTTTCCAATCACTGATACCTATATATTTAAAGATGTTCAGAAATCTTTGTTTATATAATTCCATGTAGTTTCAATCTCTAGCTAAACTTATATATACCAGCACAGTCTCTAAAGCATATAGCCACACTCCCATCTGGTGTTGAAGGCTAACGGAAGTAATGTTATGTAAGATTTTAAAAAGTCAGTTCTAGGCAGAGTATTATGAAGCACTTAACGAAGCTCAGATACTGTACCTATACAGGCCTGTAGATACAGGTACAGACCATAGAGATGACTATCGGGTGGTCTTCTTGCTGATTTCTTTGTAAAGCCTTTTTTTTTTTTTTTTTTTTGAGGATGCAGAAGTTGCTGATAAGCTCCATGTTTCTGAGTACAGTCAATGGCTTGTAAATGACTCCATAATAATAACTTAGCTTCCTGAATTATTGGTGTTTACAAGTAGAAAGCCCTATTAATCCTGTTTGGTGTTTTTACAGAAATCTCCAATCCTGATGAACGACTAGAAGCAATACATGAAGTGTTGATGTTACTCCCTGCTGCTCACTACGAGACACTTAGATACCTAATGATTCATCTCAAAAAGTGAGTTAATTGGCATGTAGGATAATTCTTGAAGAGCTTCACAGTTTTCTGCTTTGAAAGACAGATATTACTGATATTACCAATAAAGCTTCCATTTAGTGGCACTGGCACTAAAACAATAATGTTACACATAAACAGGCAAGCTATGTTCGTATAAATGCATATAGGCTATGTGCACATATAGCATAGATCCTTTTTTCTGGCAGATCATTGCAAAGCTTTGAAGAGTTAATTGAGATTTGTCATGCTTCTCTGAAGCAGATAACATCTGAAAAATAGTGGCATGGTAGGTACTTCAGAGATGTGCTAGATGTGCTGCAGTAAGTCACTTGATCATGCTTTGCTTCTGCCTCCCCTTACCTCCTGATTTGTCTTCTGGAACGATAGATAACCCTAAAAGGAAAGAGTTGTCTCTTACGAGTCGTTTGCTCACATCACAGTTAAGCCAAGATCAAGCAGGGCCTATTTTTATACAACTAGTAAAAGCAATACAGGCCCTTACCAGTTATATCTGTTTTGGTTTTAAACACACTTTGCCTCATTTGCTTTCCAAAGCTTCTTTGGGGATACATAAGGCATACAAAATTTTCCAAAGCGCCTGAATTTCATTTTTGAAAGTGACTTGGGAATGTACTGTCGAGTTTTCCAAGCTTTCAGCTAGGTACCTAGGAAAACTATTAAGTGCTACAAAGACGATGCCTCACGTACACTAATTTAAAATGAAACTGTTTTTCAAAACCATGCTAACTCCACTTTGCTACTTTGGGTATTTACATGCCTCAGGAACTCTTCTTTGTAAGTTTTTAAAAACTGAAGCTGAGTAAAGACTGGCACTGCCATCTCAAAGGCGGCCTTCATTTAAGGATATATTGCCCAAGATGTCCCTTTTCCCTGGTTAAAGTTTATGGTGCTACTTGGAAACAACAGAAAAGGGGATAAGGGAGGAATAAAACTACTCGCCTCTCATAACAGCAAGTCTTTGATCGCTTCTTAGTTGTCCCACTACTTGCAACACGGTTGTAAATTCGGAGTACTTTCTGGGTTGATCTGCACTGTTCTGCATTATTAATGCCAGCCTGAAAAGAAAAAGACTTCAACTCATGTAAAATTACATCAGAGAGCTTGTGCAAAGTGCATTTCATGCTCAATCAGGTTCTCATTATGCAGAGACTTTTCCTCATTTTGAACCGGCTCAGGTCATTACAACTAAGTAATTTTTCTTTTTGGTGAGACATTACTTGGGCATGCTGGAGCTTCTTCAGACTGCAGAAATGAGAACATGCGAGCACCCACCCTTGTCAGCACACATGCATGGACAACTCAGGATGAAGCATGCTGGCTTTTAAGAAGGTCCATGGAGGCTGTAGACAAGCCAGGGACCTGCATACAGAATCAGTACTTTCATGTCCGGGCAGCAAATTTTTAGTAGCCAAGTATTGACTTGCCTTCCTTCTTTTCCATGAACTGCAGTACAGGCTTTGGTTCAGCTGTTAAGCTGAACTACTGATGAGACGAGAATAGTCCAAACAGCTGATTACGCTTTCTATCTCAAATACCTGCAAGTCACGCAATGAATTTCCTCTCCTTTCCCAAATCGTAGCTTTCAGCGTCTGCACGGAAATCATGTGCATGACAGTTCCTATGGCAGATCTGTCGGAGAGATCTGAATGCGAAAGAGGGAAGGATCCTTTAGGTGCAGACTACGTTATTCTGTAGGTTAAACATGAAAGTCATGACTCCGGCCCCATAGGGCTCTTCCTGCACAGAGAAAACATGCACCGGTGTCAAAGAGTCTATGTAAAGACTGCAGGATCACAGCCTCTACACCAGCACTGTTTCACAACTGAAAAGAAACTGCACCGAGTTGTTGTTAAAAGCACAGGAAAATCCAGCAGAGGACAATGTCAGTGATGAAAAATGAGTTTGTCAGTGTTTTCTGCGGTTATCTTTCTGATAACTTTGTGCTCAAAACTGGAGGAAATATAATAGCATGAGCAGTCCCCCCTGTGGCAAAATACATACAACTCCATCCCTGCTGACATTGCAGTGAAGCTGTGAATCTTCTCTGTGTTCACCCCAGGCCATGCAGCAAGTCCCATGCTCCTGCACAGAGGTGCCAGTAAGATGTATGTGACATCGCATAGCTGTTCAATGTCTGTGCTGCATCCAGCCACAGATGGAAAGCAGAGCACTACACGTATACTTGCACAGCAGTGGCTTGGGCTAGGTGGCCTTGGTTTATCTTTTCTCCTTGCAAAGCACAGCTAACGTATCTGTGTTAGAAGATGGTGATGTATCTGTGAGGGCCCCAACAGATTTCTGTCCTGAAAGCAAAGAGGAACAGTGGTTTTTTTCTGTGACAGAGCCACTCTTTGCAGTAGGAGAAGCAAAACCCAGTCATGGAAGGACCTTGCAAACAAGGGAAGACCAGATTACTTCTGGTTTCATGTTCCTTGTGCTCCCCTGATGGCATGAGTGAATCCACTGCCTAACTGCTGCCCAGCTGGGAATTGCCATGGCCAAGGGCAGTCTCAGGTGTTGCCAGGAGAGCTGCCTCCAGAACCAGATGTGCTTCACCCTGGCAGAGGAGTTGTGTGTGGAGGAGATGTGAAACTTCACCCATGCTCTGCTTAGTAATGGCAAGCGTCTGGTCCATGAGGGGCCATGACCGATCAAGGGACCATGGCTGTCTCTACACTGCAACACAAGAGCACCCTCAGGACCAAACTCAAATGCCAAAGGCTTGCTCAGAAAACACTGATGTGATCCAGCTCTATTACCTGGAGGGAAAACCTGGCAGCAGGCCTAAGGGATGACTTCCCTGCATCCTTGGCACTCTGTGTTTGTTCCAGCCACATGTAGCCTACCTTTTTTTTGGTATTTACATTATATGACCCGTGTCAGGGAACAGAACAGCCCAGGGAACAGAACAGCCCGGGCTCCTTCCTAGAAGTGCTTCTGTTCTCCGTCAAGGATAGATGGTGACTTCAGCAAGCCACAGCTTGAGACTGCTCCAGGTTTCAGCCTACTCCTAAAGTGTAACAACTAACCAGAATCACTCAGCTGTTGGTCGGCCCGAGGCAGCCAGCAAGGCAGGAATGTGTGAACGGGTGGGTTCCTGCAGACTGGAGGCACGGGGGTCACTGGTAATCAAAAGAAAATCTGGGTTCATATTCTTGAAGCACATCCACACCTCCAGTACAACACGCCAGAGAGCTGTAGTTACTGTAGAGTAGAGGACTGCTCTACACATCCTCATTTAAAGCATGATTATGGTTTTCAAAAAAGCAATTGCCACTAATTCTTATACCGTAGTGGATAGCCACATGGAAAAAATCACTTAAGAGTTTCAGGAGGGGTTTTTAAAGGCACTGGAACTCACAGCCCCACTGAAACTGCATCGTACTTGCCGTGGAAACAGTTACTATATTGCGTGAAAGTAAAAATTTTTACTGAAAAATGCCATTATCTTCCAATGCTTGGTGTGAATTGGGACTACAGATTAAGACGCATGTATTCTTGTCTTCTGGGAAGTAAACAACTACTTAATTTTTTTTTTCTTTTTTCCTTTTTTTTTTTTTTTTCCTATTTTAGGGTTACCTTGCATGAGAAGGAGAATTTTATGAATGCTGAAAACCTGGGAATAGTGTTTGGGCCTACTTTAATGAGACCTCCAGAGGACAGTACCCTTGCTACGCTGAATGACATGCGGTACCAGAAGTTAATTGTGCAGATTTTAATAGAAAATGAAGATGTTCTCTTTTAGAGAGAGAGGCATGTCTTCAAAGCCATTTGTTTTAAAATAATTAGTTGGATGGAAAAACAACATGTCTTTAAATTTTTTTAAACATAAAGGAAAACTTCCTTGACTGCACTTCAATTTCTGCAAAGTTGCAGATGGATGCCAAAATGTTTAGGGAAAGCCTATGTCTCATAGACATATGCCTTTTTGTAGAAGGGAAAAAAAAAGGTCAGAAAAAATCCTCTTACCTTGTATCTTTTGCCTTGCCTCAGATGTATATTTGTTTTGAGAAGTTGCAAACAATTTTATTCTTAACTTATTAAGAAACACAAAACATATTTTAATATGGCTAGAGAAGCAAAAAGGTACTTAATCAGTGTTACTTGTATACACCTATACATTTCCCTCTCCATGAGACATAATTATATATGTCAATTGTGAAACAGAACCTATATTATAAAGATATTTTTACTTTACCTAGCTGAAAGAATGGCATTTTATTTTAACAAACTATAAATCAATGCGGTGCATTGATTATTTTCCACATAATTCTTTCCTGCGTTTTTGCTATGATATATTGAAAACAATTACCACTAATGCAGTATTATCCTGACATACCTCTTTCATTGCACGTGTTTTAAAGGAGAATTCTTTGCTTGTGTGTATTCCAGCTTTCCTTAGGTTTCTTCGCATTTAGGCACTACTAGCATCCTAAGACTGTACACTTTTAGCCATTTGAAATTTCCTGAAACATGGAGTATTTTCTATTCTTTTTTTTTTTTTTAACTCCCATGTAAAATATGGTATTGAGAATTCTTCAAAAGTCCTGGTCATAGTATCAGTTTCACCTGCCAGATTTTTCTCAGATTACACTAATATGTAAGTTAAGTGATGCTGGGACACTGGATATTTTCTGGCCTTGTTGAAAAGTTAGCACTTTTTTGGGTTAATTATGAAGGATTTGGTTTTTCTGTAAAAATCGAGTTATGTTTTGTCATGTTTCTGTATTTATAAACGTACAGTAAATCTGCTAAAAATGTAGGTATTTATCTTGAATGTGTTTCCTGATGGTTTGTTTAAAAAAAAAAAAAAAAAAGAAAGAATGTGTAGGAAATGTGGGAGTTGGTAAATTTAATTATTACCAAATTTTAATATTTTTCTCCCCTCACAAACATTGACCTACAGAGTTTACAGAGTTCATAGTCTAACTGCAACTTATTCCTAATGTTAAAACTGTTTCTCAGCATGAGATGTTTCTGCAAGCATAGAACATCAACATACTTTACTACCAAACTCAATTTTCAATACAAAAAAGAATTATAATAATCCCTCATCTTGATCGTTTGTATCATATGCTTGGTAACTCAGTGATGTAGTTTCCTGAATTATTTCAGGGAGCACATGTTTCTATTCAAATGGAAAAATATGTGTAACTATGATAATGAAGGGAGGTGGAAGGTATGACTGTAAATTTGTCATCTTCTAGAGAAATAACTAAGGGCTAGATAGATTAACCCAGATTGCAGAGCAAATGCTAAATAGTCTGAGTTCCCAGTACTTCCATAGATCCTCCTGCCTTTTACAGGACTATTTGTTGTAGGTTATGTACTGCTTAATACTGTCATAAAAATGATCTGGAAATGGTTTTATTTTGTGAAGTGAAATATGCTTTGTAATTTATGATAGTGTAAATGGAAGGAAAAATCCCATTAAATGTGTTAAAGAGTTCTGGTGTCTGTCACTCTGACCACATGGCAAGCTGCCAAATGAAAATCAATCGCTAATTACCATCCTGACATTGCTGGAAACTTTCCTACCTGGAAAACTTAGAGCAGTTGTACTGAATGTCAGCAGTTTCAGATTGGCACTTGGATGCCCATACTACCACAGCCAAGCCTATACAGGCATTTATTTCCTGCAACCACCCCTGTGTAAAACTTCAAGCAAGCAATGAATTGCAATACCAGTCCAATCAATATCCAAGAATTAATGCCACCAGAGCACTCTTCCACTCCCTTGAATGCAGATGTTTGACTAACAATGAGTTTATTTTTTCTGGTCAGTTCAGTAATGAGTTATTTTTTTAAGGCAAGAACAGTATTTTAGTACTATTCTTTAATTTTGCAGGAAGACAAGCCATTCTACTTCTGCTCCTCCCTTTCCCTCTACCATGAGCAAACTGGTAGCTTTGGCATGTCTCACAGTCTGGGGTCTTCAACACATGCCCCATCGTAAGGATTCAGTGACAGCACAAAGCAGTGTGTTTAGAAATACCCATGCAGAGTGTCTTTGGAGGGCAGAAGCTTCTAATCTGTTGGACGGAGGGAAGAGTATCATTCTGTATCTTAAAACACAAATAGCTAATGAATTGTCCACATTTGTCTTGTCTGACCAATGGCCAGCGTCCTCAGAGGCATTCTGAGTGTGGAGGTAAAAGGACCCTGTCCCTTCCATGCTTCGTGAGTGCTGCACACACTTCATCTCTTACGTCAGACTTACTGTGGCCATCACCGCTGCACCTGGGGCTGAGCAGCACCTCCGAGATCTGATCATCTCTTCCACATGCACTATTCAAGGAAATAAAGAGCCAGCAGGCTTTTCTCTGCAAAACTGACTGCTAAAGCAAAAGACAAAGCATGTATCTCTGTAATGCAAGCCTATACTCCACTATACAGAAAAAATGTGTCTGACTGGATCTTCCCTTTGCTTCAAAGCATTCAGCAGAGTGTGATGACATATCTTACATGAGGTGCTACTGGAAAGTAGTAAGAGTCATTTGAAAGATGCTCCAGGAGTCTGTGTTTGAGCTGATGTAACTTCCCCACTAGGTCATTTCATCTCGAGTGGAACGCAGCTCTGCTCCTGTGGAAGCAGGTGAGATACCTGTGTCTTGACTGCATTGGAGGCTGCCTGCAGCTGGATGCTTGGCAGGAACCTTGTTCCCCTCCAGCTACTGGAGAAGGCCTTTGGTGGAGCGCTGTGGGTGCAGCAGCAGTCCCCTACTGCCGGCATCCACCCGTGCTTCCCATCTGCCATTCAGCTAGCCCCATCTTCTGGTGTGACAGGCGCAACTCTGTACCCCCTTACAGCTGGTCCTTGGAGCTACCAGGGTGAGATGACTTGCCTCCCATAAAACAGAAGTGCCTTAGCCACGCTTCGTAAAACATGACATGAAGTTAATGGTTTGTAAGGTAGTAACTTTCCTAAGTGCTGTGGAACGGCTGAAATCTCTTCTTTATACCTCTGCCTTTGCAAGACTCATTGCTGTCAGGTTTAAATATTCGGAGCCTGCCAGGGCAACTGAGCAAAGGAGTTTTTTCCCGCGAACACCGCGCTGGAGACAAGACAGCATGTGCTGCGTCTGACTCCAAAGCACACGTGTACTGAACAGGCAGCTGGCAGGCAAGACTGAACAGGGAACTATTGAAGGGTTTCCTCAACTGAGACACTGATTTGCGGCTCTTCTACCCAAAGACCAGTTGTCATGAAACTTCATTATCTCTCTCCCGCCGTTAAATACCGTTGGAATTGGATAAAGGATGCAGAAGTTACTGGGGCAGGAGAATAATTTGCAAAAAGAGTAGACAAAGAGCATAAGTGCAGGAAAAAGGAAAACCTTTTTAAAATGAGGTTACAAAGGAGACAGAGCTTTGCTTTCAACCCACTGCTCTGCGAACTGATGTCAGTTTAAACTACGGAATGGGTCTAACAGAGCACAAAACTGGGTGAATTGGTACCACATTCATTTTCTTTCTAAGCAAGAGGTAGGACTACACTTTCCTATACACTTAATAGTCTCAAAGCTCACACAACATTTGAGCTTAATGAAGGAGACAGAGCTGCAGGGGCATTTGGCCTGCGACTCTGGGAAGGAATGTGTCGGGTTTGGGATCTCTCCTGAAACAAGGTGCTTGACAGACCTGAGCTGTGTGTTACTGTCAAATTTAGGATACAGGAGGGAGGAGTGGTTGCATGTGTAGTATTGGGAAAAACTCTGCTCTTAGTAAGGTCTTGGAGAGGTGGCGGCAGTGCCTGTGGTAATAAATTGGTGGGCTGAAGGAAGGCTTAAAGGCACACTGCAAGGAGGTGAAAGTGAAGGCAGGTACTGAGAGCAGTTTGCAGAGTGCGTGGAGCAACTGTGTCTTCTCTTTCATGATAAGCTTGAATGCTGCACAGTGTGGACCTGTACAAATGAGACACCATGAGATGATTAACTGTGTTTGCACAGGGCCCCACCTGGACACGCATGTCCAGAGGGAGAGCATTTTCCTAACCCAGCTAGGCTGCTACTCTTCTCCCCCTCCCTCCCACCTGGAGATGAAGACAGCCTCTTCTGCTTTACCTTCAGCTCCCTCTGGTATTGTGCTCCCCCCCACAGCGTATAGACAGGGCAAAGGCAGCCTGGTCCCCTGATCCTGCGAATGGCTAGGTAGGTGCTGCCCTGCTGCCTGAGAAGGGGCTGGAGAGGACAGAAAAGCAGATGGGGATGGGAGGAAGGCTCACAGAAGGGTCCACAGCACTTCTCCAGCTGTTCAAGCTTCCCAAAGTGGCAGTAGCTGGAGATGCTACGACATTTTCCCTCAATGCTGCACTCTCCCCAAACCTTGCTGAAAGGGCACAAGCCGCAGGAGCCTGTCTGGCTGCCTTCTTATTTCTTTATTGACAAGTACACAGTCAAGGTCTTCAGAAAAGGGAGGAAGAAGATTCGAGTGCCAACAGACCCCCTGCCAATAACCAGGAACTGATGAAAACTCTTGAGTAGGAAGGTAATTCAAAACACTTACACAAGGAGAAGAATGCCATCTAACTGGATCTTCAAAGCAGAATTACATTGCTATATGCCCTACAGCTATCTAAAGGGAATGAAGAGACTATAGGGCTCATGAAGATAAGAGTGAGAGCATCAATACGTTTTATGTTCTTCAGCTGTAGAGATTAATTCCTTGATTAAAGATCACGGTTAAGATTCAGAAATCTGAACCTTAGGGAACAATGATTATTGCTGAATGCTCTAGGGCTTGCAGATTTAGGACATCAATGGGTCTTACATGGGGAACCATACTTTACATTATCTTTCTCTGAAGGCATGGTATTCTGGATATAATTATGCTGATGCGACAGCTAGAGTCAGGACTGGGAGTTCAAAGCCTGAAGGACCTGGATTACCGCAGGACATTGTAAGGACCGCAGTTAGGAAGAAAGCTTGTGTCAGTTGAAGCCAGCCCTTTATAAGCTACAGTACAAATGAGCAGCGGGTTATAAGTAGAGCAACTGTCAGGGTTCAGTTTACAGTAGACTTGGGGATGTCAGGAACCAGGCTTACCACTGGAAGCTGCCTTCATTGCAGGGTTCTGCATGGCCTGACATGGTGGGGGTCAAAGTATTCTCTCTTTTCTCTAAATTATGAGCTATTTATTACTACTACTATGAAGGTTAGAATGAGGAGCAGGGTTAGCTGTAGGGTTTGGAACTGTAGAACCTGAAAAACACACATTGCTGCAGGCAATATTTGAAGATGCCTTATTTTCTGTTCTGCTATAGGTCAGATATGGCTATGGCCAACATGCATGAAGATCCATATTATTTACCACGTGCTGCTGCCCAAGAACTTTAGGAGGCTGACGTCCATTGGTGTTCATAAAGAGGTAACAGTTAGGGTTAGGTTAGGAATCCAAATATCAAGGAACCTGTATTGTTACTGGATGCTGCATAGCCCTCAGTATTAGCAATAGGGTGGATGTCAATAAGGGACCGTTATTTATGGTGGGTTTTTTGTTGTTGTAGGCATGAGTCTTATAATTAAGGTAGGAATAGGGATAGACTTTGGAAATCTAAAGCCTAAAGAACTGAGCTGTTACTGAAGTTGCAAGAACTGCAGTGTGGTTGTATCAATAATGATCAACTCTGTCTTTCTATTCAGCGTGTGGGTTCTTTGGTTAGGAGTATGGATATTGGATGAACTGATTTTTTTGCAAGGCCTGAAGAGCTAAGAAGGCTGCTGATGTCAACAGTCACTAGTATCTTAATTTTTATGTTCTGCTATAGGAACATGACCTTAGTTTTATCTTCAGCTACTATAAGGGTGAGAGAGAAGATGAGGTTTAGCATTTGGGATTCAAAGAAGCAGACTGAGTTTGCTGCTGGATATAAAGACATAAGAAAAGGGCTGGTGGTGTTAGGGGTCTACTCTCCTCTGTTTGCTTCTGCTGTGGGGATGAATTCATGGGAAAAGGCTGGTGGCTGGTCAGGAACTGAAAGTTTGAGGAGCTGTGTTTATGTTCTGTTTTGATGAAGTTTGGGGACTTCATTATAGGTATAGGTATTGTTAAGGTAAAGTTTCAGTCTGTTGTGTTCTGAGTCAGATTTATTAACAAAGATCAACGTCCCACTGGATGAGGGTGAGCATTAGCACTAACACAAGCTAATGTCTTACATTCCACTACAGGACTAGTTCCCTTCATAGAGCTACTGTTAGGGAGCTATCCCACGAGCTATCCCATGAAAGCAAGAATATTGTCTGCACTAGTGTTGGAAGTAAGATTAGGAAAGTTAAGACTACATCTGTGTCACTCAATAAAATGGGGTCAAGGACCTCTTCCATGCCAAGCAGCACAGACTTGCCCCGTCCACATTACATTGTACTTAACTTAGGTTCCCTCAGGGACCTGTAGTGTCACCCGTGGTCTTTGAGAGGTTTTGTGTGGGTTTTTTTTTCTAGAGGCATTGAATAAAAAATTGTGATTTAGCACCTGTAATAATGCAACCTGGTATTAATGCATCAAACTGGTGTTTTCATACCCTGAGGCTGAAGATGGTGCAATGTATGTCCTCGACTGCAACATAAGGAGTGGTTGTATATTGAAGTGTTTGCGGGTACAAGACCTGTGGCAATAAAGCTGGAGGACTATGGAGGGAGACAAATGGGTGTAGTTTCATCCATTCTGCCCAGGGGGGAATAATCCTTTGCTCTTACGGCCTCCAAACCATGCCTGAACAGTGGGTATTCACTGACATAGGCCAAAATCATGCCAGGGAGTCGAGTCACAACTAACAAGAGGGCTAATTCAGCAGGTGCAGGGTTCAAACTCATTGCCTGGATCTATTTTTTTGGCAGGACAGACATAGCCTGGGTGTGGATGCTGCAGCCCCACAGCCATAAGCAGTAGCCTGGTGCCAGCAGGGAAAATGTTCTTCCCCTTTACAAAAGGGTTGGAGTCCTTCCTGTGGTTATGGTAAAGGCTAAGGTTTGAGATGGTGCTAGCACTTAGAAATCTAAAGCTTAAAGAGCTGAAGTTACTGCTGGCTTCCTCAGAGCAGACAGCCTGATGCGGATGGGAGCTCGTTCTTTGTGTGGTCTTTTCCTGCACACAGGGGTCCCCTGGTTACAATTAAGGTGACATTTAGGCTTCGAGATCTAGGAGTTTCAAGAACTGATTTTAATGCTGAATGCTGAGGCCCACTTGTGCCAGCAGTTCTCAGTGTTGTGGATTTTCTTTCTAAGGCCCAATTGCTCAGTTGTATGTCAAGTCAGGATTACAGTTTAAGAATCAAAACTTGAAGAATCAAGCACACTCTTGAATGTTGCTGGGAATATGGACTTAAGAAGAGCTGTGCTCTTTATAGGTGTCAGTGCCATATCTACGGTAGGCTCAAACATGTCCTTGGCCTTAAAGTTAGCATTTGAGAATCCCAAGTTTCAAAAGTCCAGTATATTTGCTGGATGGTCTGGGGCTTCAGGGTAAATAAGAGATCGGATAGCAATATTCACTAGTGCCCTTTATGCTTCTGAGGGCATCATTGGATCCCTTTGGTATAATTATAACTGCATTTAATATTGCAGTTAAAGTTGTGGTTATGTTTTGGAAATCGAAAGGTTCCAGAGCGCAGCTGGACACTGCATAGTCCATGCCGTCAGGAAAGCTTATGTCTGCAGTGGATGGTGGCTCCCTTACAGTGTGAGGAGATGAGTTCCCCTCAACACAGTTAGGTAAGGATTTGTTTTAGTAATCTAAGGTTTCCAGGGTCCCATTTCAGCCTGAACACTGTAGGGTCTGCAAAGTTTGGAAAAAGGATGGTGGGAAGTGCAACAAGGACCTTTTTTTTTTTTTTTTCCCACTGCAGTAACAGTTTATGTGTTATAAGTAAGGTTAGTTTGAGAGCTGACATTAAAGTTAGTCTTTGGAAATCTAAATCTTGAGAACACCAGTGTACTTCTGAATATTGGAGAGCCTGCAGAATTATGAAGAGACCTGATGTCAGTATGATCCAATCCTACACAAAGGGAGCATGTTACAATGTAGGAGAAAAGGCCCTACAGTTTTATTTTGCAGTGTACTGGGGCATCTGCTAGAATCCTCCACATCCAGCCTATTTGGCATTACAAAACCCCATTAATTTTTATCCTCTCCTCCTGCAAAGAAAGGACAGAATTTAACTGCAGCAGTCTTACTAAATGAATATTGTATCTAACTTCCATGTATTGAAAGTCAATGGGTTCTTTTACTTTCCTTTTTATGTCAGCACTGTAAATATATGCATACTGAAGGAATGCAACAAGTACTGTTGCAGTAAGAAAGGGGCAGATCATACATTTTCACTGTCAGAGCTGTTTTTATATAAACACTAACCTTAGTGACAATCTTGTGGAACGGTGTGTTGTGACTGATTCGAAGCACTGACTTTCAAAGGCAGAGAAGGTTTTGCTGTCCTCCTGTGCCACTGCGTACACATTCAGGCAGCACCCTCCCACTCGCACGTCTCTTACAAAGCTTTCCAACCTCCCTGTCTCTTTACAGTAGACCCTGCTTTCAGTGCAGTGTCAAAAAGGACAAATCTCTTCCACTGTAAGATTCTTTGAAACAGGCTGAACTGGAAAAAACGTACTGATTTGAAGTAAGTTTGGCATTAGGTGAGCTAACAGGTCAGGTCTATGGTAATCTAAATAATATAAACAAGTAATACAGTGGTAAATGTTTTGTATAAGCCTATAACCAGAACGGAAGCTATAAATGTCAACCAGTAATGTTTTGTGAAAAGGACTTTTAATAATAATATTTACCCTTATTTCTCCATAAATTCCCTTTTTCCCAGGCACATTCCTAGGACACAAGATGAGGAGAGATGCTGGTGTTCCCTTTCTCCATAGATACAAATGAGTAGCATAGCAGGAGGTTACAGTCAGTGGGGGAAACTCAACCCTACAGTCTGTTGCTGCCCTCGGCCCAACAGAGCCCCATCCCCTGGTGCTATGCACCTTAGAAAATGTCAGCTGCTTACTTATTAGGAGGGAATGTAAAGGCCATCTTTTCTCACTGGAAGTTACTGGTTTATTCCATATGAGAGATTTTTTGCTGCTGATATCAGTTAGTATGATAAGACAGTTTAGAGTACTTCCAAGCGTGTGTGCATGCATGCCTGCTTCCTTATCTTAGCCTTTGGGTTTGGAGAGAACCATCAACACAGTAATATAAGCGCACACCCTGGGCTCCTCTCCCTCAGTAACCTGCATTCACCAATTTCCATATGTCTTATCTTTATGGGCTATTCAGGGAAGCTGCAGAAGTTGATCTGCAAAAGAAGACGAGGCTGAAATACCACTGCTTCGACGAACTCCTCCACATGATCCTTGACTAACTGAACGTGTAGCTGATGGGAGGGGTGGTGGGTACAAGTGCATATTACATGGCATAGTTCTCCAAAGAGCACATCGCAATTTTTAACACATAGCATGGCACAAGCAAATCTTTTTTTCTCCTTTCTGGATGAATAAAAAAAAGGGAAAGACATTAGTATGGCCGTATATCATCACACAGAAATTCAAAGTTCCAATTCTAAGCCAGTTTAAGTATAAATATTAGGTGGCACTGTCTTTCTTAGCATGTCAGCTGCCTGCATTTTTTTAAAGATGGGCAGTTAAAGGCAATTCTATGTTCTTCAAGGCTACACGATATTCACCTGGGCACACCCCTCATGTGCGCAAACAAAACGCGTTACTGTTTCCGCCGTGCGGGCCGACAGCACCGCACCTGCCCTGGGTAGGCCCACGGGCCCTATGCGCCCACGGTGCCGCCTCACCTGCC
>VYXH01004329.1:1190205-1231433 GCA_013397275.1 Burhinus bistriatus | reverse complement strand
GGGGGCGGGTGGCGGCAACCGGCGGAGCCTCCGCGTCTCCCACTCGGGCCGCTTCAAGGAGAGGAGGAAGATGCGCACCTCGCTGCTGGCCGACAGCCCTGAGGTCTTCGACAGCGGCGGTGCCCGGGACCATGCCGCCCAAGGGGACGAGTAGCCCAGGAGGGGCTTCGCCCCCGGAGCTGCGGCCCTGTGAGGAGTGGGCAGGTGGCCGGTGCACCGGCAGGACAGGTGGCTGGAGCCTGTGGCTGCCCCACAGCTGGGGTTGGCTTCGCTTGGCCCCGTGGGTGACATGGAGGTGTGTGGCAGGGACCTCCCCAGCCCTGACCTGGACACTGCGGGGGAGCCCGGCACCTCCGCCAGACGAGTGACTTGCGTGCCGCGTTACACGAACACCGCCAAGACCAAACCCTCAGCTGTTGGGACAATGTGGTTGTCTCGACAAAATAACACCAATAAACACCCTACTCCCTGTACTGTGGTGAGCAGACTCAAAGGTGCTATCCCAGGGGCGACGCCGGGGTCTCTGTACCTTCCCCCAGCCCTTGCCGGGAGCCAACACGCAGAATTCTCAGGCCTGTGACCCAGCTCCTCTCGGCTCTCCGGCCCAGGAGGCACTTTGCTGCTCACATCTCACGTGCTGCCTTGTCGAAGGAAGAGGGGAACAAAGTGCTCTTATCTAATTTCAGGGGTGAGGACCTCCGGCGGTGCTGTATGTGCTCCTGCCCTGCCGTTAGCGGGCACGCCGTGAACCCATCCTCCTTCCCCTGCCGGGGGGTCAAAAGAGAGGTGTCGTGAGGGGCAGGCGCTTGAGTTCGCCCGTGCCCCACATCACGTCGCATTTAAATATGCAAAAGATGGGACTGTGCTGGTTTTCCCCCTCTTCTTACTGTGTAGTGATAAGCAGGTGTTTCAGAGGCTGTTCTCCTGTAGTTCTGTTACAGGGGGAGGCCGGTTGTTGTCTAGCAATTCACGCTGTTTATCCAGGGAACACATGATTTTTGCATAATTGGTGATAACTGACATAATGAAGCTCCGATGAAGAAACTGTGTGATAAAATGTAAATACTCTTTTGGGAGATGAGACCAGCCCTGGAGAGCACAGGCAGCGTTGTGCTCCTAATGTGGAAATAGGCTTGGGCGCCACTGGAAATGTTCTTTGCTGTTTACTGTGTCCCAGACTTGTGAAGCAAGGTTAAAGATTCCCAGGATTTTTTTTGATAGCGAGCTAATGTGCTTTAACTTGGGCAGCTATCTGCTCCCTCTAACAGCTCCTGGATTTTTGGATAAAGTAAACTGTAAGCCAGATTTGTACTGGTGTTGTGCCTTACAGAGCAAACTCAGCTAAAAACACTCGGCAATTACATTTCTTGATAGTACATGATGTAGCAAAAACTGATTTATTTATTTTAAATGCATTCACAATATACTTTATATTGTTAAAATGGTTTTAGACTTTTTCTGAATGTGAGATAAGATACTACATAGTGGCAGGGACTGAAAATTATTTCCTAGCAGTCAAGTATTATGCAGTTATGATTTTGTTTGGTTGTAACTAATGATTTAAGGTCAATTAAAAATAAAAAGTGACCTGAAAGGAAACAAGACCTGAGAGCTGACTTCCAGGTGAAAATACGGATTAAACCAGTCACTGACAATCACTGAAATGATGCAGTAGATGCTGGGCAAGTGCCCCATGGTTCAATGTGTGTAATAATATATAATGAACTTTGAAAGCTCTTGTGTGATAAACTCAAACAACCTAGCTGGCTAAGATACTTGCAGGTCCTTCACTCAGCTACTCCTTCAGACTTTGAAACCCAAGGACAAAGGGACAGTAACATCAAATATATTTCCGTAAAAGCTCTTTTCCACCCAATGCGCAGACATACGCTTTTTTAATTTCATTTAGTAAAACTACAGGGTACTGGTTTTGGACTGCCTTTTTACATTCCTGACTACATGCTGACCAAGCAAAGAGCTGGAGGGTTGTGGGGGGAACTCTTAAAAATTTCTCCTCGGAGATGCTTTTCTTACGTGGAGCCTCTTCAGTCAAGGGGCATCTGAAATCATGCTGTTGAGAAGAAGCAATTGGAGCAAACCCAGCCTCAGACAAAGGGGTGTGAGAGAGAAGGAGGGAAGTTTAGAAGCTGGGAACAGAGAGAAGGATGAAGAAGAACCATACTTCAGTTACAGTTAGCCCAGGGCGGGGGGAAAGGAGGCAGAAAGGGGTGGCTTTGCTGCCAGAGTTGTCATACTACCTTTGGAAGGCAACATGATTGTATTTATTACAGGCAAAAAAAATTTCAGCATGTATTTATGTATTTTAGGGCCCAAAGAACCTTTTTTGTATGTGTGTGTCCCAAATGGAAGAATAAGTAAGCAGATAATTGCCCTGGTGCATTTCTTACTCCTACATCTGGTTTAGGGTGAGCTCTGAGAGGGTCAGATCCTCAGAACCATCCAGAGGCCCGAGTATGCAGACTAGTGTTCTATACATCTCATGCAGATGCTTTTCTGCATTTTTAATCCTTACACTGTTGTAAAAATACAGTTTCCCCTCTTCTGTACCTCCAAGCTACCTCTTTCTACAGTGAACCTCTGTTTGCTCTTTGGAAATGTCTCGGGTTTATTAGTTGCAAGTCTCTACCTAGGCACAAGATACCTACCAATTCAGGTTTTATTTGAGAAGAAGCCTGGTGTGCTGGTCAGATGGCTGCTGTTAAGATTCGATATCGATGCTGGTTAATATGTGACTAAATATTAGCCGTGTCTTAATCCTTGTGTATGATCCTTTCAGCCTGGAAATTTGGTCAGAATATAAAGTCAATAAATGCACATAAAATGACTCGCTCACAGCCATCCTCCATCTTTATCCTGACCTTGAGCTGTGCGAAGGAGACGTAATTCTATCTTCCTGCTCAGTCAAATCCTTGCTTCAATGAATTTGATAGCAGCCACTGAAAAACTAGATCCATGAGAAAACGGGCTGACTGCCTCGTCTCCCTTTCCCCGCCCTCTGTGCAAGGGCCGCGCAGCAATATCTGTAGGTTAGGGCTGACCCGTGTGCCACAGCCAGGAGGGAGCAGCCCCCATGGCCATAACCAACTTGTAGCGCTGAAATAGTCCTCCTGTTTCTCAGTCTGAGCATCAGATAAAGCTTTAAGTAATCTATACACATGTAAATGAATTAAGCTGATACAGAAAAAGACGGCATTTTATGGAGCATCTGAAGTATTTTTTTTTTAACCCTTAAAGTGAAGAAAGTTTGACCTTTCTTTTGTATTAGAGATTACTTGTTCAGTTATAACAATAGTGCATTTCTGTGCATTGAATTATTAAAAGACTGTCGGCATTCTTAATACAGGTATTTTCCTCGTTTCCTTTATAAAGACCGTGCATTAGGAAGTGGGGCAGCTAAGAAAGTAGTTGCTGTTTGTTTTTAAAAACAAGCAGTGACTTATTGACAAAATAAATGGAAATAAGCAGATGAGGTTCCACCTCAGCTGTGTCAGTTGTAGTGCAATTTTCTTAATATTATTCCAAATACTACTAAGGATTGCGGGTTTGGGGAAAAAATAAATATTTAGTAAATAGAGTGTACTTTTCAAACAAACTTGCAAAATATATGCCTGCTTATTCCTGCTCTCGCCAAAACTAAAAATAAAACTCTGAGTAGCTGTCTGGTGAATCATTCCCTGCTCTTGTAGGCTGGGCAGTCTGGACCTCAACAAAGATTATAGGGAGCACCTGCAGAAAATGATCCTAAATTGGAAACACTGGAATAAATGCCTTGAAAGCCTCAAGAGTTTTAACCTCAGATGTTATGTCAGGGTATGACTTAAACTGTACTGAAAAAATGGAGAGGGGACTTTACAGTTTTAGCAGGGAGAGAAGCCTTCACTGTTTTTTGGGGGGTTGGTTGTGGGTTTTTTTAAGTTCTGTTTTCACTGTAGTGCAACCAATGATGATTTTAATATTTTAAATATCAAGCCTCTTGTCCATTAACAAGGTAACCTCATACAAGGGCTAAAATCAAAAGAATGGAACTCCCAGCTTTGGCCTGGCCAGCACCGCTGGATGCTGCACGTTAAAGCCAATGTTTAATTTAGCTCACTCAAACGTCTGATATCTCATTGGAAGAAAAGCAGTTTCAAGTGCAAGTACAACCTGGAAGCTCATTTTGCTGCCTTTTGAGATCCTATCTGGTAGGGCAAAAGAAAGAAACCTAAACCTGGTATTTTCTAAGATGTCTTTTAAAAGCTAGGGTGAGAGAGGATTGGTTATAGAATGATATTTGAGACCATATAATTATACCATTTTGAAAAACAAACCTTTCCCTTTCACTAATTTATTGTAAATAAGATGGGAGACCTGCTGGCTGTGGTTTTTCATTTCAGAATAAAACAAAAGGGATAAAGTTGCTCAATTTTATAGACTCCAGAAGTAGTGAAGTAGTTTATCTGTTTTATCCTTAATGATACATCTGAAATTCACAAATAGCTCTAAGAAACAATATTTGGATGTAGTCTTCAACTAAAGCATATTGATTAGCAGCTGCAGCTTACGAATTTGATTTACTGCCCATTTTATCTAGATAAAGCAATATAACATCAGATAATATGTGTTTGGGGGATAGCAAACAGCTTTCCGTGATAGCTGTAAGGCATGATTTTAAATGAAAAATTTACTCTGGTGAGTAATCCTCATCAGAGCTAGACATCAGGTTTCATGTTAGTAAAAATGAGTTAGAATGTTTTTTCAGGGTATTATTAGTTACCAGGCTATCAGTTGTTTGGGATGTGTGAAGTAGGCTTGATTCTCAGATGCAAGCCTTTATGTGCCATGAATCTTCTGCTGTCTGTTTGCAACGCCTCTTGTCTTTCCCCTGATCCAAAGTTACCATCTATCATGGTATTCCTTTTACACTCAAGAGATTAAAAGCATGATCCTCTGTGTTACTGAAAATAAGAACCATACCTATGTATGTCTGTTGAAATGAAAAATTAGAGGTGCCGTGCATCCTTGAACTTTGGTGGATCACTGACTTCAGTCCATTTTGCTTTCATGGAATCACAGAATCACAGGGGTTGGAAGGGACCTCTGGAGATCATCTAGTCCAACCCCCCCTGCCAGAGCACGTTCACCTAGAGCAGGTTGCACAGGATGGCGTCCAGGCGGGTTTTGAATGTCTCCAGAGTCGGAGACTCCACCACCTCTCTGGGCAGCCTGTTCCAGTGCTCTGCCACCCTCAATGTAAAGAAGTTCCTCCTCATGTTTAGATGGAACTTCCTATGGTCAAGTTTGTGCCTGTTACCTCTTGTCCTATCACTGGGCACCACTGAAAAAAGACTGGGACCATCCTCCCGGCACCCTCCCTTTTAAGTATTTGTAAGCATTGATGAGATCTCCCCTCAGCCTTCTCTTCTCCAGACTAAAAAGACCCGAGACCTTCAGCCTTTCCTAAGAAAGCTGTTCCAGCCCCCTAATCATCTTTGTAGCTTTCCAGGTCTATGTTTTATCCTCAGCCTGTAAATGTTTGAGCAGATAAACTGTCCACTGATCTCACAAGAACTGCTCAGTGACAGGAGAGTGGGCAGCACTTCAGTGACCAAGGGAAAAGGAAAAGTTATGATAGATCCATTTCTGCATGTGCATCTGGGCACATTCCCTCTCAATTTTAAGAACAGAAGCAGAACTAAGCCTTAGTCTTGATTCTGGAACTTTGACTACCTGAGAAACAGAAGGAGCCTCATAGTCTGCACATCCTTGGTTGTGTTTATCCTGGCATGTGCTTTCAGTGACAGAAATTTCCAAAAATCAGAGTTGGTTTACCTGCTCTGTTTAGTATCATTGGGTTCAGGACAAGGAACATGATGTAAAAAGAAATCCTGCCAACAGTACTTCCTAGAAATGCTGTAGCTCAGACCTCTGCAAGGGGGAGGAGAAGAAAAAACATGTTTTCTGGCTTCTCTTGTTCTGAGGTTCTTTTCTTGGCATACCAATGCTAGAGCAACCTCATTGCTGGACCCTAAAGCAGCTAGAGAAGTAGAATTTATGAAATAGGCAGATGTACAAAACACCCAAGGACAGCATTTTGCACTGGCATTGAGGAAGAGAGAAACCAATGACTACACTGGGCATTTAAAGGTAGTTTAATTCTTCCTGCAAGACTGGGAAGCTACTGCTTGTTCCTGGCTCAGTTCTCAACTGGCTAACAGAAGATATGAAAATGCCTCTAGGTAATATATTAGCTGTCGCGGGTGTTAATTAACATCTGCTGAATAGCATGTGAAGCGGAAAACGGTGAGAAAGTGAGGAATCACAGAACAGCAAACCTTGCTGACCATGATTGAAAGCTGCCTTTGAAAGATGAGGCCCCATTTTAAATGATCAGTTGAAGCACTTAAAATACTCTCTGTTATTGTTATAGACAGCTATTCTTCCTTAATTTGTATGCTTTTATTTTTCTGTTATAATAATTTACCATACAGTTACCTTCTTAATGAGCAGTATTATTTACCACACATTAGCTGTCTAGTTTTATTTATTGGTTTTCCCTTTTTTTGTACTGGAACAGAAATTTCTGTGGGCTTGTCCCCTGCAAAACATTTCCACAAAGTATAAAGATATTCCTATGACCTATGCCTAAACCTAAACTCAATAACAATACCTTGCAGTTGTGGAGAGCTCTGAAGAAGTGAGCTCACCACTGAAGACCGATCCTTTCATCTTGCATGATCATGCATCATCCCTACTTTAAAGAAAGAAAATTCAAGATAAAGAGCTACAGTAAAGCTTGTAATTAAGTACCTGAACAGACTGACACATCTCGTCTGAGACCAGAAATCAGGCTATGTGGAAACTGCCTAAGAAAACCGAGCTGTAATAAGTGGTACCAAGAGATTCAAATGGGCTTTCTAAAGTTTTAGATCCCTGAGAGGAACCTTTGGATATGTGGGAGTTTTGACCTCACTTAAACTTACACGTCATTGCACAGCTGCCTCCAGGACGTTACCGATGCTGTGCATTGTAAACTGTGGCTGGGACTTGAACGAGAACCACAGAGATGGGCAGCAGTGGAATTGTATTTGTATTTGTAGCATTGGCATCCCACTTGTACACATAGGAGAAACAATTTAGTTATAACCTAAGATGTGTATTTAAACTAGCATGGTTGTGTGAGTATGCATCTCCCCTCGTGCAGCTGCAGATTTCCAGTGTGGTTTAATAGTCACATTGACAAAAGCATTGGGGTGTCTGATTCCGCTTGCTTCAATGGTGTCTCAGTACCTTTGTGGATCTGAGCTTCAGTAAAACCTCGTAGAAACTATCAAAATTGTGCTAAGATGAGGAATTTTAAAAGGTAAATTTCTGGTTTATTTACCAAGGCAAATAGAGTTAACAATGCAAAAGAACTGCCTAATAACACTTGTATTTTTTATTCTGTGTTTTCAGCTGTTTGTGCTGAAGCAGTATAACTCCTTTCTCCCCTCCTCCCTGGTATATTCTTGCTTTCCGGCTGCTATTTGATCTTTTCCAGCCTTGACTTGAAATTATTCCTTACAGAACCTCTCGGTGAGATGGTTTCAGCTCAGCCCCGTGTAGCATTTCGGCAGAGCCATTGTTCTTTTGTCCTCCGCCTCTAGATCAGCTTTTGCTGCTAAACAGCTTCTTTATAAACCCCAATGAAATCTTCTCTCGTGCTTTTTGTCTGTGTTGAGAAGGAGACCAAAGGTTGAAGATCGTTTTTAAATCCGGAGGTGTGCGGAGCCCCCTCCTCCTCCCTGCCTTCGTTTCGGTGTTAGTTACTGCTTTGGCCTTTACCTGTTTCACTCTGCCAGCCCGGATGGGGCACACCCTCACCCAGCACAATACAAACCCATTTAATTAAGAGCTATTCAAGCTCTTTTTTTTTTTCCTAAACGTTTGCTTCAACAAATGCCTGTGTCAAGCAGCAGTCATACCACACCTTTCCAAGCCCTGCAATCCACAGCAGTGACCAGCCGTGCAATTTTAACTCGCTTTTGGGTCTGAACTATCACCGCGAAGATCTGCAGCTCGTACCCCAGGCTGGGGAAAGGTCACTTGCCAAAGCTTTGCTGGTGCTTTCTGGCATTTGCATGCTCTATAACATAGCTTCTGGAAGTGATACCAAGAAGTGTCTGCTATTTGGGGAGAGGGAAAAATGGCAGTACAAGTTGTGCTTCTTGAGATTGGGTACTTAGGCATGTGAATTCCCATTGTGCACTAACAAAAGGGGTATTTTCAGGACATGTGTGACACCTGGCCTTTGCTATCTGCACGTAAGATGCCACCTGCCAGTATGTGTGAAGGATTTGCATTGAGGTGTGGACCTGTGCAAATCAACATAGGCTATTACACGCAGGAAGCATTTTGAAAATGTTGTCCTTCCCGTCTTGCTTGGGATTGTAGCATCGGCCAGAGTGTCCCCACACACCCTGCGTGACTCCTCGGTGGCATTGCACCTGAGAAGGCTCTGAGTCTACCACACCTCTCCTAGAGCACCTTGGTAGTCCCTTGAGAGAAAACGAGGCTTGCTCAACCAGCAAAATGGAAAGTAAAAGCTACTACTGGAGTTAATGCCACAGGGATCCTGGAGGAGCATGTCTTAATCACTCTTCTTTGCCAAATCAAGGCTACTTGTGCTTTGGCTTGTGGGAAGTGTGTTGCTGCTGCTGTGACAGCTCCCCCACCTGCTTTCATCTGCCTTTAAGTAGTGCGGCAATATCATTTGGATATGTTTGACAGATCTGAGAAGGGGTGTGGTTCACTGAAGGCTTGACTAAAGAACTTGGAGAGAAGCCATTTTTACATGATAAAATAAAGATAAATTTATGGGGAGGGATCCTTTTGTCTAAGGTCCATATCTGTTCACAAACACAACCATGAAATTCTTGTGAATGAGAGTTGCAGGTTCTCATCTGAAGATGCAGCTGACTATGGGGGACTGATCTAGATGCCCTTCCACTCCAGTAGGAAGCGGTGCATACTCTGAAGGACCTTAAGCCTGAGACTCATTATCCTTGCTAATGGATCAGATCCCAACGTGTAGGAAGCGTGCAGACTTTTCACTCAAATAATTGGTTTAAGAAAGGCACATTGACAGTTCTCTTTTATGCTGATAGCAATGCATCACCATTGTGCCATTTTGATCAGTCTTGCTTGTGGGGTTTGCTCTCTCATTAGGCCAGCTAATTGCTCTCTGCTTTGGGCAGCTGCTCTATTACTCTGTGCTGTTAATCTTCACTCTGAATTTGCCCAGAGGCTATTAAAAATATGCCTGAGGATGAAGATGCCTTGCTCCATCAGGTATTTAGAGAAATCTGCCTATCCAACAGACTGGGAAGATTTGCAGCCTCGGGTGACTCCTCTGACAGAGGTAGGTTTGAGGCCCTTCAGGCATGAGGGAAACGCAATTGAAGCGGCCACCTTCCTTGGTAAGAACTTTAAATGTCAGGCTAGGTATCTCAGTGTGGTTGACGGGGCTCAAAAACTATTAGGCAAATTCCAGTGAGAAAAGTCCATGGAGAGCTATTAACACAGAGATGGGGTTATAACCCCTCAGTGGGAATTTCTCAACCAGAAAGCCTTGATCTCTTGTCAGAAGTGGGAGAGCATAGCAGAGGAATTATCCCATTTTCATCCTGTTCAGAAGATGAGGAAAGGGAGTATTTGCTATCAGTTGTTGTCAGAGGGTACTGGACTAGGTGGACGTTTGGTTTGACCTGGTAAAAATCTGTCTCTCTTGTTATGAAAAAATAAAAGCAAGCCCTATGCACTTCTGTGGAAGAAATGGTGCTGGCACCTGAGCTCAAGAGGGCATCCTGGCCTCTGGAGGATGCCTTGATAAAAGCATGTCCCAACAGAAAGAGAAGACACAAAAAACTCGCGCCTGTTCCCAGGACTTTCACCTGAGCCCAGCACCTGAGCTTTAAGGAGTCCCAGCCTGGAACGGAGTCCAAAAACCAAAGCTCCTTAGTGTACCTGGGCTGTGCTCGCTGGCCAAAAGTCATGCATTTTATTTGCACCAGAGCAAGGACCCTTTACACAAACGTACAGTAAGGTCTGCATTTGTCACTGCTGATTTCTCAATGGTTCAGACCTAGCAGGCACCTTTTGCAACTGCTACAATAAGCTATATCTTTGCTATATTTTATCTAAATGTGGCAGTACTTTTGAACATGATGTACTAATTTCTCGGCAGACAATATTTGCTAAATGGTTTTGAATTCCTCTGCATGGGAGCTGCATGAGCAGAAGGGATGGCTTTCTGCTCCTAGGGGTGAACGAGTACTTGGCAGGAGTTCCTGTGCCTGCACTAGAACATGAAGTATCTTTAAATTGTCTTGTCATATTCAACATTAAAAAAAAAAAAAACAAAACACAAAAGACAACTCCAGGCGCACACAGGGTGACATGACACACTAGTTTTTATAGCAGTTAAACTGTCCAGTGTTCAAACAGTAAAATATTCACAATTACACAGCAATAGACAACGTCCTTCCTGCTGTAGGGAGGGGCTGATGCAAAAAGCTTTTCACCCACATGGTTTGAGAGGAACTCACATCCTCAGCCTCCTTCCCAATGGAGACACTGAAGTCTGTCAGCTCCAGGAGCTTTCCTTTTGCAGCTTTTACACTCCCGTACTCTTTCTAGTGAGTCTCCAGATTTTACACTTACCTCCAGGGGAAGTATTCTTTATATCAGTTATGGTGTAACCTTAAGATGATCTAGAGTGCCCTGGTAAAAGTTCAATCTGCGAGAAGAGTGAGCATTTTACCTGTGCAACTCCAGCTGTGTTAGGCTGACCATTGCATAGTCCCTTTTGTGTATATGTAAAATTGCTTAACTTTGATCATTTCTTGAGCTGGCACACAGTAGGTTCTTATAATTTATTTTCTCCAGCAACAACCTCAGTCTCATAGAGACTGACTGTCTTTTTACACCACTGTAATAAGCCCCAGGAAAAAATCACTAAAAATAATTCTTTTGTCATAGGTACTTCAGGATCTGTTTAAAAAAAGAAAAAAATCCAAGGTATTTTTTCTAAAGGGAGCTACAAGTTCCTCTGGAGCAGGGGCTATTGCATGTTGCATGACCAGCTTCAGACAAGGAGGTCAGACAACGGACTTTTAGTAACTACTGAGATTTTAACCTGTATGAATTGTGAATCCCAGGCTCAGTCTATTGCTCACACAAGTTTTTTCTCACCCTCCTATCAGTTTGAAAATATGCAGTTTACAAGCTTTATTTGTTGGGCGCTGACAATAGTTGCTGTTATTGATTCTGATTCTCTGTCAGGAGTGATCCTGTTTGGAGGATTTAAGCTTTCCGTAAGACTTAAAGCTTTTGCTCTTTGACGCATCAGTCTTAACACTCACTTTGCCCTCCACGGTCCTGAGAGGCATGCTGAAATTGCAGACTGATACTTCAAGGGAAAATACAACCATGGGATTGCAAGAGATTTTAATCAGGCTTTTAATTACATTAAACATAAATATCCTAAAGCTTTATTCATTAGAAACAAGGGTATAAATGTTCATTTTTGTGTTTGCACGCCTTCCTCTTGACACTGATGACCCGGCTAAGGACACAGCTTTCACAGGTTTTCTAAAGCTGTCTCCTATCCGCAACTAATAATACACTGTAGTAATAGCTTAATTTAGCTTAAATTTAAAAGTACTGTGTATAACTAAACCAGGAGTAAGCCAGGCCTATGATTTTATTAGATTCCTTGAGGAGGGAGAGTTAATCTGATGTTCTTAACACTCGTGCGAAAGTATGTCTGGGAGCTCAAGGCATTACAAGGGACGAACAGTTCACTCTGCCAAACGTGGTGAAGGGAGAGCTTTAAGAAATAGCACATAGGCTCCAGTTCAATGTATCAGCCTTGTTTTGTCTTGGGCCCGGAGCAATCTCAGTGGACACCAAAATAGTTTTTAATCTCTGCTCTGTCGCCTTCCCTAGTAACTTCATTCACATCATGTGGTCGCTGCTGTCCTCTCTCCCGCTATAAGTAGCTGCTAAGGCGTAGGTGAAAGGTCCTTCACTCTCATGCTCTCCGAATTCTGAATTTTCTATGTAAGGCTTTTTAATTTCCCACCTTTATATGTGAGAGGAGTTGACTCTTTCATGTGCTAAGTACTTCTGCTTATTGCTGGCTTAGCAAACCGGATAAATGGATGTGTCCCACACCGCCAGCTCCCCAGAAAGCGATGGCATGCTGCACATGACCAATACCTGATCAATGGTCTGCTTCTGAAGACATCCCAGAAGGCACCTGGAAGGGGGAGCCAGAAATCTGCAGGGAAAAGTCCTTCTCTCCCCAACCCAGAGCACGAGGAATACGGTTCATTCTTCATGCACTTGCCATGAGTGCTGCAAATGCTGCCGGGTTTGAACTGCAAATTGTGCCAGGGCCAGAAGGTTGGAGGAGTAGGAAGACAGGAAGACCAGCAGCTGAGGGGTAGGACATGATGTGCTCTGTGTTGGTTACAGATGCAGCAGGGTAACCTGCCAGAAAGGAACAAGACATGATGGTATGTCTTCAGAAGTGACATCCATCATAAAATAGGTTTGGATGTAAACACTGATGTTGTATGCTCTTTGATGGGCAAGCAAACTGATTCGGTACAGTCAGAGAAAACAGCCCAGTAACAAACTGGGGGCAGGGTTGACACTCATTCTATGTTTTATTGTTATTTGCCTTATGAGCATGACTCAATGCCTATTAACAAATCCTATATTGGCATTTTAAGGAGTAATGTACTACAGCTGATCCTGCTCCGTGGCTGGTAGATGAAAGGACATTTAATTTCCCAACTGAGAAAAGCTGCTAAGGAAAGAAAAGCTTTCTTATTGTACTGTGGATATCTGGTATTTAGTGGAGTATAACAACAGTTCCTGCTGGCCTCAACCATAGTAAAACAACTCTGAGGATTTTCTGCTTTTATTCTCCAAGTTTTATATGCAGAAAAATCTAGATTTCCTGCTACTTCTGGAAAACAAATTATTTTTCTGTGTATATACTGCAAGCTTTACTGTGTTTTTCAGACTGTGGCATTACAGGGCATAAGACTATACAGGTAAACCAATGCTTTGAGTGTGCAGCAACCACCGTATATATTTTAAAATTACACATATCTGATTGTAGGATCCAGAGCTGTTATGTTTAAAGAAAAACATTTCCTTTTAATTCTGAGTGTGAAGACTGAGGCTGTGAACATCTAAAGGGCCTGGGATTAAAAAGTTTTGTCTTCCACAGCAACCAGATCTTACTGGAATGATTCCCTTGTTACTTGGGAAATAAATTATTAATTGGATAAGAGAAATAGTCCTCTCATGAATCAACAGTAGTTTAAAAGAAAAAAAAAAAAAAAACATTCAAAGGGTAATAAACGGTCAATTTTCAGAGTGCAGGAAGTGGCTCCCAGTGAAAAGGCAGTGGAGGGTGAGATGACAAGACTCGATTATTCAGAAGAGTCAGAGTTTAAACTACGATCTCAAGACTTGGCAAATAAAATGACAGATGAAAGTCAAAGTCAGTACAGTAATGGATCCAGGGAAAACAATCCTTACTATACACTTACAATGGTAAACTCTCCAGAAGTTACTACTATTCGGTAAAGAGAGCTTGAAACTTGTGTTGGCTATTTCAGCAAAAATGCCAGCTCAGTACTCCATGGTAGTTCAGAAAGGTAAATAAAAAGTTAAGATTTATCAGTAAAGGAACAGCAAAACTGAAAACTGCAAGCTCATGATTTGAGCACAGTTTGACTGTTGAAGGCAGTTCTGGTCTTTATTTCAGGGAAAACATGGTAGGGCGAGAAAAGGTATAGAGAAAGGTAAAAAGATGATCATAGTTTCAGAAAGGTTTTTGTTCAAGATAAGTTTAGACAGATTTGCTTGGAAAAAGTGCAGTAGAGAAAAGACATAACACAGCTGTAGAAAATCACAAACAGCAAAGAAATGTGAGCAGGACACCATAATTTTCTCCCTCTATGCAAAAGCTCAAGAAAGCTGTTTTAAAGCAATCGGGAAGTGTTCTTCACAGCCAATTAAGCAAGCTGTGAAACTCCCTGTCTCCACAGGGAGACAAACAGTATAAGTAAGTTGAAAGAAGTGAAATGAATAAATTTGCAGGTGAAAAAAAATCCATCCAAACCTATTAAATACAAAGATACGGATTAAACCTCTGTCTCAGGTAGTCCCCAACTAGCCTGTTAGGGTCTGTGAGGATATACTGCAGGAAGCGTAAATGTGCACTCGCTTTATTCTTACACTCTCTCCCAAAACATCTGCTACTGACTGCCGGCAGAGCCCAGCTACTGGCCTGGACAGACCTTTGCTCAGATCCAGTATGACTGCACTCGGGCACCATAAATCTGATTGTTTGACAGGCAAATACACTAAAATGAAGTTTATGCATCAGATAGTGCTGGAAGATACGCACTATCTTGTGAGAGTCCCATAAAAAGTATACAAGCAATCTATCATTCTCTTGCAAATATATTGCAGGGAGCGATTATAAAATGGCATGATGTGCTCGTTATCTACGCTCTATGAGACTATCAGTACTAACTCAGTACTGTTATATTGCCGCAGATTATATTATTTTCATAACACAGGTCATGGCAGAATCTTGGCGCCAGAACTTATGATAGTTTGAAAGGTTATTTCTCTGTTAAAGTCAAATGGTTGCTTTGAGATCAAGGTCTTGCTACCAATCCGTCTGGTTTAACAATAAATTAATATACACCATCTTAAAAATTAGGATGTGCCTAAACTGTGGGTCGGAGATGCATTAGAGTTCACAGTTTTAGGTGAATGAAGCTCTGAAAATAAAACATCACTTCAAAGAACTAAGAGTTTACAAAATACTGCAAACCCGAACAAATTAATATTCTGAACCTGCGTGTTAGAGAGGGCTGAGAAAAAGATTTTTCCCCCCCCACAATTATAGAGAGATCCAGACTAAACAGTGATTTATCTTTAATAGAGATCAACTACATTTTCCCATTCATGTAGTAGCATTCATTATCTGAAGAACTCAGAGTGCTTTACAAACATGAATTAGCTAAGGGCTATGAAGTAGGCATAACCTAGAGTAATGTCTTTTTTAGAATGAGAAGACTTCACTGCAGAAAATTCACATGGTTTAAGAAATTTCCCCTAGAAAAAGGCACAAAAAAAGTGAATTTTGTGAAGATAGCCTGCTTTTATATCCATGTCTTCCCTGTGTTATATTTTCACATTATTTTAATATGTCACGCTTCAAATTAAGAAAATACCAAATATTTACTAAAGGGCTATCTGACGGTCCAGTAGAATACTGTATTTTGTTGGAAAAGACACCTTTTTGTGGCTGTGGTTGAGTTCAACTGAACTTCACTCTTTACAATCCTATTCCTGTTGGCAAACTCTGCTTCTGCCACTGAATTTCCAGTGAGCTCGTGACTCACGGCAGTGCCACCTTCTGAAATCTTGAGCACTAGCTCAGAAATCACTCCTTTCTCCAGAACATTCCCTGTAGGTTAAGTTCACATATTTGCAATAGCAAAGCCATTATTCACTGATCAACTTATATTCCCTTTTTGAAAGGGGAGAGAGAGTACAGCATTTGGGGGAAGTCGGAGGCTGGCAATTCACATGGAGCAAAGCTGATGTCTGCTGCTGCCCTTTGCTATGAGCTACTGAAAATGGATGTTTTGGTTCACCTAGAGGATCAGTAACTGGAGATGTTTTAGCAAACAGGCTTTGGGGTTGGAGAAAATGAATCACTCAACTTTAAAAAACAAAACAAACCACAAAAAAAAAAAAAAAAACACAAACAAAAAAAAACCATGACCAAGCTTCCAGTGGAAGCAGCCTGTGCCCCGGTGAAATGGCTTGGGAATGTAAAGAGTGAATGTAAGAGATGGGCAAGGAGGGAAGGCTGGAGGAGAACACGGAGGTAAGGCTGCTCCTGGTCAGCCAGATAATTTCACTCGCAATCTCTCAAGTTTTGCAAAGTGGGTGGGAAAGATGGCTTCCTAGTAAATGGGTGGAATATTTCCAAGGGAAATTAAAAGGCAGGTGAAAACAATCCTGGAATTTAACATTGCCAGGCATGGAGCTGGCAGGGCTGGCTAAAATGCTAAATTCTGCCTCTCTTTTGGCAGTTCTAGTTTTCAGGAAAAGCTGAGCTCCTTCTTGAAAACCCAGTCCCTTTAAATTACTTTTCAAGTTGAGTACCCAAATCGTGAATCACCGCTTCTTGCATTAGCTAGTGATGAACTCAGGTTCATATATCTGTTTAAATGACTCGGTGTTTTCTGTGGTATATTTACCACAAAGTACCAAGATATATTTCAATGTCTTCTATTTTAAATGAAGAACATTTCAATGAAGAAAAGCAACAGAAAAAAGGCTCTCTCCAAGTGAGATGGAACAAAGTGTGAACCTATCCCTCTTTAAAATCCTTTTCCTTTCATGGTGTGGCTGCTTTATACTCTCTGCAAAATGAAACGTGGAATTACTCATGCAAGTAGGCAAAACATTGAGAAATGAATCACAGTATTTTCAGGGCGTTACAAACAGCACCCTTTAGGATTAAAAATCTTTTTGAAATAACAAGTGACCACTTAGGTTAAAACCTTTCACATAATCCAGAGGCCAAGGGGTGCTTCACAATTGAGCTTTACAGAATTCTTACATCATTTTTTGAAGTTTTTGATAGGCTTTAGACACACAATTTCTGCGGCCTTCTGTGAGGAAACGAGCATGAAGTTCCCTTGGTTGTTCTTGAAATTTCCTTTCCAGGTTCCTAACCTCTCCAGCTGACCTCAGACGAAGCAGCCTGCTGATCTGAAGGAACTAAAGCAAGACAGGTAGGAGGATATTCCTTGGTTGAGAGGGAAATCACCATTCAGAACTGTGGCAATGTGGCTGTTAGGAAGAACTTTGCTTTAGTATGGAACTTACCAGGAAAGTAGTGCAAGGACTGTGTACAAACGACAGGCTGTGGTAGCAGAACAACTAGGGCAGCGAGAATTCCTGCAGACTGGATGAACTGCATCACAGAAGTAAGTCAATGAAAAGTGAAGAATGACAGTAATTTACCAAAGAGTCTACATCCTTAATGAGCGTAAGATCCCTATAATTTTACTGACATTGCATTTGATGTACTCTTCTCCAGTTTATTGCAGAAGCAGCAGGAAGTCTCTTTGAAAGCACAACAACAACAACAACAACAAAACCTGTAGAAAATTGATTATGTCTTATGTGTCCAGGCCTTTGAGTCCTTTTCTTCCTGAAGTTGCGTTCTGACCCCCGTGACCAGGAATGCCATGTTGATACTTGGAGTCCTTTAAACACTGTCTCATTTTTTATCCACCAACAATGCCCTTAAACTGTTGCAGAAAAGGCATTGAATCATGAGTAGCGTGGCCTGGGAAGCAACACTTCAAGTCTCTTCTGCGTTTATGAGATTGCAATTGCAGCCTAAGTCCAGGTTTGAATCCTTCATGCATTAAGAAAGAGGGAAGTAAGTAAAGAGAGTCTACAGGAGGTACTTAATATGCACGAGCAGAAGCCTAGAAAGCGTGATATATGAGGACATACTGAAGAAATTAGAGTTTTTTAATCTAGAAAGGAAAAGAAAGAGCAGGAAACATAATGGTCTCGAAACACCTATAAAATTGCTGCAAAAAAGAATAATCTGCTTCCTGTGTCCTTGGTAGCTAACGCAAGGAGTAATAGGTCTCAACTACAAAAAGGGAGCTTAGATTTGATGTTTGAAAAAGCAGAGCTTGGAAGGCTTGCCTTTGCCATGCATGGCTTTAAGATAAGGGCCTTTCTGAAATATAGCTGACACTGCCTTGGGGCAGGAGGCTGGAGCCAGGGATCTCTTCGGTTCCTTCCAGCCTTCCAAGCACTCAGTCGTAAAGGCAGAAATAATGGCTGTCTGTCTCTGTTGGCTGTTTTATGGACACAGGAGGAGCAGTCCCACAGAAGAAAGAAATTTATACTAAGCTGATCTTGCTGAAAACATTTGGTTGGTCCTGGGAAACATGCTGAATGATTGCAATCCCTCTGTGGACCTAGGATAATTTTGACACCAGCAAAGACTGTAACCGCCTTCACAATACCTTGCACGTACTACGGGAAGGTAGAGTGATATAAAGAACAGCCTCTTACTGGGGACAATCTAGGATCTTTCTCCGCAATAAGATTTGTAAGGGGGTGTGGATGCCAAAACTCAGCCCTTTCCAGAATGACTCTGAGCAGTGCAGCCATCTGGCCTTGGGGAAGCTGAAGCCATAAATGACTTCTGCAAAGTGCATGTTAAAAGGAATGACTAGCTCTGATAAAGAAGCAGTAGATAAAAGCTCCGTAAGAACCGGTGAGTGCATGTGTTTCCCGAGTGCAGAGCAAACCAGCATGGAAGGACTCTAAATTTCACTCCGGCGCATGTGCTTTACTCTCCCAGCACTTATCACAGTGTGCCCACAAACATTTACCTTTTCCAGCCTGAGCTGAAGCCAATCATTTCCTAACCAAGCAAAAATGTTCAGATAGTTTCATCTGCAGCTAGAGAACCCTAAAACAGGCATGAATCAACATGAGGGAATGCCTCAGCTCAGCCCCTTGCAGGAGTCCCTGGATGTTTCCTTTACATAGCGGGCAACACAGTGCCCACCCTGGAGCTGCACAAATCCGAGGAGACAGCAAATACCCACATTCACATCTGTCAGCAGCAAGCACAGCCTTGGAGCAGTAAATCTGCCAACTCAGATTAGGGATTAGCAATAAAAATTCAGTGATTAAATAGCAGCGAAAGCCTTTGGCTGAAAAGTTTTAGAGCATGGAGCAAGAACTGGCATTTGTTGGCCACTCATTCAGTTCAGCAGGAGGTTCATCTGCTCACCTAATGTGGCTGGGTCTCCTGGCAGCGAGATGAGGAGAGGCTGTCACTGCTTACTTGTAAACAGGTTTCACAGACTTTTCACTTTTTTGCAGAAAGAAGAGAGCAGGTTAAAAATTGTCTGGGTAAACCTGTGTGCTGTCCAAATACCAAAATACCAGTGCCTTCAAATAAGACTTCAAAAAATGGTTGCCGTACTAGTGACAGTCCAAGAGCAAGCCAAAACCGTCAAGCGGGAGGGATACTGCAGAAGAGCATGTCCCTGAAGCAGGGAGATGTAGGTGCTGATGCTCTTTTGGGAGTGCAAACCCTGCAAGAAGAGCCCGCTCTCAGCTGCCCTTGCTGTTGCTGATGTGGAGATGGCTTTCAGTTTTGAACACTGGATGGAGAAATTGCAGGAAAAAAAAATCTCTTACACTTAAATACCTTGACTGTAAAGTACAGCCTATAAGGTACGGAAACCCTTACGCGCAGAAATATTCATGGAAAGACACTATTTTTTTTATTGAGTCAAAAGAGTACAGAATAATATTGTAGGTATTTTTAATAGTTACAACTTGACAGCTCCAAAATCTCAGTGTCAGTGGGAAATTAGCATAGTTGTGTTGCCAGTAAAATATCACATGAATTGGCTCTTATTTTCATGTCATTTAACATTTTTCATCACCAACATGAAGAAAAAATAGTTCCCAGTCCCAATGATTACTGAAAGCTTGAGCTTTCACAAAGATTGGAGTTAGTGGGTAAAAAACAAAGACAGGTCCTGGATAGAGAACAATCTGGGTCTTCTGGTCACATCAAACAATGTGTACAAACAAAAATTAATTCTTAGAAAGATCATAGGGCAAGCACAGCATGAAGGGCAAGCCCTCTTTGCAAGCTTCCAGCAGCCAAAATATCTACTATAAACCTTGATGTGTGAGCCGGAGACTGGTGAGAATGAGTGGGGAAGGCATTGCCTCCATCATTCCACTGGTGTAGCCACTTCTAAAAGAACATCTAGTTCATTTATCTGGGAATGATTAGAGAGAAGACTGATCATACAAGAATGATTAAAGCACTGGAAAATATACCTTATAGTATAAGACAAGAGGAGTTCAATATATTTAGCTTAACAAAGGAGCCACAGCATGACAAAACTTTGATCTCAGGCTCCTTGATCTAGCAGACGAAGATATAACAAGATCTGGGATGGGATGGCAGCAAACCCGGATTATAAATAAGATGTAATTTTTATAAAATTGTTGCAATTTTAAGCTAGTAATGGAATTATTTATAGAAAAGAAGCTCTAGTTCAAGCAAGAAATTGTTCATGAAAACCTCCTAATTCATGGTATATATGAAGTCAGATTCAATAACCGAAATAATCCCTCAAACCAGATAATCTATGGGTTACTAAGAAAATTTCCCATGACTACTACATTATTATTTCATTATACGTTATGAGAATGTGAAGAGACTCAATAAAATCCACAGTTCTTTGTAGTCAATACTACTGAGCTATGTCTCAGAGAGAAAGTCTCTGCCCCAAAGAGGTTCTAAAAGAAATCATTTCATGCCCTATTTTTGCAGATTAAGTCATCTGACCAAAATCAGACAGGAAGTTTTATGGCGGAAAATGGATTTGAATCTACATAGTCCTTAGTGCTATCTTAACCAAAATGTCATCCACACCTCACTGAGACATCTGCCGACATTATGTGCTTACAGAGTGAGTCCACTTAAGATCTTTGCAGTGCCCATATGTGCTGGTGGCACACCCCTTGCGCCGCAAGATGTTGATGGAGGAGTGCAGAAGGAAAGGGATGAGGAATACTGGCATGTGCGCACAGTTCATAGGGAAGGCATCTCAACAGTTGCTGATGGGGCAATACTGATGGGATTTCTGGATCAGCGTTCCTTCTTTTTATTAGAGCCTGCAGAGGACAATAAAATGTGATTCACATAATGTGAATTAGCTATTAACCTGCCAATGCCAGATACAGAGATATAGAGTGGGGTGCATGGGAAACACAGGTCCATGCTCCTGATGTGCACAAAGCTGAGAACGCTTTCAGGATTTGTACTGCTTTGAAAGTATTTGAAATGCAACACATCAGCTACGTCTCAGCTCACTATAACCACAACCACGCTTTGCTCATTGCAGCAGACTGACTGTATCTAGGCTTTGGATGTACGCTGCAGGGTGCCCTATGGTCCTAGTCCCATCACCTCCCCCGGCTCTCCCTGTGTGCTGTTCCCTGTGCATCGGCAGCAGTGCAAGGGGATGGGGGCAGAGGGGCTGGGGGCACAGGGAGGGCTCGCACCAGCTCACCCCCAGCCCAGCACATCCCATTCATTCCCAGGGCACGGCCTGTTGAGCGTCTTTAACCCACCCTGAGATTATAACTTCTCCAGGTCTGTCCTGTGCGTGTGGACAGCCTGGCATATAGCAGGCCTGTACAAGGCGGGCAGGCAGCGATACAGACTTTTCATGGAAAGGCAAGGATTTTTCATGGAAAATCAAGCATTCTTTAAGAGCTGAAGGGAACTGGGTTTTGTTGACAGCTATTCCTAAAAATATTGAATCTCTTTGGGTTTGAATTTATTCCCTGTCTTCCTTCTCCCCACTTACAGAAGAGGAAACGATTCTTCTCTGCTTTTAATTTTCGTTTTTCATCCTGCATTTTCAGACTGCATTTCCAATGAAGCACAACATTTTGAGAGGGGTGTTTCTGGATGGGGGAGGAAGCAAAAAAAACAGGAATTTAAATTGAAAAATGGAGGCCCATTGTCACAGAGCTCTGGTATTGGAACATATATACATCCTGTGGGGACATTAAGTCTGTAGGAAAGAACGACACAGCCTCAGTGGTTATTCCTTTGATGGGGACATCCATATGCTTCATGGCTATGTGTCCTGCAGAGTGGGGAAGAGAAGCCTTTTCATGTCCACTGCATCTGAACATGCACGTGAACACGCAGGCACACGCACACTCCGACACGCTATGCTTTTCCCCACATCCTAAAGAGTCGGCTGGTGCTTTCAAGTGTTTATGTAACACCGTCGTTGCTAGTTAATGCATTGGAAATGCTGAACAGCAATTAAATAGCAATTAGTAAGCTGAATGCTTTATTGTGGTCATAATTCCTTTCCATTTCACTCAGCGAAGGCAAGAATGTCTTGGCTGCAAGCCAAGTGATTGCTCAGAAGGGTGATTATGCATTTCCACAGCATCCAGAGGGTTAAGTTTCCTGCTGAAATCCAAAAGCCAGCAATGAAGAAGTAAATCCGTGTGATGCAGGGCAGAAGTGACTACTATGGTAATAACAGCAAGTTCGCAGATGACACCAAATTAAGCGTGAGTGTTGATCTGCTTGAGGGTAGGAAGGCTCTGCGGAGAGATCTGGACAGGCTGGATCGATGGGCTGAAGCCAACTGCATGAGNCCAAGTAACTAGCGATAGGACAAGAGGAAACGGGTTCAAGTTGTGCCAGGGGAGGTTTAGGCTAGACATTAGGAAAAAATTTTTCACAGAAAGAGTTATCAAACATTGGAACAGGCTGCCCAGGGAGGTGGTTGAGTCACCATCCCTAGATGTGTTTAAGAGTCGTGTAGATATGGTGTGTCGAGACATGGTTTAGTGGTGGACCTGGTGGAGTAGGGTCAATGGTTGGACTAGATGATCTTAAAGGTCTTTTCCAACCTAAACAATTCTATGATTCTATATGGACAAACATTTTGGAAACAGTGCTCCAGTAGAGCTGCCACACTCCTCGAGTCTTGTGGCTAAGCTAAGAACTTTTTCTTCCCTTCCATGATACTGCTTTTTTATTGTTTCATACTTTGAACACTCTCTTATGAACTCCAAAAATTATGGCACTTATTTTCTTATCTCATTAGGACAAGCAACAGATGAAAGATTGTGGAGATGCAAAGACCTTTGTCCATTTGGTCAAGTTAACCTCTCCGGCATGTACTGTGACTGTGAGAAGGCATATCACAAGCTGTTCAGCTGTAACTAAGCTGACTAAATGAAAATATAAGAGCTAAGGGTAGCCGGGTGTGGTGCCAACCTTTGCTCATGTGCTTTTGTTTGCAGTTGACAGAGTCCAGGCTCAACCTATTTATCTTATTCACTGAAAACCATATCTCTATACTTAATTGTCATCAAAAGGAAATAGGCATGTCTTGTGGCTCCTGATTGGGTCGGGAAAAGGTAGTGTCCACTTTATATTAAATCTAAATTTTTTGCTGCAGGACTGTGGTGCCATCCAGGCCAAATGTGGAGCTCATTATCACTGGAGTTTTTAAACAGTTGTTAAAAACTTGAACAGAAGTATAGCTATATATAAAAGACATTTTCAATCACATTTCAACATTGATCAGAATTATCCTTAAACTACAAGTACCTCTTCAAATAAATGCAGTACAATAATGCACACATCTATGAGGTATCACTTTGTAAAGTTTCTCAAACCTAGGAGATTTCTTCTCCAGGGATGCAAGACTGGCTGCTAGTTTTTTATCTAACCTATACCTAACTCTGATTTGAGAAACTTGCTAGTTCAACTAGTTAAGAGAACTTGGAGTATTCAGCAATGCTTCCATACAGACAGTGACATTTTATGGCTACGTGATAAACCCATTTAGAAATTTTGTCTGAGGACAATACATACACACAGTATAATGAAAACCGTAATTGCTAGGTTTCTCAAAAAAGTTTCTCTATTTTTGTCTGTCTTGTTGCTCACATTGTCTCCTCCGCTTTCATATCTGAGGGCATGATAAAGGAAGGAGCGTATCTGCAGAACTACACTTGATACGCCATGTTGGAGGTAAAGCTTTCCTGGTGGCTAATCAGGACAATAATCAAAGAATGAGAGGAAACATGTATTTTAACCAGCTACTCCACTGTGACTGTTCAATGTAGAGAAGGATGGTAAGGAGTAAGTCCAGCAGTATTGCATGTGCTGAAAGTATGGTAAAAATCAGAAAGGCTTTGGCTTTAGGAAGCAGCACTGTTTTGTGAGAGGATGGTCACAGTTCGCTCTCAGTATTGCAAAACTCTATAAAAGGAAAGACAAATTCAAAGACAGATTAGCTAATGTGGCATTGCACTCCTAAAGAGCTTGATTTCATTGAGGGCTGTCTAAATCTTTATTAATTCTTATACTAAATAGGTATACATTTGGGACTTGCTGACATGACAAGTAGAAAAGTTTTGCTTATGTGTAAATGTGTCCTGATCAACAAAATCCCAGTCAGTGACTGAAAAGCAACCATGATTCACTTCGAAATGCATGTCAGTCAGAGAGGAGTTGCGTCTAAAATATTTCTCGAAAGCTGAGAGTCACATCTGGCTGTGTAGAAAGCCCTTTGCTGCTTCTGAGAAGTCATAAGAAACTCTGCAGCATTTGAATACTTTGGCACAGGTGACATTATAAAATAATGGTATTGTTTTCAGTGTCACCAGATCTGCTGGGATGTCTTATGCTTAGAAATCAGACTTTTGGATATTGTTTTCTTTTAGACTGACTTTACCACTGCTATTCAGAAGTATCAAAGTCTTATGTCTGAGTTTGCCTTTAGTTATACCAAAATTAAAAGATCGGGCAAGAGACTTTTAGTGTTCATAATTTTTAAGAGAGCGCCACCCAGTGGTAAAAGAGAATTAATGCCATTTTTCAGCTCCTGTAGGCAGAAGCAGTGTGTTTAGCAATGCTTAGAAATGACGGTGCAGATCAAAATATCGCTATCATAACACATGCAAAGCAAATATTACGGATCATGCAATCAAATGAATTTTTCATTTTAGGGGGCATTAATCAAGGAGGTAAACCATTCAAATGTAGATGACATAACTTTCACTACCATGCTCTGCTGTAAAAGAAACAGCCCTAAGTAGGTGACTTATTATTTGAACTATAGACATTGGTTATTATGAAGACAAGAACCACCCGGACTGTACAACTTATCACCATTTAGAAAGCTCAATAGAAATGATTACATTAACACATCTACTTCTTTAGCTGGCTAGGTTCAAGTAGATAAGTCTCTTAAAAATTAGTGTGCTATTATTTAGTCTCAATTTTTCTGGACTAATAAATGTTACTTGTAAGCTGTATGATTGCAGTGGAAACAAGATTACTCATAGGGGGTCCTTGACAACAAGTTGGACATGAGCCAGCAGTGTGTCCTTGCAGCAAAAGGGTCCAACAGTATCCTGGGCTGGAGCATCTCACATATGAGGAAAGGCTGAGAGAGCTGGGACCGTTCAGCCTGGAGAAGAGAAGGCTCAGGGTGGGGGCGTTCTCATCAATGTGTACAAATATCTGAATGGAGGGTATAGAGAAGATGGAGCTTTTTTCAGTGGTGCCCAGTGACAGGACCAGAGGCAATGGGCACAAACTGAAGCACAGGAGGCTCTGTCTAAACGTCAGGAAACACCTTTCATAGTATCATAAAATGGTCTGGGTTGCAAGGGACCTTTAAAGATCATGTAGTCCAACCCACCTGCCATGGGCAGGGACAACTTTCACTAGATCAGGTTGCTCAAAGGCCTGTTGAACCTGACTTTGAACACTTCCATAGAATGTATTGGGTTGGAGGGACCTTTAAAATCACATAGTGCAACCTTCACTGTGAGGGTGACTGAGCACTGGCACACATTGCCTAGGGAGGTTGTGGAGTCTCCCTCCTTGGAGACATTCAAAAGCTGCCTGGACATGGACCAGGGCAACTGGCTGTAGCTGAGCAGGGGAGTTGGACCACATGACTTCCACAAGTGCCTTCCAACCACAACCATTCTGTGATTCTGTGATTCTGTGGTAGGGTACTCATCTGGTTTGTTTCATCTTCCACACCAAGCTTACCAAACACTGTGGCTTAAATGTTCTTGATTCACAAAAAGGAAACTATCAACTTGAAAGTGCTTGAAGAACAGGAACTTCATATGCTACATCTACATAGTGGTCAATGTCTTTAATCCACTGAATATGACTCTGACTTTATCCATTCTTATTTGCTTCCCATTTTAAAAATATTTTCAATATTCTGTGACAGAAGTCACAGCATCATTGATTCTTCTGCAAAACTGGTGTAACTTCACATCACTTTTAGATTATTTTAATGCTTGGGATTTCAACTAGGAATTTCGTTAAAGCAAAGTCATCGTTAAATAGTATTTTCAGACCAGTTTGATTCTGTGTTCCACAGTGTCATTGGAAGACTCTGCAATCAGAAGGTCTTCTCTGGTCTCACATTATTTACTGCTCGTAAAAGCCAACTATGCAGGAGGAAAACATGGTGTTCAGGAAATTTGTGTTTAGTTGCAGCTACACAATCCACCATCTGAGGTGGCCAGCTCCTGGCCTGTGGTGTGTCCCTGCCATGTTCCTGGACTTCATGAGAAGTAATTTAATCCAAAACTTCTGCAGACTGCAATCTGCCACTTAACAAAAGCGAGGGCATTTGGGATCCTGCCCTTTGTGAAATGCAGTGCTTACATAATCATTAATCCTCTCCTGTTTATCCCAGTTTTTTTTAAAATGTCACTCACAAGGTGGGGAACAAGTGTCTAGTTTCACATGATTTATTCAATGAAAAATAAAAATGCCAAAGAGCAACTTCTTTCTGGGCACTTAAACAAAGAAAGTCTTTTATGTCTCCAGTGATCCATGAACCTTATCATCATGAAATGTTCGTGTTGGTAATTCATTGTGATGTGACCAACCGCATACATCACCTAATGCAATCAGCTCCAAAGACGGAAAAACACACACATACAAAAGATGACTTTCCTCTCATTCTCTGGAATAAAGAGCCTCCTGCAACTATACTGTACCCTGTTTTGAGTCAGTGATCCAACACAGACAACCTTGGCTTGGGAACCTTGGCTGGTGTTTCAGAAAAGACCATTCTCCAAACTGCTGATACCAACAGGCTTCCTGTTGAGCAGCAAGGACCAAGTGCCTCTCGGGAGCCAACCCAAAGGAAATTTTACATAAAGATCGCTGCTTTGTAAAATAACTTTATCTTTCAAGACAGATCGCATGCTTAAGTCCAACTTCTGGCAATTGCATTGGAAGTCAAACCTGAAAGCAATCCCCAGCTCCAGTTTCTCCGTGGGTATCAGAGCAGACTGTGCTCAGGATGTGGCCACTACTGGTGTCACAGTCACACTGTTACGGCATGTACAATTCATGTCCTGAAGATACTGTGACAAAACTAAAATACCCAATGCTTTATCATGCATGCAGTTATACAAATGTTACTCATAGTTGGAATATGTTCATAAAGCCAGGTATGTGTTTGTTTAAGACCTGGGAGGAATGCCAGACCTCTATTTTCCTGCTTCCTGTTGCTTAAAGGAACAGGGTGTAGTTGATATCTGTTGTGTAGTGGGCAGGATGCAGCCCTGAAGAGTATGGGAGATGAAAGGCTCCACCGCTCATGGGTGCACACAAACCCATGAGGATTATATCGGATTATGACAGTGGCCTTGGTGCAAATGAAGATTGGTTGCGAATAAATTCTAAATTCAAGGGACTAGGTCAGCCTTATTTTAGCAGGATGATGGTTACTGTGTTAAATGTATTTGTTTTTAAGCTGATATAGCTTAAACAGTACAAAAACTAGATGTGAACTGGGCAGCAGTAGGGAATAAAGGCACAAAGCACCTCAATATCAGTGTATTATCTGTCCTCTACTCATGTAGCTGTTGGTGGACTAAACTGCCTGATTTGTGCACCTTGTAATAATTATGCCTCCAAATTGATCACACAATTGCAGTTCCTTGATTAGCGTAAAGCTTTACTTGGTGAAGGTACTTTTCAAAGTTAATGCCCCAGTCCACTACCTGGACAACTTATACATCAAAAGCTGCTGATGCTGACTGCCTAGGATGTGGTGTTGTCTAATTGTATTTACGAGGCTATCTTCTCAATCATATCAGGGTTTTATACGCGATTTATTTTTTGCAGTGGAAACTCGTGTGCAGGCTGCTGCCTTGACTGATACATTGACGAATGAACCAGGGACCTTGGGGGAAACAAACCTCGAGGATCTATGTGCTGCTGCAGTGTGAGATGAAGAGTTACGGCATCATAGCTGTGAGCTGTAAAACGCCTCTGTGAATCAGCACAGATGGGATCTGTATCACATACCACAAGGGGTTTGCACTTCGGTTCAGCCAAGTCTGGTTACCTCAAGCAGATGAAATTTGGCCAGGGGGTTGAACAATGAACTGGTGTGTTTAAACTTCTACTGGTTTAAAGAATGAATAGCTATGAACAACACTATCAAAATGGTCTCTTAGTCTCTTTGCCTTTATTGTTATTTCTACAGTTATTGCAATAGGCGCAGTGTCGGTTTGTGACTTCTAACCTCTGTGATGTGACAAGGTTATTAATCCTTTTGTCAGCTTAAGCCATGTTGAGAGACTGAAGCAAATCAGCTTTCTTTACCAGCGTCCTCCTGTGTTCGGGTGTATGTATACTTTGCTACAGTAACGACAATCACATATATGTCAAACCAAACCCTTTTTCTTTTTACATGTTCATATACATTAATAGAAATTTAACACGTTTAGCACAGAGTTTATTTCTCTGTGTAGGAGAGTATGATGAAAATAGTCACAATTTTGGCAACTGTCTCAGAATATAAAGATCTGCTCATGGGTCTAAGGCAATGTTTGGTTGTTTCCATTTAATCTGTGCAACTCCCTTGATTATAATGTGTTTGTACAACTTCATTAATGTTAAAGTAATGAAATAGTAAAGTAGGCCAACTGCCTTCTCTTCACAGACCCAATGCTGCAATGAACAATCTGTCAAAGAGATAAAAACTCTTATAGAGAGTAATCACCTGACTGCAGACGTTCAGGGCAGATTTTGTAGGTGTCCCACGATTGCACTAATCTCTACTGAACATGTGGCAGCCTCCTGGTGACTTGGCAGGACGATTTTGCCGCACCCAGCTCCACCAGCCATTGCCAGGTGGTCTCATTCTTCATTTCACAGTAGGCTACTAAATAACTGCTGCATTTCATTACAGAAACGATGAGGGAAGAATATTCCTAGTGTTATTAACTGCAGTGAAGACCCTGAGATGCAAAAATTAGATCCACATTCAGTCCATATTTAGCTCATTTTTGGAAAGAAGGTTGAGTTTGGACTCTAGTGAGGCGTGGATGCCGGGACTGCATTAGTTCCACCTCTGTGTGTTAGGAGGGTAAGCCAAGGCCCCAAAGGCTAAAAACGTGGATAAGAAGACATTTGTTGAAAAACTGTTCTGTTCGTTTGTTTCAGACCTGTTGTGTTTCATGCCATGAGAACAAAATGCTCTCGACTGAATTCCTCCCACAGGCCCCCCCTGCACCCGCTGCTCCCCCAAGGTATGCCTCACTCCTGCTCCTGGCTCTCCAGGGTGCAGCTGCTAAGCCAAAACTGGCTGCTCCTAAATTGATTTCAAATCCTAGTTTTTCCAGGAACCAAATTCACTCACAGCCTTGCTCAGCCACAGAGCTCAACTTGACACCAGATTTATCACTAGCCGTACTTTATTAAGACAGGATAACAAACAGCAATGGTTTACTGTCAATCAAGAAGTGGTCAGCTGTCCAGCTACCTGAATCCCATAACCCTCAAGCTGCAAGTCTCTTTTTTATACATTTATTTAGTTCCTTATATCTTGTAGCATATTGTTGGGTATTATCTTTTATCATGCCCCTTCTAAATGGTTACATACTTAACCCAACCTCTAAGGAGGCACACAAGCTCCAGGCTTCAGCAATGATGGGTACTCAGGTCAGGCTATGTTTCTTTTAATGCTGTAACTGGACTTGTCCCAGTCTGCAGATGCAATACCACAGGTATCTTCTGTACACCGTTCTTAGTCCCTCAGTGGACTACAGACATTCTGCTCGTTTGTCTGGTACCTGAGCCCTTAGCAGTCACACTCTCCTCTTTACTTCAGTTGCATTGACTGTAATAATTAGACTTGCTGTTTTCCAGGCCCTTTTTGCATTGCATTAACCTATGTCTCGCTGCAGAGTCTGCATCTCTAGCATTTGCAATACAAATGCACCTGACACGTGGCCTGCAGCCCTGGCAGTGCCTCTGAGAGTTGCCCCATAACGAAAGGAGGACTGCACCAAGGTCACTCCCAAACAGTAGCCCCCCACCTGGTCCCACCTCTGTTGGGTGGCCTCATGCTCTTGAGTACATCCATTACATTTCCCTTCTCGTCCATCATTTTTGGTCAGACCTTTGGAGTCCTGTGCATCAGCAGTCAGGTAAGATGAGAGGCCTGTTACACAGCAGGCATTCGTTTAGAAAGGGATTCGCTGCCTTTGTGTACAGACTTGTTTGCATTGTTCTTTCCTTCTTCTGTACTGAAAACCTTCCTCTAACCAGTCTGCAATGTTTAGGACAGACTTCCACGTAAGAGCAAAGCATGATAAGGTATCTGCAGCAGCAGCCAATTAAAGTGAAGTAAAAAAGGAAAGATTTTAAAGGTTAAATGTACAGCAGGAGGTGATTTAATTACTTACAGAATAGGGGGGGAGAGAGACCAAATAGACAAATCAGTGCAACTGGAATAATGACACCCAGCAGCCTCCCAGGAAAGTACAGAGGAGAGATAAGTCCATCATGAAAGAGGCTTAAGCTAACTCACATTACATCGCATTTGCTGTGGGCTAAGCCTGAACACAGGACAGTTGCCATGGCTTAGCTGATGTGCAGTAACTTCTTAAGCTCTCATACCTCAATCACGTGTGTGAGCCCTAAGGTTGCAGAAACACACTGGATCAGATTGGAAGAGTTCCATAAAAACATGCAGAACTTTAAAAACTAGGAAAACAGAATTTGATTCAGAAAAGGAAAGAATATCACTTTCTTTTGCCTTTTATAGTTCAGTTCAAATTTCTACAACACCTGAACCTTGCAGTGCTGTCACATGTAAGAAGGAAACTGCTACAATAAGGGTGGGAGTCGATGATGTGAAAGTATATTGTAATTAAAATAATGTAAAACTAAATATAAATTTCAGTTGTGTGCTGAATGGGGTGAAAAACAGAATGGAAAAATAGGAATTTTGGTGAGAATCAAGAATAATTCCATGCTTTGGGAACAAGGAACCACATCCAGGTTCAGTGCCAGAGACATGGCAACAGGACTGTTTTCTCACACTCTTTAGTGTAGGAGTTGTTCATACACTTCAAACGTTCTTTGGACCAGAGAATGAGCAACAGTGCTCTGCAGGGCATTCACCTGTGACTTCTAGGGCCAGCTCTGACGACTGGAGTTAAACACAGTGGACAGTTTCAAGAGCAGATGTTTCAAACGCTCCCTGAGTCAATGACCAAGGTACTCTCCTAAAATATCAGACCTAAATATAATTCCTTGCTCCAAATCAGGCAAGGAAAGGATCTGAACATCATCTTCCTGTACCCTAAGTGAAAGCTGGGTATGTACACAGCTCAACTATGAGCAGCAGAGACAATGAGAGCTACATGGGCAGCACTGTCAAAGCCAGAGCCTGAAAACCCAGTCAAGGCTGTTGCTTAGGATGCGAATGAGCCATTTCAGAATAAGCAGTTGTCATCCTCACCCATTCCTCTGGCAGCAGCAAGTCTGGCTCTCCTGAACTGTCCTCTCTGCTCTTCATCATAGCTCTGTCCTTCCCCTCCCTCCCTTCCTTCTTTCCTGTGGTAGGAAGAACCCAGACCTCTTCTCCAGGCAGCAAAATTCATTTTTGCTGATGCTGCTAAGATGCCTTAAGCTGAATCTGGTGCAAGCACAACACTTTTGCCTAATAAATCGGATTTTATTCCAAACTGTATATACTTTTATCAAAACTCACAAAGAAATGTAGCACCCCCCAAAAAGGAAAAGAGTTTTGTTTAATTCACAGGATATTTCTAAACTATAAATTAAAAAAGTAAAGGTTTTTAGTCAAACCGAAAGGACTTTTTTCTCTTTGCTTCAAATAACTAAGAACTCAGAAATCTTAGAAAGAAGTGAAATAAAGGGGCAATCTGTTATAAATGAGAATGGAAGAGACATAGATGAGTCTCAAAGATCAGTGGAGAAAAAGATCTGTGAAAGACAGATCACTAACTACAGTAAAAGCAATAGCTGTGGTAGAACCCGCTTGGTATGAAACCTCTGATTTCAGCAAATTCTACATCAAAATCCCTCCTTTTTTAGTAGGGACTCCAAAACTGGCCCCCAACTGGAGAAGAGGGTGGTATTCAATATGCTAGGGAGTACTAAAAGGCAAAGAAAAGGCAGAAATTAGCTGTTCAGACAAAGTAGCTGCCTGCTGGGTAAAAAGCAAATGGCATAACCGGTGAAGACATGGTGACCTTGTTGCCTGGAAACATTTAAAGTGTGTTTCGTTAGTGACTTTCCAGTTGGCTGGGGTAGACTTGGCAGCCCAGTACAACCCAGAGGTGTTGGCTGATTGCTAGCAACGTGCTGGTGGCTCATTTTCTACGGGGTCATTCTGCCCTTTGTATCGAGACTAATTCAGCTGATGAAATGTGCTGCATGAGGTTTGTTGCTGCAGAGCACCTGTGGAGTTTGGCACCCACCCTGCTGCAGGGTTTTCTAGAGGGAAAGGGAACTGGGGGCTACCTAGGCAGCTTCAGGGGAAGATTTTTCCGTTCTGCAGCCCTCTCATGCTAAATGCCAGAATAATCAGCCTGATTAGTGCTGAGCTGCTCCTCTGCACAGTGTGTCTTTGCTAACCTCGGAAACTCAATTAGAAATTATTTCATCTGGGCTTGTTCTGTTTATTTATTCATTTAGCTTTTGAGCTGGAGTGCATGCCATGCTTATAAGATGAGCTGACTGGGCAGGTCTGGATAGTGCAATACTTTCTAAGGGAACAAATATTCCTTTTTTTTTCACTGTTGCAGTATCTAGAACCCTCAGACAGCCTTCTCTGACCCTACCATAAACACAACCTCAGAATAAGAAGGTGATCTCTGCCTTGATACATTTCATCTCCCAGTTGTTTCTATGAATGTGTTCAGCTTTGGCCCATTTTACCTCACGTTCAGGTAAATTTTCTTTATGAGAGTTTATCCGAGGATGAACATACTGACTTGAAAAATATATGATCAAAAACAAATGACAAAGCACAATAATAGCACTAAATGAAAGGGAATGTGATGGCAAGTTTATAATAGAGAAAGTGGAAAAAAAGATCTTGACCCAAATTCTGTTCTTAGATTTCCCACCTGTGGGATTTATACATTTTTATAAACTACCATCTCCTCTGCAAAAGACTTATTAATCTTATTTTTCCTAGGGATAGATGAAAGTTGTGGTGTTAATCATATTGCCTTTTACTAAGAAGTACTAATGCTTGTGATTCTGTGGGTTCGATTGCCACAGGTGGAGAAATCAGAGAATGAGGGCTGGGTTATTTTCTTTGTGTTTTGTCTCCTCAAACAGGATGTTAGAAAACCTCACAGCAGCCGTTTTCGCTTGCCAAAGGTGAGGCATCTTTGCCTGCATCAATAATTGCATTGGGTCTCTCTCAAACTCACACAAACTCAATCCTGGTGCTTCAGAAACCACGTTCTGCTTGCCCTTCCATCCTCTAACACTTCATCCTCTAACACTTCACAACTAAAAAAACCCCCACATTTTTATTTTCATCTCAGTATTTAGAACAGATGAGTTGGCAATTAAGCCTCTTCTATGCCCTGCAGGGAAGGTGGATGCAAACAAGAAGACAAAAAAGACTGTTTTTGACACACTGTGCCTTTTGCAACACTTCCATGACAGTTCCTGCAAGGCAACTGAACTCCTTCTCTGGGGAGTTTTATCCCAGATACTTAAACATCTGACTTTTGATGCAGAATTCATTAGCACTTTAAGTCATAATAACACAAAGTGCATTGAGATCCTGAAACAAAAACAGTTGTTATTGCAAAGTATTAAACATTGAGTAAAAGAAGCAGCTCCTCAGTGGCATGTAATAGTTACAGCTCTTATTCCACAAATCACTTAAAGCCACTTATAACTACTATTATTAGCTATAAAAGCCCACTTGGGTTTTATGAACGGTGAGAACTGAGACAAAAAGATTGTTTCGAAAAGAATGGTGTCTTGATCATAGTAAGTCTTTTAGCCCCCACACAGACATGGTCAAAAGAAAAATGGAGATTATACCAGTCCAATTACCTAGAAAAATGTCTGAAGATTTAAATGCAATTTATCTAAGAAGATTTTATTTTAATTAGAACATAGCAGAATAACAGCAGCAACCTGCAGTGATATCATCAAATCAAGGCTGTTTCTATGGGAACACCACCAACTCCCAGAAATTATCGTGTCAGTTTGCCATAAATAGAAAAAAAAAAATTAAAAAAAAAAGATAAAAAAAAGAAAGGAAAGAAAAAAAAGATTACAGGAGAAAGAAAATGAAGAGGAGAATCCAGTCGTCTCCTTTTGATGCTTATTGCCAATATGTTGTCAAGTTTTATTCTGGAAAAAAATGTAGCAAGATAAAAATGTCAGTAAAATTTACACTGCTCCTGCCACACATTTGAATACCTTTTCTGAAGACTTTCTAAAGAGTTTTTTGAAAAAAAAACCCATGCAGTGCACTAGTCCATACTGATGTCCCTGCTTCCTTCACTTTCTACAGCACGAGTGAGTTCAAGATCGGTGTGGGGGAGAGAAATACTTTTAGTCATAGATACTTGCTGTATTTCCTCATTTCCATTTTTCTGCTAGCTCTGTACTTTGAAAGTGTCTGAAAGGGATACAACTACAGAGCAAGGAAGGTAAGCAATGAATATCACAAATAGAAGCTCCTATTTCCCTCCATCTGCTTATCTGATTGCCTCCCTTTCCCAACAATCTTCTTCCGAATAGCTGCGTCCAGCCTGGTGCCTTCACCAACCACATAAACACAAGGGAAACCACTGGAGTTCCTCCCAAGGCTATCTAGAGGTGTCCTATCCCTTTGAGACTCCAGTCCAACAGCATTTCTGCACTCTGGCACTCAGTGGGCTTGTTTCTCCTGCTCTCCTCACCACTGTGACACACTCCCTTCTGCGGAGGCAGCGCCTTTCCGGTGCACTGCCCAGGCCAGCGGCAATAGCTTTCCAGCACTGTATTTCTCAGCTGTGAAATTTTCTCTTGCTCTTGGTTTGTGACTACTATTCGCTGTATTCTCAGCTGTGAAATTCTCTCTTGCTCTTGGTTTGTGACTACTATTTTTCAACTTACAAGATGTGTGTTCTATTCTCAATGATTCTCATTTATTTTCCCCTTGCCAGCCATTCCTCTTGAAATTATCCAGCGTAATCTTTTTCATCCCTGCCCTATTTTGGCTAGTAATAGTACCTGAATGTCACACCATAACCTGTATCATTTGCTTCGTATGTCCTGAGTAGAAATTATCCACTTAGAAGTAGTCCACGATAATAAATTATTATTGAATTTTATCTCACTGAATGACTGAAAATAATAATGTCACTTTGGACAAAACCAGACAGTGATAGGATCAGTAACTGCTGCTGAGAATATTGGCAGTGAATTTGATGATAGTCCTTCAAGTGTAATCTTTCCCCTTTAACAATTTGATTGAAACTCCAATCTGCATGTAGTGCAGCAGAGGGCACTCCCTTCTTCAGACCTCTACAATGAGTCTAAAGTACTTTAAGTGCTCTCATGGGCTGGGAGAGATAGCAACTATATTTCAAAGAGGAAAATGCCTTTAAACATCTGTAAAACTGTTGATACCACCACTTGTAAAGAATATGTTTGAGTTCATTTGTTCCAACAGGACTTACATGAATATTTTTCATATGCAGCAGACCGTAAAATATTTCAGGTTTTGTTGTCAAGTGCTGAAAAGCTGAATAGGCATTTACTAACAGTACGTTTAAATCTTGGTCTCAAATGAGGCTCTATCTTTCTTTAGACACAAAGAGCCAAATTATTATTTCAAAGAAAATCTCAAGGATTTACAATAATATACCCACATGCTAAAGCTTCAAATTTGCTTATGCAAACAAATCATGAGACCTGCTGCCTCCCCATCTTCTACTATCCAACAATGTAGACTGATTCCTCTATATGAGCTTGATTTTAAGGAGTGCAGAGTTGAACAGTATTTCAGGTTTGACTGGTGGTGTACTAGACAGAGAAGAGGAGCAGTCCAGAGGCAGAGTACAATAATTTGCTAAGAATAGTCAATTATCCCTGAGTTACCGTCAGGAGCAGTAGGGACTACCTCGGCACCTGTACCCAAGATGAACAGATACAGACTTGCACCTCTCTTTGACTACACCAATGCCTAAGCTGCACGTGCAATGTTAGTAACTCTATATGCCATGATGTAGGAGACTTTCATTTGCTGTTTAGTGTCCTGTTCTAGGTAAACTCTGAGCTAAATCTTGTACTTGACATCAGTGCTTAAAAAAAGAACTGTTCAAAATCTGTTCAAAGCCCAGGATGCAGAAAAACACTCATGCTGCTTCTCTGCCCTAATGCTATAGCTGAAGCAAAAGGAATTTCAGGGGGGAAAAAATAGCTCATAAAGATCACAAAGTCCCTTTCTATTTCAAGAAAGTGGCAAAGGAAACCATCCTCTTCAAACACACTATTTGTGCCCGCTAATTATTATCTTCAAGTACACTCCCCCTGGTGGGGATGAAAAGGTTATACTCTGAAAAGTGAGATTCGAAAATGGTATTCTGATTCTTGCCATATTTCACTTTTCACCCTAATTGCAGACTAGCACAGGGCATACTTTCAGCTCATTATTCTCTACAGAGGCCTGCTAATGGTATTTCATCTACTGCCTAATTCTACAGCTTTAGCATGGAAAAATTCTTTTCAAATTCAATACCAATGGAGAGCAAACAGTAGGTCTTGCGTCTCTGCTTTTTGTTTAGCTGTTCAGTAACTGGATAAACATTAACCAGCTGGATAGTGCAATTATGATTTTTTTAAGGTACTGTAAATGCTTGCAACAGCATAGTATCTGGCAGCCTCACAAATATTAATGAATGCATTCTTGTTCCACTCATGCTATTAAGAGCGATTAAGTACTTTCACAGAGGTCATGCAGAAAATGAATGGCAGAACCAAGCACTGAAGAAAATCCAAAGCTTTTCTACTAAGAGAAACTTTTTAAGACATCCCACAGCACAAACAGGAATAAGCAGAAGAAATACAATTAGTGGAAGGAATTGACATTAGGTACTAATTATTTACTATGAGCCTGAATGTACTTAGACATCATTTCCAGTGAACTCAGCAAACAGCTTGCTCAACAAGATCAGCAGTAAGGGTTTTAGGATTTGGATTAAAAACACAGGAAAAAAGTAAACACTAATATTCCCCTCTAGGGAAATCATCTCTACTAATTATTTGTCTACAGCTTTCCTCAGTATTGCAGTCTCAACTGCATTTGTAAACATCACTCCGTTGTTCTGTAACAAGCAACTCAATCACTTTTAGGAATTTGTTACTAAAATGTATTAGAGCAAAATTAAAGTTTTGAGTTATTATTAACTTTCTACAGAAAGGACACCATTTGTACAGATAACAAGGAAAAGATCAATATTTGGAGACAAATATATGGGAATATCTCTGTTCATAGACGGGAATGCCTCTGTTAATTGTGGAATTAAGACCTAACAAAGTCACCAAACACAATGGCTGAGACTATTATTGTAACAATTTTCAAGTCTTGAAAGCTATCCAGAAGTGTAATCAAATGGCATGCTAAAAGCAAGAAACTTCTTTTATTTCTGCTCTTAAGCTTTTAAGTTTCATGCATTGTTATGGAAAAACTATTTTTATGTTATGCACAAATGCTTCGACCTATAGGTATTTTTGTTATGTCTTAAAAATGCATGCATAAATAATGACAAATACAAACCAATTCATATTTTCTGACAGATGTATTTAGCCTTGACTAAATTAATTAATTAATTAATTAATTTAATTAATTTTTTTTACTTTAAATATTTTTTGCTTATGTTCAGTGGTGACTAGAAAGCTTTACATGTGCTTCTTATTCAAAATACAAAGGTACAAATGCTGTAAGGGACTGAAGATTTTCAGCTTTTTCTTATATTGTCTGGAGGGGAAAAAAGTATAAGCGCTTATGGTAAGTATAAGTACTTTCTTTGGCAAGTAGGTATTTTGACACATGCCAGTGAAGCATCACAGATTGTTCTACTCAAAATCAGTAACAATATGCCAAATAGGAGTTCTGGTTCTTCTTCCTCTGTTTGGGACACTCTTTATATTCTCTTAAATTGTTTCATTTATTTCAGGTATTTTCAATTTTCTTGTGTGGGAATTTGAAGGTGACAGCATCATAAACATGCTTGTAGTGTAGAAAGATATTTTTAAAGAAGAAATGGTCAATGATATATTTGTTAAGTATCATCTAGTATTGAACAAGTTATGAATGGGAGGAATCTCCTATTAATATGCATTTTTAAAATTTGTTTTCATTTTCTTTTCTTTTGTTTGTAGTAAAAACAGATGTATCAAAATGAAATTTCTCTCACTATAAAGCATCACTCACCCACCCGATACTATGGCACGTCGCCATGGGCCATTCACATCCCTCCTGTCTTTAATGGTCATGGCTTCTCGGTAGAGCGGACAGAGATTCTGCTTCCCCTGTTTTAGGATAGGTTTATCCTGCCATGCATTTGTACTCTTGTTAGACTACACATTTGTACTCTCTTAGAAATTATAGGCTCATAATGAATTTGGCTTTCTACAGAAGAGCTAGGACCAGAAATGGAAGGGTGCAAAATTTCTCATTTAGGCTGTCAAGGCTGAAGGTATGAGCCGGGGTTCAACTGTGCAAGATACAGCAAGGGAAGGAAATGTAGGAGAAACGTTCCAGGTATAGCAGCTGTCTGTGCCGCAATAGAAGGAGGACAGACTGGGGCTGTTACATTGCTCAGCACAGCCACTCAGAAAGTACTCCCCAGATCGACCTGAGAGACAACCTGTGATGAAACCCAAAATAAGCCCAATAAGGAAGCACAGAAAATGTCGCACCGGTAGCCTGAGTCAGCACAGATACAGAGGTTCTCCTTTTCTGAAGAAATGGATATATTGTTTGATCCATGTTAAAATGTATTTGTCAATAGTAAAAAAAAATAATTTCAGTATACAACATAATTTTGTGATAGTTATGCAGATGGAACGTAGGGAAAATAAACTTGTACTTATGGCTATGTTTTGTAAAACGTATCAGGTTAGCTACAAATATGTTTGAGGCAAGTTTTCTGTATTTGAAACACTTCAAATAATCTTAAATTGGTAGATAATAAAACCCGGGAAAAGCACATCCTATGTAATAATTTGGGGTCAGTTTTGTCACTGCTGCATTGCCCTTTCTGTGATCTTGGGCGCAGCTGTGAGGAGAAGGAAGAGGATTTCTTGTGGGTAACCAGAAAAAATGGAGGTTTCAGTGCACTGGCCCTCACAAAGCTCCTTGCAGTTTGTACAGAATTGTTTGGCCTCTTCCACTACCACCGTGGGCTCCAGAAGTGCCGTTGTTCCAATTCAGCATTGGAAAGGGAGCTCTTTCCTTTTCACCTATGCCTCTCAAAGACAAAACAGAAACAGGAAACTTTTAGAATTCCTAGGCACGCAGACCCATAGGACTCTTTTAATAAAATCCAACGTGCAACAGGTTTCTGTAACCAGCTACCACTAGCCAAGAGGCAAATATTATGTACTTCAGTGTATTAAATGTATGCGAACTACATACTGCAGGTAAAGTTGATTGTTTCAGACTAGCCCAGGTCAGTCCACCTGTGTAGGTGGAAATGGTCCCTGTTGCACTGTAGAAATTCTGCTGTCATTAATGAAAAGTGAGAGAAAGGAAGTGAAAGAAAAGTCACAGGAACAGGACGAAACCAATTTTTTCCTGCACTCTTCCAGCTTGTTCCTTTGAAGTTCCTTTTTGATCTAAACCAAAAGGTGGACAAAGTTCATTTCAGCATTAGCAAGCTAACATCAAATCTCAGCTGATTTGCATGAATAATGAAAGCTATTTTCAAGTGTGGCATTATATGTATGTTTTTAAAGTAAATGCTTACTTTTTTTTTTTTTTTTTTTTTTTTTTTTTTTCTGGGGCACTACCTATGGCACTCTTGGCTTTCTTTTGTTCTTTGAAATTCAAACTAGTGACCAGCTGGAAATGGGTTTAGAGCTCCCTGACCGCTATGGAAGCAACTGGGGCAGATACTTAGTACCAAGAATTATTCAGTCTGACAAGCAATCAGGAGCCTATTTTCAGAATAATAAATCAAACTCACAACCCCTAGACAGACAAGACAGAGCACGGATTTTTGTGCCCCTGCCCTGGGGAGCAGAGGTGCCACAGCCCGTCGGTGACCTTCCACCAGTCTGATATTGCCATCATCTGGACCCAAGTGACATAATCAAGCAGGGCAATGAAAAGCCCGGTTTGACATTTCTACAACACAACAGGTTTTCCAGAGAAATCCAGAGAAGATGGACCTGCCTCTCAGCCACCTGAAAGCACCATCCGAAGGCCACCACCGGGCAGACGAGAACCCGCACTGTAAGTTATCCAGCGGCATCCTCATTCCTGCCGCGTTCGCTGGATGACAAAACGGGGCTGCCTCGTTCCTCCAGCTGGCCCGGAGGCCACTCGGCAGCAACTCCCTTGCCCTGACAGAAACCAGGCAGGCTCGCTAGGACGAGGCGGGTAGCGTTTCCATCTGCAAACTGCCTTGAAAAAAATCCAGAAGAAAACAAGTTTGGTTTTTTTAGGGTTTTTTTGGTTGGTTTTTTTTTTTTTAGATGCTTCTCATGCACAATCTGGGACACAAAAAACGAGAGCACCCAGCCGGCTCCAAGTGCAGGCCCTCAACGAGGCTGCTGGGCTGAAGCGGTTCGGCAGCTGGACGCTGTCGTGGACAGGGTAGTGGCATCTTCTCCCCGTGCCGTGGGGCTGCATTTTGGCTTCCACGTGGGCTTTGAAAAACAACCAGCTCTGCCTTGGCACCCACTGGTGGGGTGGCGCGCCAGGCTGCAGCTGGACTTCACCCTCACACGCTTCATGGGTGGGGAGGGAAAGCCGGGCCCGCGGGTGAACGCCCGGGCAGTGCCTCCCTCCTCCCTGAGGAACAACCCCGCGCGGGCCGGCGACAGGCCCGGCGGCGGCGGCACCCAGCGCTGTGGAGGCCAGAACCGACCGCATCCGGCCGGTGCTCACCTGCCACCCGCGCTCCCCCACCACTTCGTCTCCCGCTGGGGGTGGCGCGTGTTAAATTACTAC
>VYXH01004329.1:1158391-1190143 GCA_013397275.1 Burhinus bistriatus | reverse complement strand
ATCCGGCGGTGAGGGTGGGGGGAACCGAGACAACTCGGCGGACAAACTTGCCGCCGCCGCTCACCGCCGCTCCCCCGCGCCCCGCCGGGGGCTCCGTCGCCCCTCCGGGCAGGGCCCGGCCCCGGTCAGCGCCCGACCGGCGGGCCAGGGAGGAGGGCACGGGCGTAGCCAAGCCTTTGGGATGTGGTTGCGGTGGAGGAAGCGTGGGGGCATGTTAGGTACGGGTTTTGCGTGGTGGTGCTCTTCGGTTTTTGCAAGTGAAGGACGACGGGCTGTTTTCAGGCGGCGGTGGATAGGAAGAACTTTTTCCCCAGTTTTTGCCCTTGAAATAGATGTGCCGGAATAGGTCAGCAGAGAAAAGGGGGGCTGAGTAACATTCAAAGGTCCCCTGTATTAAATGCTTATGTATCTGTGGCAGGGGAGTGCTGGAGAGGTGTTAGACGCTTTAAAGGTTTATTATTTAAAACATGGGTAAAAACGTGACTAAACTCGTCGCTTCTGCATCAGCCCGTTGGCGCTAATACAGAGCAACAGGGAATGTGTTTGGTTAGAGAGTCGCATAGAGGGTTTGTTTGGTTGGGTTGGTTTTTTTTGTCATTATTCTTAGGATACACTTGGGGTTGGCCGAGGCAGAGCAGCGCTGGGCTGAGTGAGAGCCCGCCTCCGCCGGCGCGGGGAGGAGCGGCGGAGGGGTGCGCCTGCCCCGTGCGGGGTGTTCCAGGGGTTCTAGGAGTGGGAACGGCAGGTTGAGCCCAACGTTGCCTTCCTTTTTTTGTTTTGTTTGCTTGTGACCGAAAGGGGAATATTGCTAAGCGAGGTTTCGGAAAGGTAGCGAAAGAAATCTGATTTAGGAGAGAAGGCACTGAGATGTAAGGTAAAGGTTGATGATTTCAACGCAGAAGGGTCTTGGGACAGTCTGGATTTATGGGCTAAAATTTGCAAGTGCTTCTGCTGATTCAGACAGTGAAATACTGCTGCAATTGTCATAACAGTGATACCTGTTATCGTGCATGCTGCACTAATAGAATTGTTGAACTGCTTCCTGATAACAGTCCGTATTTTCAGTTTCTCCATCCGTATATCCAGCACAAACTCCTGTTTATTTAACAACGTGTGTTTGTATAATCATTGTTAGAAGTCTTCAGTTCACATCCTTTGTACTGAAAGACAGGCCACAGGGAAGATGATGAAGGGAATGAATACAACTTCATTCCGTGATGGCAGTCCGAGCTGGGACGCTTGTTAGGTGTGTGTGGGTGAGAATGGTTCCCGTTCACTGCGTGGACCTGTGACCCAAAACAGTGTCCCGGCTGGAATGTGCAGGCGGTGCAGACACTGCTGCCACCCACGGCTCGTAAGGGACATTGCCACACATGAGGTGAAAGGATTGAGTCTGCTTTGCCATCAGTTACCAGCTTGCATGTACAAGGTAACATACAAGAAGCTCAGTGTGGGACCCTTAAAGAGGCTTGCGTAAGTGTGTTTTGTTTCACTGATAGAATGCTTTGGATGTTTTGTTGTAGGTGATGATGACAAAATGTGGGTTAGACTCATAACCAGAAAGAAATTCTGTGGGATTTGATTCATTTCCAGTAGAAGATCCTGGAAAGGAGTGGGGCTTAGCAACCAACATGCAACCCCTCTTGATGTTATGGTGACCTTGCTATTAAAAATTTTTAAGTATTATCTACAACATCTTAAGATTGAGGCTTCAGTAGGCTGAGTAGCATACAAAATTGCACACAAGTGCAGGTACCTGTACCAGCTTGCAATATAAGTATGAAAGTGGATTTTTTTTAAAGAATCAAAGATATACATTCTGTGAAGACAGGAGTGTATAAATACTTTGATCAGCTTTGTCTACAGACTTTGGTTGCTTAGGGGCAGATGCAAAGCTTAATTCATTGGGTACAATGTTGAAGTTGTGGCTAGTTTGGATCTATTTCTGAAAATGATTGAGGTGCACTTGAGATTCTGATTCTGTGATTGTACTACGCTGGAAAGATCCCCCAAAAGGAAATCTACATAAAGATCCTGTAGCATCTCAATTTCCGTTACTGCACTACATCAGGAAGGGCCATGCGAGGATTGTGTACATAATGACTGCTACATATGAATTTGCAGAAAGTATTTAGGGTTTCTTTTTAACACTAAATGAAGACGTAGCAGTGTCGCATCTCAGTAAACATCCCATGAAAGTCAGCAGTGTTTGTTGAATGTCTTAACAGAATGTAGCATAGATGCTTTTTATACTTGAAAAGAATATTTTTTTTGTCTGATGAGGTCAGTATTTTGGGAAATTCATTGTCCTCTGAAAAGAAGACCTTGAAGTGAAAACAATATCTTAGTCATAACAAATAGAAAAATATTTGCACATTTTAAGAGATAGATGTTAAAAGCGTCAAAGTTGAATAACATGACTTATGATTTTATATTCTATTTAAATAAATATTAACTGATATTAAATAGTTTAATATTAATATTTAAAAATATTCTAGCTCCAAAGAGAAGCAGAGCAGTAAAAGGACTGGCATCAAATTTCCATATATGTTAGCCATAACTCACCTACAAGAATTACATGATTTTTCAGAGGCATCTGTTTCTGTGGAAGCTTTTCTTCTCTGCGCTCAGTGACTGGAACAAGTTCTGTTGAGTTATTGAAAGTAGGTGACTGGACTAGCTCAGTTCAGCTCTCTTACTTTTGACTTCATAAGTTATTGATCCTCGAAGTATGTGAGCATCTGCTGCATTATTATGTAGTATTTTATGCTATTCATTTTAATGTCTAATAAATGAGATCACAGATGAAATGTTCAAGCAGATGATTGCTTTGGGAAAATGATACTAGGCTCTGTTGTGACCAGAATAAAGGTTCTTAATTTCTTCAGAGTATATGTAAGATTAGTATCTAAATAAACATAATAATCAACCATAATATCCAGTGAATTATTTTATCTAAAAGTCTTCAGTACTTACCTTACACTGAGTTACTAGTGACTGCTATGCAATTTTGAGGTATAGCTTTCTGGAATGCCTTTGCTACTGTTCTTAGAGATCTTCCTCAATTAGTCTCTGCTCTTACACAAAGTAGTTACTCTCTTTGAAAGACTGAAGCTTTCTGAAAATTGGCTTATAGTAGCAAAACCTTAATGGGACTTCATAGTTGCTTGTTCACCTGTGGTCATGCTGCATCAGGGTTGTCCAGTGGCTTTGTAGCCAGGATGAACAGTGATGTAAACAGCACTATATTTGCAAACAGAAAAAATGCCCTCGGGGCTTCCAAATCGGAGAGAAAAAGAGTGTATTTTTAGCAAAATTTTATTCTTTTGAATATGCCCTCCTTAATTTGACTTCTGAGTATCATCAAATGGACTCATTCAGTATTATATCCATGACAGCTGTAAAGCTGCCTTTGGATTGCTTTGAAAGTATGTGAAACAACAGAAGAATTCTCATAAGGTGTGTAAAGCGTGTTTTCATGACTTGGTAATTCAGACAACTGAAATGGATTTCCTTTAGACTGACAGAAATATCTCTCTCTCAAATAAGATTGTGCATGGGGAGCCTGATTATTCTTTGCATTGACCCTGTTTCATCTTTCAGCACTGTTACGAATAGATACATAACCATCTGTGATGAGAATGGTATCATTTTGTAGCCAGCCCAGGCAGGGGCGAGCAACAAACCAGCTATACTATAGCTACTGTGTAAGTGATAATACCAAGTGAAAAGCAGAGGAAAACTGGACCAAAGGTCCCTACAAGAGAAAGTTCACTAAACATAAGAACAGAAAATTCAGCATGAAAGCACTTGCTCAGTCTTGACACTGCTCTTACAAATGTCTGCTCTGCAGCTTCTATGTAATGGATATGCTATATCCTTCGTTTACACTGTTGGCAACCGCAGTGTCTGCCTTGGTACATTAAAGTGTTGGCTAGAAATTACAGTGCTTCTGTTTGATTCATAAGATAGATGAACAAAGTGAATGAATGGGTTTAGTAACCCCTTTGTGTCAGACCCTTTCACAAACTGTACACCGTCTGTAAATGACTGCTGTACCTTTTAACTTTTTCTAGTTACTATATCACATTTTACTCTTCATTATAAGTAACAGAAAAGCAAAAAAGAGGAGAGCAGACTATGGTACTGGATAACAAGGGAGGTCATGGAATCTTTTATTCCTCCTTTGTATCCTCTTGTTTGAAAGGTACTACGTTACTGCTTTCCTAACTGGCATAGTTTTGTGCAGTGAAAAATGTGCATGCACCAGCGCTACTGACTGCATATAAAATAGTCCTGGCAGGTTTTGGGCTTTTGTCCAAGTCAGTTACGCTTTTGTTACATGCTAAAGAAGAAAAGAAATAGCACTATATCTGTACAAAATCTGTAGATCTGCTGTGTTAGTTGAGTAGACACGTAAAAATCACGAGGCACAGAAAAGGGAAGCCAGGCTTACACATCAGGAAAACAGAGTGGTATTTTAGCAGCTTATTTTCAGAGGGCATGTTTGGTCCTCCTGGGGATGCGTGAATCACTGCAAAAATACCTGTCAAATTCTGCCCAGGTTTTGGACAGAAAGTTGCTTCAATTGATCAGTTGTGTGAGTGCAAACAGCCTAACACACATTAGTGATGTTGCTTGTGTTACTGCAGCTTGTATTTGCTTGAGTATTTTCAGAATTAAAGCCTAAAGAATTGATGTCACTTCTACTGAAAACAAAGGAAAATTTAGCATAAAAATAATAAGAGATGTAAATTGACAGAAAGGGGTGGAGACTATCTGTAGTGTACTGTGTGAGTGACAGATGTGGGGCCCAACAGAGCATTTAATGCAGAATGAAAGCTTTTTTAGCCTTAAATGACTAAGTAGCAAGGTAATTATGCAAAAGCAGATTGTACAAAATATTCTTGGATCAAGTGATCATGAGTTTACATTGACTTAGCCGTAGGATAAATGCTGCAGTGCCGTGTGGGGATACCTGAGCTTGCTCTGAACAAGCTGTACCAGGAGCTGCAAAGGCCAGTATAGCCGCGGAATGCGTATACTGTGGTTGCTTTGCTGCTTTCCTCTGCCCAGACTGTTTTACCTGCTTGTTTTTCTCCAGAATTTCAGTCTTGTATCCAGTCTGTCATGTGAGGCTTTGTATGTTGGCACTAATACTTACCAGCTCTGGTCAGGATGTATCTCCTGGTACCTCCTAGAATCACATTTCCTTTTTTTCAGAGTCAAATCAGCCTAGTTCTGCATTTCTTTTGTTTTTCTCAGTACTTGCAACCTGTGCTGAACCTCCAGTATCATCGTGCAGAGTTATTTACTTTTGCACCATGTGCAGTGTTTCTTTCCCCAGGGCAGACCTCTCGACCTTTTAAATGAATTGTCTCCATTTGTCTTGCCTTCCGTCACCAGCAGGCAGGTGAGGTGAATGGTGAAAAGAGCAGAAACCAAGAGAAAGTGGAGAGAGGGAATGGAGAGACTGGTAAACCACTAGAAAAGGAGAGAAATTTTCACAGAGGGAAGTAAAGAAAGAGAAGGGCTGAATCCAGACTGGTACAAGTGAAAGGTGGAGTCCAAAAACAGCATTAAAGCTTGACATCAGAGTTGGTGGAAACAAGCGAGTCCTCATCTTTTCCCTGCTTGGTCTGATGACAGCAGATACTGGCTGCACTGGAAGTATTCTTGGGAGCTGATTCTGGCAACTGGTTCTGATCTACTTGTTCGAAGAAGGAAAATTGTAGAAAACCACTTTGTTCCTTTGTGTGTACGGTAGACACAATTTCAAAAAAAATCTTCTATTGACAGTTAATCCCTAGAATTACTTTCCCTCTTCAGCAGGCAACAAAGTGGACTGGTTTTGGATTCCTAGTGTTTGTTGCTTATTCTGTGTGTACAGGTAGGTATCAATCACAATGTCCTCTCTGAATATAAGGACTTTCACAAAGAATTGCAATTGAAGTCCTTTACTAAGTCAGAGGGCTGAATCTTCAATTGATAAAAGTCATATTGTTTCTTCTGAGAACTTTGTTTTACTAGCAATTCAGACCTAGGCCTACAAATCAAAACATCTTTTGTCAGGGATTTTTTAGGGAATTAAGTTGTAAATGACTTTGTGATTTGTTGTTCTTTGTACAAAGTGAAATCATTGTCCTGAGTAAATGGATGTAAGTTTGGAGCTAGGCATTTTGTCCATTGCCTTTAAAAACAGCTAACAATTTTCTACACAAGAAAGCATATCTACACTTCTATACACATAGGAAGTTTTATAAATATATTGGCTATGACACTTAGGGGGCAATAAGAGCACTTTACACTTTACTTATTTCAGAACATTGAATACATTGAAATACTAAAAATGCAACATTATGATACTGTAGTGAGGCTTCCTTGATAACAGGGTTTTATATACCTTACAAGTATGGAAGCCTTACTCTGCTGTAAAGAACATCTCAGGTGAGGTTACCAACTATGTCATTGAAATGGAACAACAGTTTGAACAGGACTGACAGATAAGAGCATGAAAGTATGAATGTATAAGCACGTTCAGAAGTTGTGGTTTAATCTGTCAGGACGGCAAGCATTTTTACTGTTGGAAATAGATTTGGAAGGAATATTAAGTAATCACAACTTCACTGAAAACGAGGATCAAAGCTTCCCTTTCTTTATTTGAGGTGAGGATTTCCCTGGCAACTTATTCCTGCAGGTGACCAGACCCTCACATTTTACATCCCTTATGAAAGAAAATTCTCCTTACAGCATATAGTGACCACAGCCCGTTCTGGGGCATGATACTGATAATGTGTTGTAGGGAAGAATGACTCATGTTAGATTGCCAGATTTATTTTCCTTGCATTGCCAGTATTAGGCTGTGTTTCTTAAGCTGGGAGATAATCAGCCTGACGTGGCATGCATACAGGTTTCTATAAATTTATATTTCCAAGATGGAAAGCTGCGAATGTTTAAAATAGGGTATCTGATGAAACATCATGTGGTTGAAAGTGAAAATTTTAGAATTATCTGAGACATGGATTTTGAAAGTCCTGTAGTCTTCTCATACCCACGTTTGCAAATTCTTTTCACTTGGTTGGCATTTGGAGACAGACATTTGTTGAGCAAATATAAAAAGCAAGATGCCGAGTACTACCTTACTTGGGTTTTCTATTTTGATGCTAGCTACTTAATTGGAAAGCAAAACTTTGTTCTGTTAGGGGAATTGATTAAACAACTTCAGGAATTTCTTTGGTGGAAACCATTCTGTGTACGGGTATACTTTTTAAATATCTCTCTTTATATTGTATGAATTATAGTAAATAAATGTATTAATAACTATCAAGAAATATATTATTAATAATTATGTGAAAACATACAATTTACTTCTCTGCAGAGGCCACAAAACGTGAAAGCGTTAACTTGAAACATTAGATTGCCTCTACTAAGAGACCTCAAGTGCTGTTCACAGTGAAACTCTTGAGGAGTATAAAACAGTCATCTTCAGAATGTAGCGGTGACCTTGAACTTCCACTGAGCTGCACTTTCTTTATTTAGCTTAGGCCAATGATTAACTTTGCTAATGACTGTATATCGAATTTGCCATTGTTTATGTATCTGGCAGTGAAATAGGCCATGTCTGTCTTTGTGTGGATGATACGATATATTTAAAGGAAAACTCTTTGTATAAATTGTTTCCTTTGCAAAGTTATGTCTTTGTGCAATTCCTAATTGCATCTAACTTACCTCATTTGTCTTTGGACTCTTTAACTTCAGAGTAGCACTACTATCGGCATAATATATTTCTTCTTCTTAGGGGTCGTTCTTTTCTTTTACTCCTTATTTAAAAGAGGATGACAAATTCTCTTATTCTGCTCCCTTACAGCAATTAGTCTTCTATGGCCGATCCCCGTGGAGCAGAGGAAGAGCTACACCCTGAAATAGTCATGTGTAGGGACATGAAGTCATCTGCACAGCTTTGCCTCTGAAGGGAGGTTTGTCAAGACGTAACACTTAAATTTCCAGCCTCAGCACCACAGGGAACCCAGCAGAGAGGTCTGTCCATGGCACACATGGAAGCAAGGCATCTTCAAATTCCTGTAATCTGCACTAGGTCAGCCCCGGCCAGTTTGTTGCAGTGTTATCAGGCTCCTGACAGAACAAGAGTCATGCTGTTTTTTCAGGCAGAAAGGGGATGCTGCCTGGTGGAAATAGTCCAAACTGGGGAGTACTTATGTTCCTTGGCTTAAATGCAGGATACTCTTTCGTGCTGTGAGACAATGCCACAGAAGTTGTGTAGACAAATGCTGCTTAAGAGTGTTTCATCGGATATTAAATGGAGGAGGAGCCCCCGAGGTTTGTACATTTCAATGGAAATTAAAAAGCCATATTCTGCCTTTAGTTGCAGTGATGCAAATGGCAACTGAAAGCAGAAGTTTGTCTCCCAAGTTGTGTGCAATCCAGGTACTGTCTGTTAGGAAATGGTGAAAGGCTAGAGTTTTCTTAGTCAGCTGTAGGAATATACCTGTGAATGTCTTAAAATGTATCTGGCAAGATAGGTATGTATGTGACTGTTTGCATTTCTCATAAGCTGTAGAACAAAGTAACAGTTTCACACTTCTGCACTGTTCTTAAATCTGTCAAATACAGCAGACACTGTCAAGTGTTTTGTGGATGGGGTTATTTTGCGGAGGGGAGAGAGACTATGAGGGTACTTGGAGGCTCTACCTTGATTCTTCCTTGTTCTGTTCTCTAAACACAAAAAATCATTCACACTGAAAATGGTAGAAAGAAATGTAGCATCTGGGGGTAAAAAATTACATAGTTTGATTCTGTTATACTTAAAATCTAAACTGGTTCATTCCAAACAGAAGCTTTTTCCAAGTCTTTTCCAGTCGTGTGATAGCAACAGAAGAAAAATTGATGTGTAACACATGTCTACTACTCTCTGTTTTTTCTCTTCTCTGACTCTACAAGTGTTGTACTGTTTTTAAAAGATCTGTGGTGTGCTTGTACCAGTGATTTCAGCTGTTCTTCAGTGATGTTTGACAGGAGCAAATGGGGGCACAATTAGGCTCATTGTCGACTTTTCAGATCATGGAAGTTGAGCAAATGCTTATTGATGCTCTTTCCCCTATGTAATTTTGAAATTCTTTTACTTTTCTGTTAAAATGTAAGGACTTAAAAGCTATAACTCAGAACAGTATAGTTAATGGGGAAATCATATTTGATTATATAAAAGCTGATTAAAAGTTAAAAACAGAGTTTGTGGTCTACTTTTTTCTTCAGTTTTTAATCAAGAAAATAAGACCTGTATTTTAGATAAGCCTGCCTGCACACCTGTGAAATATCTATCTAAATCTGTAAATTTCTCCAAAGCTGAATTACCTCAGAGTGCACGGTTGCAATGATTGCAAATCCAATAATAATGAATCAGTTATTTTGCAGTCCTTCATCCAAATGGATTAAAAGGATTGCATTTTCAATTCCGACTGTGTTGTTATATATTAATGAGTATACCACCTAAAGACCTAAGGACTATAGCCATATAAAAGAAAAAACACAAAACCTCAACAAAATAAATGCTACTAGTTAAGAAATAATTTTGTGTATAAATGCATACTTTGTGCATTTAAATAGTTGTGATTTTTTCCTCTGTCCTTTCACCTTCTAGACATTGTTCCAAATTCAAGGCACAGCTGTTCCATGCCTTGTCTTTCCGTGATGGGTGAAGGTACTTCAGCATAGCCTTTGCAGACAGACCTGTGGTGGTTCTGCTGGGAGTCAGTGTGGCAGGAGATGTGTCAGCTGCTGTCCAGAAACCACGTTGATTCTTAGTGTGGCTCTGTGCTCCCAGCAGGACTTGGTCGTAGTGTGAGCCCAGCACTGTGGGAGTGACACTTCAGGAGGAGACCTTTGGGAAGCTTTCACATCAGAGCTTGTGTACATCTGGTGGCTGGGCAAGGTGAGACCAAATCTACATAAAAGCTTAGACAGACATACTGAGTTTGCCACAGATGAATCCAGCACAGGGCTGAGAGCAGTTCATGAATAGGAGACATCTGCATCTACTCTGTCTTGTCTGACACTTTAAAATGTGAAGACTTCATTTGGGCCTTTGGAAATTTGGAGCTTGAGTTCTATATTGAAGTCTGCACTTGCTGTTCTTACTTAAACCCAACTGCTATTCAAGCAAGCACCATGAGAAGCAAGGAACAGTCTGTGACACCTGAAATTACCAGTCTTAGAATTACCCTTACCAAGAGGACAAAAAAAGACCAATTGTTTTGGAATCTGAGAACAGTAATCATGTTCACTGACTGATGGGACGATTTGTAAGAAGTAGAACAGCTCCAAAAGTATAATTAGTCCTTGTAAATGTACTTCTGAATTATAATTCTTATATTTCACAAAGCTGCTGCTGAGGGGTAGGAGAAACTATTTTGCTTGGTACAAGGTAGCATCATCTGCAGTGGAGTGAAAATGGGATCAAATTAAGATAAGGAGAAATTAGGCTGAGTGTCAGGCAATCTGAACTATGAGAGTTATTTGACTGAGAAAGAGCTTCCCAAGGGAAATAATACAAGCTACATTATTTGGGACACCTAACATTAGACTTCAGAAAGCACTAAAAAAAATGTACAACCTTGCTTTGGTAGGGAGGTGGACTAGAAAAGGCAGGGTTTGGGATTTTCTTTTTTTTACAATAAATTCTGCAGTTGTTGGGCCTGATTCTGTTTTGTGATGTGGAAGTCAAGGGAAGATTTACATTACTTTTTGCCTGAGGAAACTGAGGCTAAACACACAGACTGCTCCCCTCCACCTATTGCCAACTTTTTGAACCCTATCTTTTTATTTCTGTCCCTCAGGGATAGTTCAGACCCCTCTCTTCCAATTATAAATATGTATATGTAGAGGAGAGGAGAAAGGGCGCATGTGCCTTAAGGACCCTTCATGGCATTTCCCTCTTGCCTGGCTCTTAACAGACAGAAGAACTGATCAATGTGATACTCCTTTTTTAATTCAGAATTTATTTAGCTTATATTGTGCAAATTCATAACCCTGGCATGTTCTGAAGCTATTGTCTGAAATTGCCAACCGTGTTTTAACTAGGGGGGAAGAGGCAAATGAAATACACCTTTAACCAAGGAATAGAGGCCTCCAAATAACATGTGTTAATATATTGAAAATGTTGCAGTCTTCTCCATAATTTTATTTAAATACAAACCACGTAAGTGAGATGGGTGCAGTGATACAAAAGAGGTTCTCATACCCAGTCCTACATATTAAAATGTGTACATAGAATCGTTTAGATTGGAAAAGACCTTTAAGATCATCTAGTCCAACCATTGACCCTACTCCACCAGGTCCACCACTAAACCATGTCTCTAAGCACCACATCTACACGACTCTTAAACACATCTAGGGATGGTGACTCAACCACCTCCCTGGGCAGCCCGTTCCAATGTTTGATAACTCTTTCAGTGAAAAATTTTTTCCTAATGTCCAGCCTAAACCTCCCCTGGCGCAACTTGAACCCGTTTCCTCTTGTCCTATCGCTAGTTACTTGGGAGAAGAGACCAGCTCCCATCTCACTACAGCCTCCTTTCAGGTAGTTGTAGAGAGCAATAAGGTCTCCCCTCAACCCTCTCTTCTCCAGACTAAACAATCCTAATTCCTTCAGCCGCTCCTTATAAGACATGTTGTCCAGACCCCTCACCAGCTTTGTTGCCCTTCTCCGGACACTCTCCAGCACCTCAATGTCTTTCCTATACTGCGGTGCCCAAAACTGAACACAGTACTCAAGCTGCGGCCTCACCAGTGCTGAGTACAGGGGCACGATCACTTCCTTACTCCTGCTGGCCACACTACTCCTGATACAGGCCAACGTGCTGGCCACACTGTTCTTGATACAGGCCAACATGCCGTTGGCCGCCTTGGCTACCTGGGCATAATGCTGGCTCATGTTCAGCCGGCTGTCCAGGAGGACCCCCAGATCCTTTTCTGCCAGGCAGCTTTCCAGCCACTCCTCCCCAAGCCTGTAGCGTTGCCTGGGGTTGTTGTGACCCAAGTGCAGGACCCAGCACTTGGCCTTGTTAAACCTCATGCAGCTGGCTTCAGCCCATCGATCCAGTCTGTCCAGATCTCTCTGCAGAGCCTTCCTACCCTACATCATGCAGTTATGACTAAATATTAAGAGCCTTTTTTTTTTATTGTAAGTTTGAAGATGCCTACCTTTATCTACATACAGTCTTTCTTTGCTATCAGTGTGTGCTTGCACGAATGACAGCACTCCTTCTAAAGCTCACTTGAACAAATGGAACCCTTACATGGAAAAGGTTTCTTCATTGTATAGGTATTAGACGTGTTCACCTTCCGACTGTAATAGTACCAGTATAAAAAAAATATGAATTTGTCTGTGTGCACAAAAGCATGCCAAGGTCAGGACATTGAGCCTGTGAGTTTGTGGTAAGACTCAAAGGAAGACACACACACGGAATTTTCTGAAAGATGGTTCATTTGTAGAGGATTCGAAACAGCATGGGAAGAAAGCTATAGGGTGTCTCCAATATTTCATTCAAGGGTTGTGGGTTATAGCCCCCAAAATGCATTCTTTTCCTGTGTCACTGGACAAGAGGATTCAGGATAGGGGAGTGGGATGCATGATGAAGTGAACACTTCCTATGCACTGAACTTTGGGTTGTAGGTGGCCACACAGTTTCTGGTCCTGGAACTTGGGTTGTATCACTTGGGGGAATGCGTGTTGGGGGCTGGGACTGGTGAGAGAGGCAGATAGAAAAGTCAACTGATTGCATTTCAGATGCAAGATTGACTTCTAAATACCAAGAGCTGATTCCCATTTCCTTTCTCCCACTGTTGCTCGCCTCCAGTGTGCTTTACCTCCTGCTGCCACAGAAGCGTGGGTTGTATTTTTTTTTCTAATTTGACTAAGAGCATATTTCCCAATCTAAATCCTTAATGAAGACAAAAGTCCTGTATTGCAGGGTAGGAAGATACTAACCCGAAACATATTATTAGCAGGGAAGACTCATTCTCCTTATGTCCGTGTTTTTGAATGACTTAATTGAGGCAAAAAGATATCTTCTGGTAATAGCTTTTTGCACAGGGCAACAATGAGGGTGGAACGGTGGAGATGCTGCGATGCTGGCTTTCTTGGAGTGATTGTTATTGAAGTTATTGTAACCAATTCTGTTACAGATCCAGAGTGCTTTGATAGGTTAGTCCTTTGCATAGCATTCTCTCAAGGAAGAAAGCAAATGTTGCAGAGGCTCTGCATAGTTAATTTTTGATTGATCTCCCATAATTTATTTTACAAGATACAGCAGAAGGAAAATATTCAGATATTATCTGGATATTGTTCACGTACACTTGCTAGAAAGTGGACAAGGCTGCATGTACCTTTTAACTTCATTGACTCTTCTAATCTGTCCCTTTCTAACAAACCAGCTAAGTATTCCCCTAAAGATTGTAACGTGCCTCATTTATGTCTTGTCCTCTCTCCCGAAGCTCTCCACATTGAACTGTTTTGTTTCTCCTGCTTACACAGGTGATTCTTAAATGACTTGACCAAAAGGTTTCAGGCAGCTGGAAAAGTGTAAACAGAGTGCCTGCTTTTAAAACAGAAGGAAGGGATGAGGGGAGTAGGGCCTGGGAATTATGGTCCTTTCAACTTAAATTTCTAGAAAAACACCAAAATGAGTAAAATGATTCTAAATGCTTGGAGGAGACAGGAAAACAAGTTATGATCTACAGAGATGTATAAAGAACAAATGTGTCAAATCAGGGTAATCGTAATCTCCTGCTAAGATAAAGCCTTACAGAAATGAAGGAAATAGCAGATGTCATATTTTGCGTTATTGTAGGGCTTTTGACATTGTTTCACATGACATTGTGAAGAGTCGCAGAAGACAGTCATGACACGATGGACATAGTTACATTACCAGATGACGGCATATAAGTACCAAGCATTTCAAGTATTAAAGTCACGTGTGTTTTCCTGCCATTTTTAAATGCTAACTGTTCACAATTCTTTAGTAATACACTGACTAAAAAGACAACACAAGCTGTATGTTGTGAGCGTTTATCCAAGAGTTGCTATGAAAATAGAAGTTATCAAGTATGGCTTGCAGAGGGCTCTCTTTGGCACTGCTTAGTACTTTTCATTTGCAGTTTTACTGATGAAATACAGGTGTTGATGGTTAACTTTACAGTTATGACTGTAAAGGTGACTTCAGACTGAGAGGGGATGCAGTCATGTCGGGGGCTGCGTTAGAGATGAAAATCAGTGAGTGATGCCCTGTCATTCTGCAGGAGATTAAAAAAAAACCAAAACAACAACAACAATTGGAGCAAGTCCAGTGAACCTTACCAAGTTCCTTACTCTATCCTTAGAGCAGCAGAACTCTGGCTTAAAGTCAATGGAGTTTTCGTCCCAGCTGGAGCGTCTACATGTGGTTGACTGTGATTTGTTCTCTGCAGAATTGCATTTCGGGGCTATAGGCTAGATTAAGGCAAGGCGTAACAGTTAAAGCTGGACAGGCTGGCATCTATGCATTTGGTATTCGTGGCATTTGTCCAGATCTGTGAGCTTGCTCTTTAGACGAATGGTGTCATCAGAGAACTATAATGAGGCTGTTCGTACTGTAGTTTTGGAAGCAGTGCAGTATAAAAGTCTTCAGTCTGCCGGGAGCTAGAAATTTGGCTGATGTACAGCTTACAGTGTATAAACACGTTCCTCTTCTTCTTTTTTTTGTTTCTTTTTGGTTTTCCCACTTTTCTTTCTCTTCCCTTCCTTCCCCTCAAGGACATAGACTTTGGCTGTATTTTTCTTAACTGCGGGAAGCTAGAAATCTTAACGGATGCCTGTGCCACCGCCGCCGCCACCACCTCCGCCTCCACCGCCTCCACCACCTTCTGGAGGGCCCCCTCCACCACCACCTCTGGTAAGATTGACTTTTTCATCTCTATTAGCAAAAGCTTAGTTATGGTAGCTATCACAGAGCCCCCAGAATTTTGGTGTGGATATTCATCGCAAATCTAGGGCAGGTGCTTGTTTTGCTAGCTTTTGTTCTTCTGTTCATTAGAGCTGTGGTCTCCAAAGGAGGGTGCATGAGATGGTCCGTTGGGGTGAAGGAAGAAAATATTAGAACTTCAGTCATACATGTGTACAATTTATAAATAAATAAATGTACATATATTGGGGTGCACGCTTAAAATTTTTTTTTACTGCTAGGGGTATGGGATCAAAAAGTTTGGAGGCAATTGCATTAGAGTGCATGTGGTAAGAATTTAACATTTGTGAATACTTCTCCAGCTACAGGGAATTCATTTGTGTATTGGTAATGTGCAGGTGGTAAGTGTTAATTTCTTCATCCTCTTTTTTACAGCTTCTGTTAAGACTTACATGTTCTGCTGTAGGTGTTGCTCTTTCTAGCATATGCCGTCTTCCTGGGGATACAGCACAATATGCTTTTATACATATGCGGGAACAATTACCGCTTGTAACAGATCATTACTCTGTGTGCCATCAAGGAGAGTATGTGCCCTGCCAGCACGTTTGCAGTAAGAGGAGGATGCTCTGAGTGGAGTTTCAGGGTATTACATTTTCATACCTTCACAATCAATTACTGTACCTACGGTAAAACATGTGTAAGTCATTCCTTGTATTCTGCAATCATTTGTTCATAGCCTGTTTCTGCACTGAAATTCTTAGACCGCTTTTGAAATAGTGAAACCTGGCGTGGTTGTGTTCAAGACATAAAATGTCTCCTGACTTTTTTCATGTATTTTTCTATCACTGCTGTAATTGGTTGCAGTGTATGTTAGTCCCTGTAGCAAAACAGTACATGGTACTTCAAGTGTACTTCAAATTTTATATATATATATAAAAAAATTTTTTTAAGAACTTTCTGTTTCTCCTGTGCATTCTCTGGCATCTCTGCCTGTTTTGTTCCTGTAAAGGTCTGTTGATTTGTAAAATTCTCCATGAATTGCAGCGATGAAGAGGAGGAAGACAAACACAGTACATGAAATTAGCAGTGCTTAGTTCCTTTTATCATTCTGTTTTAACTTTGGGCTCTATGAGCAGTGTTTTCAGTTAGCAGCTCTTCTGGCTTGGTACACAACCTATAGTTAGATACTGAAATAAGTGGGCTGAATTTTGTGAGCAACTTAATGCCCATAACTGCAATTAAAGTTAACAGAAGCTGCAAGTGTTCTTATCCTAATAAATTTAGCTCAGTAACTATGTAGAAACATTTTTTGTCCCCTCTAACATGTGCTAGTTGTAAAAGACTTGAGAAAGCTAAGAGGACCCCTAAGGCCCAGTATAAAGAAGATTGGGTTTTTTGTTTCCCCTCCTTTTCCGATCACTAAAACCACTACTATGATAGGGTTTTGATGCAAGAAGGCTTCTACTGTATTTCTGTATTTTAGTTAGATCATTCTATTACTAATGTGATCTTCTGCAGGTAACACATACAGAATTTAGGGTCAGTTTTATCTTGGTGATATGATACAAACTAAACATATTTCTAATTAATGTTTGATATTAAAGCCTTCCTTTTAAGAAGTGTTGACATTAAAAAGACCATATGAACCAACATATTAGTAAAATAATGTAGCATAACATTGTTTTTTCTGTAACAGCAAAAGGATTTTTCTCTGTCAAAACTGAATGAGAGGGGGCTAACATTGAGAGGATCTGTAGTCTGCCTGATGAGTTCAGCAAAAGTGCGGTATGAGAGAGTCAGCTCTCCAGTTGGTGCCGAATCGCGGAGTAAAATTTTCTGATGTGGGAATCCATGAAAACTTGATACAGACCCTATTTTCTTTTGCTAGGAAGCTATTTTCTAGAACTTGGCATCTGTCTTTTATAGCTGTTAAACTGCCCAGCTGTTGTTACAGCTGCTAAATCTGCAGTTGGAGGATAGAAGCAGAAAAAATTCTAACAGGCACATAGCTTTAAGGAAAACCTTCAAAGCAAATAAGTTTTATTTGGCCAACACGTGGAAATGTTCCAAAGTAAATAGCACTGTGACTTTTATTATATTGATAGAATTAAACCAGAGTAGCCAGTAATGTTTACATGTTAGCCATTAAAAGTTAGGATTTGATTTCACTATTAATTTGCAGGTGAGCCACTAGTTTAACTTACTTGATTTATGTTAAAAGAGAAATGTCTATGCATAGGTTGAGTTTTTAGAATCCTATTATTTTGCATGATGCCATTGCATGGGTACCATAGACTTGTCTGGGTTTTCTAATTACATGGATAATAGCCGTACTTTCCTCTTGCTTTCATTATTAAGAGATTTTTAGCAGAAGTAGTCACCACATTGTCTTTTTTTCTGCACATTTTCTTAGCGAATATTGTGAGCCATGGTCCCAAATGATTTGCAGTCCTTACTTCGTTGATATCCTAAGCACTGTTGGCACGTGACTTTTTTATACTGTTAACTCCCTCTTAAGGCAGAAGAAAGTGAAGTTCTTCCCTATTGTTTTCAAAGTTTGTGTACTTGCAGATACTCTAAGTACTCATACTGAATTCTGCTCACAAAAGTTGTTGCAAGGCAATACTAAAGTGATTTGGAGATGGTATTTAAGACATGCTAGGAGCCACCTGTGCCCAACAGCTGAGAAGCTACTGGCTGTTAGAGCGTACTTAAAAGAAAACAAAGTGGATTTTTCAGGAGGGAATGGTAGGGTATCTGCAATAGCAGATGTAGGTGGCTGAGTCAAAATGTAAATATAGCTAATTGGATTAATTGAGCATGTCTTCAAATGCCTGCCTTCTGGGGGGTCATAGATAAAGATGAGAGGGATGAGTAGGCAGAATAAAACTGTGCCCAAACAGATTTCCTGGCACGGGCATACAGAATTCAGATCTTTTCTCTCTCCCTTATCCTCTCTACCCTAATAAAGGAAGCTTAGAAATGAGGCATTAGGATGTCTTTCCTAAAGCTCTTTCAATTTTATAGGTATATGTGCATCACATAGGGTGGGTTTTTCATAGTTTTTTGGTTTGTTTGTTTGTTTTTTCTTTAAAGCATTCTGCTCCCGAAAAACTTCTTTTTATTCCCCCTCTATTTGTTTTATCCCTTTTGCCTTTTAGGTTGGCATACGAGGTATTCTGGTTAGTTTTGGTTGTCGTATTTCCAGAAGTAGATACCACCACTGACACTGATTAAAATTTTCTCTGCTTAATCTCCCAAGAGAAGATCAACAGAGAATTTTGCTTTGATAAACCATGTTCACTTTTTACGTGTAGTGGAGGCTGCTCACTGCTGTGCTGCCTTTGTCTGTACATTTGAATTCCTAACGTTGTGATCAGTCATCACCTATTAAAATGTTAATATTGAAGGAAGTGTGTATGTGTAGCAGCCCTGCTGGGTTGTGCCTTATTCAGAGATGTTTGTTTAATGATTCATATGTTTCTGGAGTTTAAGAAAATACTTCTATTCTCCTTAGAATTGTTATTATTAAAGACTTAGGATAGAAATTAACCCCCAGAATCACAATGGATCAGATGATTAAAGCCAGTAAAGTAGCACCAGGAGTTTATTTGCCTTATCGGCATACTGAGAACTAGGAGAGCAGAAGAAAGGAATATGCTTTCTTTGGTGAGAGAAATGTGAAACTTGAAATAATGCTGAATGCTAGACTGGCATGTAGATTAATCTTAATGATTACCTCACTCTTAGTTAGAAAAAAAGAAATAGAATTTCTGTTGTAGATAAAGATAGGTCGGTGTTTACCAAGTTTGTTATTCTGACTTTATTTTCTACTATTGTAATAAAAAAACTCAGAAAAGCAATTCCTCGTGCTATAACACTGTGATAAATGCATAATTTACACTGAGGTAGGATTTCCAAGGTTAAGAAAAACATCAGCTGATAGTTGTCCTTGGGGAGATGGTTTTTTCCCTCCTTCATGCAGTTGTCAGAGTGCAAACCTTGTTGAGCTGTTTCCTTCAACCTTCCCAAGAAATTCGGAGAGCTACAGTGCTTATCTGAAGTTGTGTGGGAGTTGGGTTTGCTCCTATGACATTTAGCACTGATGTTCTTTGGAAAGAGAAAAAACAACATATGTAAAACAGCTTGGCTGAAGGTAATGGTGATTTATGGTATTTTCATTTGGTCTTACCAAATCTATTATGAGAAAGAGAATACACGCATATAAGTGTGCATATGCATAAATGTGTATGTGTGCTTGCTAATTATTTATTGTAAAAATTAAGGTCGTTTCTCAAGTTTTTATTCAGACCCCTGGACATGCAAGCATAACACTGAAAGAACAGAATCATGCATAGTGCCAATTACAAAATATGTAGGAATGTGTTTATTAAAATTTTATGTGAGCTGTGAGTAAGATGATATTTAGTACTTTGTCATGAAGTCCCTAGGTCAGGAGATACTAAATCATAATATTTATTGCTGCTAGGTAAAACATACTGAAGTGAGAGAGAGTGCAGGCTTGGTAATCTTGATGACAGGCCATCATACAGACTGTGCTAAGGGCTAGGCAAAGTGCAGCTGAAATTTTTGAGAATGCTTTGTTCCGGCCAAAATAAAGGAAACTGATTTATAGTGTTTTAATAATGCATCACGCCTCACACCAGTCTGCTTTCATAAAGAAATGAGGGGAAATTACAAAGAAAAAATTCTGTGTCTTTGTGTGGTTTATTTGACTTAATTTTCAGATACTGGAAAATGTGGGATTGCATAGCTATGGCATCTTAAAGTGCTGCTGCTGTAGCCTTCTGCTTTTGTAGTCAACGAATACAGAAAGGGTAAGTGGGAGCTATGAAAGGTGGGGAAGATGTAAAGAAAACATAAGTACTAAGTTGGCATTGCTCTGTGTGTTTCATCTGGACAGGTATGTACTGCATATATTCATATGTGCTAATCTTGAACGCTTTACTTGAGATCTCTTGAGTCACCGCTTTTAATGTATTTAGGTGGCGAGTTCTGTTTCACAGGTTTCTTCGTAATGTCGTGTGTTGTGCATGTTGTCTGAATGGAATGAAAAGCATTTAAATTTATTTTTCTTATTCTTACCGTCTGTTTTTCATCTGCATAATTTTCCATGTAAAAGTATGGAAATTGCAGCATGTTGCGGAGGTACCAGCTGTAAAGGATCAAGCACAGGTATTAGAAGCAGCCTAGCTGCAGAGAGCTAATAGGTTAATTTACCATTCTAATCACAAGGTAATATTGCCCTGAAAAATCAGTACCCCATCTGTAGTGTATGCAGTGGCGACATATTAAATTCCATCTGTCAATTAATATTACACTTGCAGCCTTTTAATTAAAAGAGAACCCAGAATTATAGCGATACTTGAGTTGGACTCCTCTGCGTGGCTGGAAGGTGACATTGCAAGAAACGTTAGTTTTTCACTATTTTCCTATCTTGGGCTGACCGTGATTTTGCATGGATGCTAAAAGGCATTTCAGAATGATCAGTAGCCTCTACACAGGTAACTGGGTAGGATGAATGCCCAGCATTCTGAGAACAGAGTGAGATTAAAGTGTGATGTGTGTAGGTTGTCACATGTTGAATATTTTGTTATCGCTGCTCATAATAGCCTTATCATTCTGGGGACCCTGCTATGGTAGACAGAATAAACAGAGGTAGTGGCACCACCTCCTGCGGCAGTATTTTCAGCCTTCTGCTGTTTGACATTTTCATTGCAATGCCAGGGCCTCAGGTTTTCTTGTTTATGTAAGAATTTTCACTTCTGTTTTAATAGATGCCAAGGAAATCGTGGGAATTTGAATCCCAAAAATTTAGAAATCAGAAGGTGAAGTTAAAAAAAAAAATTTTTAAGCCAGTCTCAGGGTATTTTTGGTATCTGACTTGTTATCTTTCTGAACTGCTGGGAAACACTTTTAGCATAATTTTGATTTTATACTGCCTCCAGTTTGGTGGCTTCTGTTACTGCATATTCCATTTTGGTGGCTTCTGTTACTGCATATTTTCTTTTACTGAAAGAACAGCTAGAATTTGTGTTTAAAATGTGAGTGTCCGTAAGTTAAATACCCACAGAAAAGCTAAATGGCTCGGCAGGTATAAATCATCATATTGATTCTGTTGCATTTTTGCATTCAGGTACAGAAATTTAGCAACCCACACTGGAAAACTTTGAGTACACCCTTGTTAGTAAGCCCACTACTCCGTTTGTAGCAGGAGCAATTGACCCTTTAAGTATACAAGATTTTACGTTGTCTGATGGAGTGGTGCTAAGATAAAATGAAGAGGGTTTTATTGGGTGCAGTGGCGTTGATTACTGGTGGTGTTTGAAATGAGCAGTGGAATATAGATGTTGAAGAGAATAACTCCTGCTATGCTATTTTTTTATCTTTTGTTCCCTGCCATTGTGTCTGCTGGTATGCTTCAAGCAGGTAGATGCTAGCCCAGAGCAAGCACCATCTCTGCTAACGCTGAAACGCCTCATTATTTGGGACTGATGCCAGGACTAGGCGGCGGCTAAAATGCCGCGAAGAGATCTGTAACAGTACTTCCCTTGCTAGAAGTTGAGGAACGAGGCCGGTGTAGACACAGCCTATCTAAGTACACACATTGCTCGATGACCTTTTCAACCCGGCAGGTTCAGATTGCAGAACTTTGTGCAACGGAGACTGAGATCATGGTTAATCATTATTGAGCTGGGTGTAGATGAAATCGTGAAACGCTGGTCCTGTCATTCTCTTGAAACAATGACTTCATTAGCTGCCAGGAAGCTATTTGGCAGGTCCCTTCATGTGAGTTCCCTCAAAAAAAAAATGTTGGCTGGAGAGTGACCGCTCGCACGGGAAGCGTTTGAAGCTCAGCTTGCTAGAAGGCTGAGAGATTGCTGTGTTTACCCAGGTAGACCAAGTGCCAAGAATTAATTAGTTTCATCCTATGCTACACAGCAGAAACACAAGAAGCGGCTCTGATCTTGTGATTGACTGTGCAGGTGGAGTCTTGCACAGTGGTGAGGTTTCCCATAATTAAAAAGCTTTAAATCAAGGGTCAGGGCTCTATTGTGAACAGATGAACCAAAACTCGCACGTACTAGATCTTGCAGGCTTCATTATAAACGAACAGTTCAAAATACTTAAAATAAAAAAAGGTCATGTACTTTGTTGTTGAGACTTGTTGGATTTTTCCTTAAGCTGGAAGGGGGGATGGTTTTGATTATTTTATTTTGCATTTGACTGTGCATGAGTGAAACCACACCTGGTGTATATTTACAGTAAATGCAAGAAGGATGACAATGTTTTTCTCTATTGCACTTCTGCTTGTGACTTGCTGGAGACTGGGTTTATTTTATTATTTTAATAAGCTCCTGGGTTTTGTTGCAATTGCATTTCTTGGCACATTCCCAGGGGAGACTTTAGCTGCCCATTTGAGAATTCTTTGTAAAAGTACTGCATTTGCCTGCTGGGCAAACTGCTTCTGCTGCTGATACAAAATCGTGAATTCTTGGCATAATTCTAATCTACTGCAGGTGGATTGATCTTGGGAAAACAAGTTCCTCTGGTGTTTCAGATTTCATGGTAGGCTACAAATGCATAGATAACGTTTATAATCCTATGCTATGCCAAGGAAGCCATACTGGCTAGCTTACACTGAGATTTGTGGTCATCTTCCTTATTCTACCTGGTTCCAAAACTACCTCATTCTTTTAATAAAAAATTATGACGTTGTGGTTTGTTTGAATGATCTGGCATCTTACTGTCAATATTTTTCTTCTATCAGTTCTGTTTTTGAAAAGGATGCAGTCTTTTAAGCATTTAATTCATTTAAATACATTAGTCCTGATGCTTATGGGGATCTCCTTAGGGAACACTTGTGGTCAGCTGCTTATGGTTAAATGGAAGGAAGTTATGGAGAAAGTTGTTCGCCAGCAGGTCTCCCCTGTTCTTAGTCCACTCTTTTTCATCATCAGTGTTCCCAGAAGGGTATTTTAGCAGGATGTTGCCCCTTATGGCCCTTTACTCTATGTCTGTGCCCTTCAAGACTGTTGTGAGCACCAACCCTGTGCCTGGCTTTTCTTCAAAGGAGCAGAGCTTTATGGCTGGATGGGGACCCAGTCATCATCTCTCCCTCCATGCTCTCCTACTTGGAGAGCCTTGCTAAGCCATATGGGCAGTGAGAACAGTCATCATCCTTCCTCGGATGATTTACCAACCCCAAACAAGCTGTGTTTTCCTCTCAGTATTCTTAGCCATCTCTGACGTGACACACATACAGTGTTAGCTAGCTTCACCTTTATTGTTCTCTTTCCTGAACAATCTCTATTTGTCTACACCAGAATTCCAGTTATTGTTAATATAGGAATAATATTTGGGGTTTTTTATTATATTTCCAGTTGTTCAGGCTGTTCCGTGATGCTTTGCAAGTCCTTGAATTGAGGTTTAGATGTTTCAGTTGTCTCTCACTGTTGATGCATGGTTTCTTCCGGCAGATTTGGCACTGTCACGTCACTGACCGTGTCGCCTAGACACCTACTGGTGGTTTTGCCCTGTCTGCTATTCTACATGCTGGTTTTAATTGTCTGTTGCCATGTTTGTAGACTTTTGCTTTTCTTAGTTTAAGTTTTGTCTCTGAATCATGTCAGATTAGATGCCAGAGAAGGCCAGGACTGGCCCATGAATGTGTGTCTCTGTGATCAGGCCTCCTTTATCTTGGTGCTTTCTGTTCATCTTTCCTTATCTTGCTGCAATGTTTTTCCTCTTCCTTAAAAGCTGAACCTGAGGTGTTGCATGCTGTTGTCGGTGAAGGTCCCTTGCCTCAGCCCATGTCTGTGCAGGTTTCACTGAGCATGGCAGAGAAAAACAGTAAGAAAGCAAGGGTTTGTTAAGGGATGTCCTCAAACTCTTCTTTTACTAAATGATACACTGTGTGTGCCTTCTGCCAGTATCTGTGCTGGATGTCTGCATTGAATAAATTTTTTTTGTCTAGGGAGAAAAAATTGGGCATGGGAGAGAGGAAGGGTGATTGACACCAGAGTCACAGAAATAAATGAAATTGTCAGCAAAAGAGAGTTCTCTTTCTGCCCATAATAAAATACTGCATGTCAAATCGATTGATTGATTTTTAATTTTATTGGTATATGTCTCACCAAATAGATGGTTGGGGATAAGCTCAATGTATTTTGACTTCTTTTTTGTTTTAGTTTTTTTTATCTAGTTCAGATAAATAAATAAGTTTTCTACACAGCTGTACTTCCAGTATTTCCTACAAAAAGTGACCAGGAAAGGGAATCTACTGTGATGATACAATTCATTACATGTTAGGCATGTAAATACTCAATACTGTAAGTTCTCTAAAATAAAAGAAAATGTAGTGCCTTTGGATGGAATTGTGCTTTATTTTGTCCTACTTATGGCTCCTACCTATTATAGAGCTGGAGTACTGGAGTACTGGATCCTTTTTTCCCAGTTAGCTGATGGGTTTCTTCTGAAACAAAGGTCCGCGACTGCCTGGCTACTAGATTGTCCAGATGGCTGGAGGTATATTTTTGCTGCAACTATCATGTTTGTGAAGATCTACACTACCCTGAAGTATTTTGCAAATTCAGTATATCAGAGTAAATATAACCCATTTATGCAACAGTGTATGAATCCACTGTGATGTGAACTACCTGCCTGCAGTCCAGAAGACTTCCCCTTTTCTGTGTGCAGGGGTGCTCTTTAAAATCTGAAGATAATAATTAGTACTTCCCTGTAATTAGTACTACTATGAATTTTTTTCAAATGCCTGGTGACTTCTGCATTTACATCATTGTAGTATCTGAGCACGTATACCTCTTAAATATTTTAAGTATCATAGGAGCCCGGAGGGTAGGTTGATGCTCCCATCCGTCTTGCAAGACGTAAAGTGATTTTCCCAAGGTGATGCAAGTATTGCAGCAGTAATGTACCCAGAAATGGATCTCATTGCCATGGATTTCAGTTCATTTTCTTTAAAAAAGTCTCTCTGATCTTAATTTGTCTGATACAACCCAGTTTATGGTGTTAAGACAGTGATTATTCTGGGCCAAATCTTGCATGATCCATATATACAGTGTAAACAGTTGTTCTGCTAAACAAAATGATTCACTGGAAGAAACTGTTAACAAACCACTGGCTGCCTCCCTGCTGCAGGGTGTATTGCATGTCAGCAAGTAGCTCTGCGTGGGGCCCAATGACTTGTACTTCACAAAAAGCACTTCTGCCAGAGAGGATCCAGCCTTGATCTGAAAACCAAGAAATTGATAATCTGCTGCCGTCTACAGCCCTTTGCTGCAGGGAATGTTCACTCTGGCTGCTTTCTAATCGGAGCTTGTCTGGCTGTATCTTACATTAATTCACCAAATGCCTGCCTCTGCTGGATTAACAGACCCTGAGTCCTCACCATCATTTCCCTGTAAAGGTTTGTGTGTCGTGCAGGCAGACCACCCCTCAGATAGATGTGAGAGCTGATGGACCTCACTGAGCTGCTAAAATCTGAACTGTTTCCTCCAGCTTTTTGAATACCACATTGGCTCCTGTGCATCTTCAGTTTTTCAATGTAATTTTAAAGATCTGGAGACCAGAACTGAACTCGTAATTCCGTTTTTGCTCACATTATTTTTTCTGAAAGAATAAAATATATCAGAGGAGTGTGCTATCCCCTCTTGCCATGGCACTGTGCTAGGAGGTCAGGCACACTAGCTCATGTGGGCTCGCTGCTGGAGCCCACTGCCAGGTTCAGGCTTGTGGCACTCCGGATGCAGGCTTTCGTTGAAGAGGTATGGCCAGAACTTTTCGTCCAGTGATTCTTAGTTTTACATNTTCCCCCCTCCCCCCCTCCCCACCCTGGCCCCCCAGCAGTGGGGGAGCATGTTTTGCTTTGTTGCTCTTTTCAAATGGCCTCAAGTTGCAGTGATTTGGATCTCTCTGTATAACCGTGCTGTTCTCCCGCATTTCTCTGCCAGTCTATGTTATCACCTGCAAATTTTGAAATGTGTATTTCCATCATGGATGATTTACACTCTGGAACATCGCTCTAAATATTGTGATTTAATGGTATTTAAGTTCCTGTTTAGAGGTACTTTGGAGACCTGTCAAGTAGCCCAGACATTGATCCTATACCTTAGTGAATGACATAGCTGAAGGTGTAATTTAGGACACTGAAGACAAAAGTAGTGGAGTTTGGTGAGAGAAGAAGGGAGTAGTTCTCTTATGTTGAGGCTGTTTACGTGTGGTTTGTTCTGTTCTGTTTCCAAGTACATACTGAATGTGCCATTCTTTATGTCTGAAATAGCAGCAGAATAACCTAATGGTTAAGGTAATGAGAACCCATCATTCCCTTACCAATTCATGTAAATAAAGTATGGAATTTAATTTCACTCTGTGTTACCTGAGGCAGCTCTGGCATCTGATAAAACAAATGAACTTCACATTCTTCTCCGGCTTCCTTTCTGATTTTCACTGAAAGATTGAGATGTTTCTCTTTTTGTAAATAAATGAGGCCGCCCTGCAGATGGGGGGGTAGAAAGTAGTCTAAGAATTACATCTTTTGTCTTGCAGCTGTTTTTCCTCTGTGACTCAAAATATATTTGTCTTCCTGCTGAAACATTTCTATTGCGTGTGATCAGGTTGAAGATTTGACACCCGTAAGAGTTCCTCTTTTTATTTTTCTCTTTATACACAACTTAGTATGTTTAGTATCTGTTCTTGTGCTATGGATTGCAGGCATAGCATGAGTGTGAATCCCAGATTAATTTCTTCATCAAAGGGAGGAAGGTTCCTTTCTGATTGTGTATCAAAAAGCAGTATGATAAAAACACGAATTTGCAAATGCACGACACCAGTAGATGAGTGGGTGACATACTTACCTGGTGAAATGATTCTTGACAAGAATTGTCACCGGCCTTGGGAGTGCAGGCAGCAAACAAGAAATCCGAAAGAGCTCTGACCGTTGTGCAACCGGGCAACACTACACCCCAGACCATCTTGGCATTGTAATGGAAAAAGAGAATCCGTATCAAGCTACTCAGCAGCTAATCAATCACCCGAGTCCACCAGGCTGGTCATGGAAGATCTTATCTCTTACGTACACCAGGAGGAAGAAGAAACAGCTGAGGCATGGGATGGAGTCCTGCTTGAAGTAAGGGGATCTATCATAAGAGAAAGGCAGCTTGTTATGCTGCATCATGGGCTTGCAGAATAGTGTTCCCGCTTTTTTATACTACAGATTGTGAACAAATTAATATCTTAGCCATATTGAAGTGATACCAAGTCGCAAGTCCCTTGCAAACATGAGCTGCCACAAGTAGAGTATTTTAGCCTAATAGCTATTTGGATATCAAGACTTTATGCTCAGAGAAGTAGATCGAGCAGATGAAGTGGACAGCTGACATAATATACAGACATTTGAACCGCGAAATGAAAGCACAGCTGCTGGATCTAATTTTAAACACAGGTCTTGATCAGATCCGTCTAGATCCTGGTTGTCCTGCTACAGCAAAGTCGTTAGTGGGAGTAGAGAGGCGTGAAGTTCAAGATACTGGTAAAAAGCTTTTGTGAGAAGGGGAGTCACCCTTGTTCCAGTTATGGTATTTCCATTTTTCACAGTAAGTATTGTTAAGTTATAGAAAATGTGAGCGAAAATAGTTTCTGGCTGGTACATGGTGTAATGCTGCTTACACAGGCAGCTTTTCTGGGTTGTCTTAATGGGCAGTGGAACTCGCTTCTTGGAAGCACAAGGGCAAGCAGCGCTGTTTCAAATTAGGAAACCATGTAACAAAGTAGTTTTTTTCTAATATTTTTAAATAATATATTGTTACAGTCTCAGTCACAAGATTATAATTCCGAGTTTCTACATCAGGTGTCAGGAATGCAGCTGGCCTCAGCAGCGATGTGGACTGCCATCTAGTGGGGCTCCCAGCTTGCTTTTTTTTTTTTTTAAGCAAGTACAAAAATAACCACAAGTAATATCATATCAGTATAATGCTTCATTTAGGATTAGCAAGTTAGACATTTTATTAATTTAGCAGCTGATTAAGTATTTTCAAGTTTCTGGTTTGCTTTCAGAATGCGATTACCAAGTTGGGTTTTTTTGTTTTAAAGTGTGACAGTATTGTTCTTCTTTATTATGACTATGATGCTAAAATTAAGAGCTATGGAAACATTTCTGATATTCATTCTCTTTAGGAAGTTAGCTAACCTATGCGAATTTGCAGTAGCTGTAGACACATGCAGCATATTGCTCTTCTGACTTGAAGATTCCCCTCTGTTAGATCACTCTGTTAACCGTATGATAGGTTTAGAAGTAACAGCTTTGCTGGTTTCTGTCTGCTTCCTGAAAGTGAAATGTCCAAACTTTTTTTTTTTTGATAACAGAACACTTGATGAAATAAGAATAAAGAATAAAAATATTTTTGACGTTTATTACAAAACTTTAAACTACAACCTGACTTCACATTTACAAACTTTGAAAAGTTACTAAAATATAATGGTATTCTTCTAAAGACAGTCTACTTAAACTGATGTAAATCTCCTATACAGAGACAGTCTAAATTAGTTAATGATCTCATTCAAATATAAAAGTGCAGTATGCAATTACCTGTCTTTTTTCCTAAGGTAAAGTGGGTAAAACAGAAGGATGTTTATTCTAAGGTGGCATACAAAATCTTTGTTGTAAATGATTGTAAATAGAAAGAAAAGAGCTAAAGAGAGAGGCAGTCAGAGCTGGAGTTGTGGGGCCATAAATGGCCAAGCAAGAGGTCATGTTTCATTTAAGCATGTCCCCTAATTTCCTTTCAACAGTATTTGCACAGCTAGTAATAGATTTGTTATATTTAAACATTCAGGTTTCCTGCCTCCTATACAACCGAATGCTGTTCTTGTTGATTTGACTCAAAAGGCTTTGAAATGACAGCTGCTAAGGATGGTTTATTTTAAATCTTCTATCCCGTGTTTGCTTACGCGTCCTTTCTAAGCATGTATTTTTGTCTATGCCTCCCATCTAATGCTCTTACTGTCAACAGGGAAGTTCAGAGATACCAAAATTGCGAAAGGAAGACCAAAAAGCACGAAACGCACTCTTGGCTGATATCCAGCAGGGAACTCGCTTAAGAAAAGTGACTCAAATCAATGACCGCAGTGCACCACAGATTGAAAGTAAGTATGTGCTCCTGAGTAAGGTCCCTGGGTGAGCTTTGCTGAAGCCTCAGTTGTGGAGGTCAGCTGGACAGTTTTCAAGCTGAAGGGCAGGTTTGAAGTGCAGCAAAGGTCTGCACCTTCATATGGCTTTAGGGCACGGAGACACTTTCTAAGCTCGCGTCCTGCTCTAAGATCAATAACTATTAACACTTCATAGTAAGTCTATAACTGGATATCACCTTAACAGGCATTCCTTGTCCAAAAAGAAATGAATGATGAAATCCTTGAGAGTTTCTCAATAAAATAATTGTTTAAGAAGGAATTGTTGGCTTGGGCAAAAGAGTTTTCTTTACCAGATAAAAAGAACAAAAAATGCCAATAAATTCTGGAAGCATAAATTGAATGTAGTCTAACACAACTTCTTGCTGGTGTCATCATTGGTGTGAAATTAAAAAGCACCAGAGGGTGCTGTGCTCCCAGGTATGGGTCAGAGAGTAATGGCAGTTTACTGTATTAACAGTAACTTTCCTTGCTGAGCCTGCCTAAAGAGTTCTTGACTATGTTTGTTGGTGCTAAGTCTTAGCAGTCTTAGGGCAAGGATGAAATTACTTTCTGATATATCCTGGGGGTTTTTGTGATTTTATTTTATTTTTTAACAGAACCCAAAGGAGCTAACAGAGATGGAGTTAATCCAGCCATTAATAAAGGTGGCTCTCAGCAGCCTCTGGGAGGCTTATTTGCTGGTGGCTTTCCTGTTCTCAGACCAGCAGGCCAGAGGGAAATGCCAGGTAAGGGCTTCATTTCTATGAAAGAATAGCTGGGGGGAACTGCAATTTGGGATGAAAGTACTTCGAGGTTAGCTTTAGTGATTGATTTCTATTATGAACCCTTAATTCAACTTGTGACCATGGAAGGCTCAATTAAAATTGTACTTGAAATCATCTTTCTAGATTCCTTATTCTATATGCCTTATTCCTTAAAATGTCAATAATAAGCTGTCTCTGCACTGGGTAAGAAAGATTGAATAGATTGTACAGAGTTTTAATGGAGATTTTTTACATTAGTTTAATGAAAACTTTTAATTGTGCCCTGAACAGAGTATTGAAATCTGAGCTTACCAACTTCAGCACAGATAGCAAAGAAGTCATATTTCCTTCCCTTCATTAACCTGTATTTCTATGATACTACAGGTTTGTGTGTTACTTTAAGGATTTATATTTAAGATTTCTGCCCTCTGGATTTTATAAAGTATAGCTTTGATGCAGCAAGGTAATTTACTGACCGGAAAAATAAGGCACTTGTCACTTTACAAGGACAGGAGGAAGACATGTGCGGAAGCCCTACTGCTGCTTTTGCCTCAGGAAGTGCCAGCATCAATGAGGGGTGACTTTGAGAGTCACAGCAATGACCTCTGGCGCTGTTGGGCAGCTGGTGCCTGCTCAAGCAGCACAGAGCAAAGTAGGCATTTGTAAGGAAAGACAGAACTTGGCTCTACCTGTGTGGTTTTTTCCTGGAAGGCGAGCCCAAGATGCGCAGCACTGCTTGTGACTGGGCTTCCTCAGGTAGCTTCAGGCGCAGTAGCTACTTTGAGTTGTTCTTGTTAACTGTCACCATGCCTGTCAGACTATATGAATATAGAATGAGATGCCTTTTTTGACATCTTGCTTTGTGAAAAATCCTTGACATGTACTCAGGAAAATACATTTTGTAAGGCTGAGTCTTAGGGCACTTGCTGTTGAAAAGGAAACATTTGAACCTGTGCCTTCTGGAAAGCCTTTGAGGCACTACTGTTAAGAACCTGGCTTTTATCCATGGGATTGAGATTTACGTAACGTTTGTGTGAACTTTTTAATCTTAAGCAAGTACTTAATGTCAAGGATGCAAGCTGATGTGTGTCAATCTACTTGTGGTCTTTGAAGCCTTTTCACTAGGACTCTCGATTCCTCCAAGCAGATGGCTCATCCACGTTCAGCAGGCTGTGCTAGGCAGATGAGGCTGATACGAAGGACCCCAGGCCTCTCCAGAAAAGCACACTCTGCTTAAGCTGTTTTATTTTGCAAAAAACTGAGGAACAGGGAGGGCAGTGGGGTCTCTCAGCAGGTCGTCATGTAACTAAGCAGAGTCCCTGGTGCCCACTGGAACACATCACCCCCCAAACCCGTTACACCAGGGACGAAGTGTTTGATAGGAGATGTTTTAGGAGAAATGGTCTAATTACTCAGAGTAACCACTGAAGAGGGGAAGATGAAGCTTGCCCTTTGCACTGTTTTGCCCGATGAGTGGGAACAAAATCCTGATGTGATCTGTGGGGTATGTGTTTTTCAGCTGGGAGGCCTGGGCAGCTTCCTGGAGTCCGAGCAGCGGCTCCCAGGCCATCTGCCCCACCGAGCAGCAGCGCTGCAAGGGCGAGCAGTGTCCCCTCGCACCCAGCCGAAGGCCCAAGAGCGGTTGTTCCACCGGAGCCTCCCAGCCCCTCCCGAGCTGCAGCCGGCCCCGGGCGACCCAGCCTGCCCGCCCCTCCTCCACCACCTCCTGCTTCCAGCAAACCTTCCCTCACCTTCCCTCCTCCTCCCCCTCTCCCCCCTCCAGCCGAGCGCCCTCCCAAGGGGGTCTCCCCCAACCCTGCTCCTCC
>VYXH01004329.1:1109721-1158366 GCA_013397275.1 Burhinus bistriatus | reverse complement strand
CACCTCCTCCTCCACCACACGCGCACTCCCTGACCTCCAACAGGCTCTCCTTTCCACCCTCCCCAGCCTTTAGCACTGCTCTCGGCAGCGCTGACGTGCCCCCTCCCCTGCCCCCCAAGTCTCCCCACCTGCTGTCACAGTTCCATAAGCCAAGCAGTATCCAGTCGCTGCCACTTCCTCCCACCCCTGGCCTCCCTCAGCCCGCAGCGGTGGTGGAGACCAGGAAGAAGAGACCCGGCCGTGGCGCAGGTGAGAGAAGCACGTTTGGAGAAGGGAGGCTTTTTTCTCCCTTTGGCTAGCGGGGGAAATTGCACTGGTGGCTGGAAAACTTGGAGGGGTGAGGATGAAGAGCACACGTAGCAGGAGGATGAAGTCCATCGCATGGGAGGAATACCTGCAGGTCACATGGTGTGTAATGAGCATGAGAGACATCAGGCTCCTCTTACTGCTGGGCACACATGCCATATAGTTTCATGTGTGAAGCAACATGCTGATTGGTGAAAGCAACATTTTAGGGCCACCGGGCTGCTTCTTGCTTTTGTGTTGGCATTGGTGTGTCTCCAGCAGTGCAATGACCGAGCTCAGGAATGGTCTCCTAGCAGTCTCAGGTAGAGCACCAGAGTGTACACCACTATGTCTGCCAGATCTGCAGCTGCTCGAATGCCAGCCTACCCATGATGTCCCGCTACTGCTGTACCTGTGCAGTCTGGAGCAATATTGGCAATGGCTGGGAAATGTTACAGGAGAGAATAAAACAAAGATAGGGGCAGCTATACAGCCATAGACGAGCAAAGGCAAATATGGATGCAGCCCTCTGCTTTTCAACAAAGAGGAGCAGTCAGTGCCTCCCATGTTCAAGGTGGTAGGGCCAAAGGTTTCTCTGACTACTTGGGACATGGGGATATTAGCTAATGTTTCCTTGAGCAGATGGTAGAAGGAACTTTTATCAGACTTCTCTGATATAATGACAATAATAAAAAAAAAAAAGAGCCTAGATCTGTGTGGGTTTGAGAAATGGAGACAGCTACTTAATAAGGAACATCTGAAGAGAATGTTCTGTACCCTGTATTTCAGCAGCCAGATGTCAAGAGAAAGATTACTGGTTCCCTTCGACAGCCATGGGAAAGGCTGTCTAAGTACAGCAGATCAGGTGCTTCGTAATGGTGATTAATGCTGCTCAGGAACTGTCTGATGAACTGTTATTTTATCGAGATGCTCTTTCTCATGGTGGTTCAACTTCTGAGGTTTCCATAAAATTAGCCTGCCTTTCTCTTGGTTATCTAGGGGGAGAAGCAGTTTTGAGAGGCTGCTAACTTGCAGGCCTTGGGCTCCCTCCCCCTTCCACAGTTCCCGTGGTAGGTCTGCCCAGAAGATTTAAACTTTGACGGCTGTTGCAACTCCTCAGTGAAAAGCACAAGAATAATGGTAATTCCACTGTGTAGCTGCCAAAGTGATTTTCTTTCAGAGATACCATCTACTGTGGTGGTTTTTTATTTTTTTCTTAAAGAAACTCCTTGTTCTTGTGAAAGCGGAAGGATAGTCTTCCCCTCCGGACTGGGACAAAACCATACTTCAGAATGTCACACTTTCCTTAGAACTAGAAATAGCAAGCCAGCTCCAATAGTGACTTTTAAATTTAATACTTAATGCTATAAATCCATGGTCAGGCTTGACAAACAGCAGCTATGAAGTCTCCTCCAAATACTGCAGTCCTTCTACACTGTGTCCACTTTTGTGCAAAGCTTACTGTCAGATGATGATGTTTATGTGCTTGTCTGCTGCTTCTTTTGAAGGAACCGGTGCTGGGAAGCTAGTCACACCTCCGCAGCCACCAGCGAGATCACCAACAACTGAACTTACAAGCAAGTCTGGAGTCTCAGCCTGGACTACAGCTCATGACCCCTACCCATCACTTAAAAATGGAAATATGCACATCATTGGTAATATCTAAATTAGATCTTTTAGCCTTAGGTAGTAATTTTAGTATAAAAGCTTCTGTGTATCTCAGACCTCAAAAACTCATTTGAGACTTTCTCATGGCAATAACCGGGTAGTATAACTAGACCCATTAGAACCATTTTGTACAACCTTATACAATGAGAGAAAATGAAGGCTTTTTCACAAAGGTTTTGAATCATCTAGTAGACAACAAAAGCATGCACTATCTGAAAAATTATTTAAGACTGTGAAAAATTGCTGTAGTGTGCTTATATTACTATTCTTAAAAACAGTTCATGGACATTTAGTAGTTTCAATCCCATAGAGCAAAGACTGCCAAGAATTATTTTTGTGGTCTGATGAATTGGCCATTCATTCTTGCTTATAGCTTAAATGGCTTGAAAACCACCTAGGAATACCTCTATTACCACAGTGTCATCAATGCAGAAAACTGGAACAGCAGCCAGAAGCTTAACTCTGGTTAGTAGCAGGCAGTGTCTGCAATTAAGCCAGAAACTTGGATCGCTCACAGAAGTACTCATCAAGACCACTTATATCGAATGAGCCACTATCAATTCCAGGGGAAAGCAAGTCAGCATTTTTAATTGAAGTTACTTGTGGCAATTTTTTTATTATTTTTTAAGTATAACTCTAACAGTGACTAATGTTTATTTCCCTGAAACTTCCCAGATGACTTTGAATCTAAATTCACTTTCCATTCTGTGGAAGATTTCCCCCCACCTGATGAATTCAAGCCATTTCAGAAAATATATCCCAGCAAGATACCTAGAGGTAAGTGTATAAACATGAGGTCTGATAATTATCCACTAGGATTAAAAACACGGAATGAAAATAAGGAACAGAAACCAGCATTAATGTGAAAAACTGGGTTGCTAGCATAGGCACAGAGAGGAATGGGATTTGTTACAGTGGTAACAGGGACCAAAGATACTTAAAAGCACTTAATTACTTTGAAGTCTTAGTAGCTACAGAATTGGGGGTTTTGTTCATGAACTTGTGAAATCACAAAAGAAAGGAGACTTGATCCATGTCTTCCATCATGTGTTTTGATTTAAATCCCATGCATGGTGTTTTATACACCTGAAAAACAAAGGGACTTCATACATGAACCTTGTCAGGAAAATAATGAATCAATGAACCTTGCTTTCCCCGCCCTTAACTTAGAAACTTGGTATCAGGTCAATGCTGTGGGAGCAGAAGTTCACCTATCCAGCTTTGAAAACTGGTAGTTGAAGGTGCCAAAAGATCTTATGCCCATATTCTGCTTTTTATAAAACCCAGTCTTTTCTGTATTATTAGATCAACTATTTACCTCCAACTTTTCATTAAGTTTGTTTTGGTTTCCACGCCAAGGTTCTTTGTGTGACTTTTCATAGCGGCCTCAGTTAGTCTAAATCATCTTATGAGAGACTTTTTACTGAAGGGCTACAGAGCATGAGCAATAAATATATATATGTATATATATATATGTATCAGTTCAAAGGTAGGAGATAAATGCAGCATCCCTGCTGCAGAACTGCATCCAAAATACGTATCCAAAAAATGTATCTGTCTCCTCTGATTAAACCTGTCCTATCTATTTACAGATCCCTCTAAAAATCCTCCATTAAGAACACATGTGAGATGAGAAGAGTCTTCTGATCCTCTCTGGATTAGTATTAAAAAAGAACAATATCAAGATAATACATAAAACAGAAGAGGTCCCCATTACAGTGATAGAGATTACATTTGAATTGCACGTGCTGCAATGTTAACATCTCTATAAACTGGAAAAGCGACGTAAATGATACTTTTTGAACTGGCCTACGTACTACAGGAATGTTAGTACAGGCTTTTAAATTATTGTATATAGGTGGATATTTTTTAAGCAAAGCAGCATAAAATTTAAATTCTGTGTAGTGTTGAAATAATTCTTATTGTTATCATGCTGACAGGTGTTACCTCAGAATACTTTTTGCATTACATGCCTGTAGTTCATTTTTCCCCTTCAATCACAATTTTAAAATATTTTGGAAATTCTCCCATTATTATTCAGACATTTTTCAATGAACTATCAGAAATTAACGTGCTACCTTTAGTTTCTTTATATGTTTCTTCACTTGCATTCTACCTATCCTCAGACTGCAGCAGAATGTCACTTTCATGAGCAGATGGGCCCACAATCCTTTTCTCATCAAGCATGAAGAGGAACGATGACAAGGAGCTGTGGCTGCTGTTGAGCCTACCTCCTATTGATTACAGATCCTTATAGGATAGTGTCTGAAGAAGCCCAGCTGGGTAGGGTGGTCATGGACTTGACAAAGAAGACAGAAGCCTTCCAAACTGCAGGAAAAGAAAGTCATTCTATTGTAAGCACAAAAAAAAAAAAAGGTGTGTGTGAATACACATGCCATGAAGTATGTATGTAAGGGGCACGTGTCCTGCCTTTTCTTGCTGGCAAAGTGGTTATTTACCATTTGTGTGACAGACTGTCTTTACCTAGCAATTAGGAGGCCTTTGGATAAGGGGGTCCAACACCTACATTTTAAACAGGCAACCAGAGCTACTCTTGTTCACCCATAGCAGCAGTGAGGATTCGTTGTCCAAAATATACCACATGGAACAAGCAGTGCCCGAAGTGGTTGTTCCCTTGAATACAGTTCGTTGGCAAAAAAAGTAACAACCTAGCAGCAGATGAGACTTGACTTTGTGCTTTTAATATGCAGCCTGGGATAAGGTCTTTGGATCACAGATGTTCAGATCTGGTCATAAGGTGTCTACTTCCAGCAAGAATTACCCTTATTCTTGTGCATTTCACTGCATTAAGAGGAGTGTTGCCAGCAGTTCGAGGGAGGTGATCCTTTTCCTCTGCTCAGCACTGGTGAGGCTCCACCTGGAGCACTGTGTCCAGTTCTGAGCTCCCCAGTACAAGAGAGACATAGACATGCTGAAGAGAGTCCAACAAAGGTCCACTAAGATGATGAAGGGACTGGAACATCTCTCCTATGGGTAAAGGCTGAGAGCTGGGACTGTTTGGCCTGGAGAAGAGAACACACAGAGGGGATCTCATCAATGCGTATAAATATCTGAAGGGAGGGTATAAAGATGAAGCCAGGCTCTTCTCAGTGGTCCCTTGTGGCAGGACCAGAGGCAACAGGCACCAACTGAAGCACAGGAGGCTCTGTCTGAACATCAGGAACCGCTTACTCACTGGCATGGGTTGCCCAGGGACGTTTTGGAGTCTCACACCTTAGAGATAGTCAGAAGCTGTCTGGACATGGTCCTGGGCAAGCTGGCTGTAGGTGGCCCTGCTTGAGCCGGGGGGCTGGACCAGATGACCTCCAGCCATCCCTTCCAACCTCAACCACTCTCTGATTCCCCTTCTTACAGCTTTCCTGGGTTCCTGCACTTGGGTCACAACAACCCCATGCAACACTACAGGGGTGGAAAAGGACCTGGGGGTGTTGGTTGACAGCCAGCTGAATTATAAGCTGGCAGTGTGCTCAGGTGGCCAAGAAAGCCAACAGCATCCTGGCTTGCATCAGAAATAATGTGGCCAGCAGGACTAGGGAAGTGATCACCCCCCCTGTACTCAGCACTGGTGAGTCTGCACCTCGAATACTGTGTTCAGTTTTGGCGCCATCACTACAAGAAAGACATTGAAGTACTTGAGTGCATCCAGAGAAGAGCAACGAAGGTGGTTAGGGGTCTAGGGCACAAGTTTTATGAGGAGCAGCTGAGGGGTTGTTTAGCCTGAAGAAAAGGAGGCTGAGGGGAGAGCTTATTCCTCTCTACAACTACCTGAAAGGAGGTTGTAGTGAGATGGGTATCAGTCTCTTCTCCCAAGTAACAAGTGATAGGACAAGAGGAAACAATGTCAAGTTGTGCCAGGGGAGGTTTAGGATGGATATTAGGAAAAATTTCTTCACCAAAAGGGTTATNACCAACTGAAGCACAGGAGGCTCTGTCTGAACATCAGGAACCGCTTACTCACTGGCATGGGTTGCCCAGGGACGTTTTGGAGTCTCACACCTTAGAGATAGTCAGAAGCTGTCTGGACATGGTCCTGGGCAAGCTGGCTGTAGGTGGCCCTGCTTGAGCCGGGGGGCTGGACCAGATGACCTCCAGCCATCCCTTCCAACCTCAACCACTCTCTGATTCCCCTTCTTACAGCTTTCCTGGGTTCCTGCACTTGGGTCACAACAACCCCATGCAACACTACAGGGGTGGAAAAGGACCTGGGGGTGTTGGTTGACAGCCAGCTGAATTATAAGCTGGCAGTGTGCTCAGGTGGCCAAGAAAGCCAACAGCATCCTGGCTTGCATCAGAAATAATGTGGCCAGCAGGACTAGGGAAGTGATCACCCCCCCTGTACTCAGCACTGGTGAGTCTGCACCTCGAATACTGTGTTCAGTTTTGGCGCCATCACTACAAGAAAGACATTGAAGTACTTGAGTGCATCCAGAGAAGAGCAACGAAGGTGGTTAGGGGTCTAGGGCACAAGTTTTATGAGGAGCAGCTGAGGGGTTGTTTAGCCTGAAGAAAAGGAGGCTGAGGGGAGAGCTTATTCCTCTCTACAACTACCTGAAAGGAGGTTGTAGTGAGATGGGTATCAGTCTCTTCTCCCAAGTAACAAGTGATAGGACAAGAGGAAACAATGTCAAGTTGTGCCAGGGGAGGTTTAGGATGGATATTAGGAAAAATTTCTTCACCAAAAGGGTTATCAACCATTGGAACAGGCTGCCCAGGGAAGTGGTTGAGTCACCATCCCTGGAGGTATTTAAAAGATGTGCAGATGTGGCACTTGGGGGCATGGTTTAGTGGTGGACTTGGCAGTGTTTACGGTTGGATTCGATGATTTTAAAGGTCTTTTCTAACCTCAGTGATTCTATGATTCACCAGCTTGCAAAAGGGCACTGCTGTTCCAGGGTGAGCCTGGTGCTAACACACCTAGGCTATTTACAGTTACGGCATTAATTTATATAATTGCCATAAATTCCCCTCAGCTGCAGCTGTAATAACATTATAGATCACAGAGGAAGAACCTTCCCCATGGCCATGCCTCTGAACAAAACTATTTGGAAAAGACAGGTAACTGCATCTTTACGTATCTCTGCCTTTCTCTTAGTTCTTGCAACAGCTCAGTTATGCTGTAACACCTACTCCCACACACATGCATGCTCATGGTGTGGCGATGGTGTAAGGTTAAGAAGCTCTTTACCTGTAGGACTCTAAGAAAGCATCATTAGTCTTTTTCCAGCCTATTATGATACCTTGCTGTACATCATGTGAAAAGAAAAGAAATTAGTGATGCTTTGACCAACACTTACTGTCACTGTCATTATTATAGTTACTTGATTAATATGCATGAATATAGTAATAAGCAGGAGTCAGCATATACATTGCTTCTCAAACAACTGGGAAAGTTTAATACTGCTTTGAAGAATATTTTGTTATAGTACTATTAAAGGTGACTTATTGTTGGTTCTCATTTGTTCTGGAACTTGTGTATTGCTCTGTAATAAGTACTTTCATAAGGATTTTAAAACTACCTAATGCTAGGCTACCTGCCAGAAGAGATCTAAAGGAGAAAAAATTTTAGTCCTGTTTTTATTACAATTAGGGGTACTTTAGAAGCAAACATCATCTTTCAGGGATTAAATTAGAAAGCCTGTGAATATTTGCAAGTGTTGGTGAAATGTTATTTCCATATATACTGGATTGTTGTTCAAGATCCATTGAAGCTTCTGAAGTTGCTATTACCTGGAGATACAGAGAATCACACTGGCTGTCACCCAGCAGCAGTTGGTCCCACTAGTCCCACTATGTCCTTCCACTGAGCCACAGCTGCCCTCAAGACCACTGGAAGTTTTAAGACCACAGGGATGCTCTCGTTTCTCAAACTTGTAGGACTAGTGATTGCACTCAAGCATATTGCTGTAGCACAGTTTTGTTTGGTTTTTGGTTGTTTTTTTTTTTTAAATATACTACACAGCTGAAGCAAAAGCAACATACTATTAGAAAATTACTACCTGGATCACTGTGCTCAAAACAATTTATTAGTTCTGTCATATAAGCAGTTCCAAATAAGGACATAAATTCCCACAAGATAACTGCAAATACTGGTTTCTTCTTTCTTAAGAAACAGGCAAATTCATGGATTATGTTTTTAGCAGGAACACCTTCTTTCATCTTGCCTCCCTCCCAACTCTCAAAGGTTAGAGATCTGAGTTGTGCAGGAGAGCTGTGTGAAGTGGTATATCCTAATTTTGGCCCTCTGGATGGGGCAATCATTTTATCCCTGTTCTCCCCTTGTTCACAAATACCCAGCTACTCCTATCAGAATTCAAAGTGCTCACCAAGCAACAGCTTACAGAAGCAGCTTTGAAGTTCAAACATGGTATGTGTTAAATGTACTCGGATTAGGAGTATTTTCATTCAAAATACCCTTTCATTCCAAAAGTGGATTTCATGGCAAATCCATTTACTTCAGTTGTGGGCAGTTGGCAAAAGCACACTGCTCTTTCAGCTGGCTTCATCCAGCTCAAGATCCTCTGAAATGAAGCATGCTCCTTGCAGTCCCTAATATGGCTAGGCAGATAGAAGTTTTAGGGTTTACTTGCCTATTTTCTCCTTCCCTTATCTCCATTTTCAGAATACCTAGGCACAGGAGCTGTTCCTGTAATAGCATGGGAGCAGTGTATTGTGAATGGGAAGATTATTAGGTAGGCCATAAAAGAAAGTATCTTCACGCTTGTTTTCTGTAAGTGAAAAGGCCCAGTGTTTTCTTGTCCAATTGCCAGTTGTCATATAAGGCAATACCAAAGTAATGAGTCTGAATGGAACAATTTCATTAAAAAAATTCTGAGAAAGCAGTGTGCCAATATGGCAATGACTATTTCCCTAATGCACAACTCTTACAGTTTCAAGTTGAGGTGTTGCTGCCTTCTAAGGAGCTTTTATTTCCTCAATACAAGTCTGTAGTTCTTGACCCTGAACAGTGAAGGATTTTAACTCCATATGCTAACTTCCCTTATTAAAGTCATGGACTTCTTGTCTGAAGCTCCTGTTAAAAAAACCCCAACCATCTTTGCATGACACAGGAAGCAGTATTTACTGGTTTAACTCTTACAGTGTTTGCCCTATCTCACTTCTACAAGAAGAAAATACATGAAAAGCAGGTCTGTCTGTAAGACTGCCAAGGAAGGGAAGCATGCTACAGAACTGCACTTAATATAAGGAAGCATAAGACAGCCATTTCTAAGCCTAACCAGTTGGATTGCCACACCCACCAGTAACTCACTGATACTTAATGGATACACATGGTGAGCCAAGTACGCTCACCACAAAGATTACTAGGAACTGTTCAGCAGTACAAAGGCAGAAAAATGGAGAATAGTCAGGTATTGATCAATGTCCAGTTCCCTAAAAAAATTCCAAACTTGTAGCTTGTATATAAATATGACACCTTATTAATTGCATCTTAAGAGCCAACAGGTTATATATAGATGTCTTAAACATCCAGGCTAGCTCTGCATTTTAATACTCAGAAGAGCAGCCAGGTATGTTACCAACACCAGCTTCCCTAAGTTGGGTGCAGGTGAAGGCAAAACTTAATTCTAATAATTTGTACAGGCATAATGTCAGATGCTGTGCCCATATGAGGCCAGTGCAGCAAGGTCAAGAACCAGGACTTACCTTCCTGCCCCCTCAAAACTGGGATTTCAACTCTACCATTCTTTGTATGAATTAGCAAGAGGAGAAAAATTCAGGTCAGTTTTGCTGCAAGCCTAGTCCTGAGCAATAGAGGAAAAAACAGATTGCTTTCAATGACGATATGGCAGTTAGCCTGATGAAGTTAATCTTTGCTTTAATTGGTTGCCCAACATACATATTTAAACATTCTGTACTAAATTAGCCAGCATGCACACAGTAATTGGACCAGTCAGTGACTTTCTCCTTTCACTATATACATACACAAACAGGAACACCACAAGATTGGACAAAGGAAAGCAATTTGTTAACCGGATACAGCTAGCAAGTAACATTTTTTCCTCTAGAAGTGTTTTTCCTGCAAATTCACAAGTGCGAAGACTTTCTTTCAAGGCTTGAAGAACTTTGCAGTCTTCCAGAGAAAAGGCTAACAATAGCCACCGTAGCTGAAATGAGATAAAATTCATTTAAAATCCATTCCAAGCAAGAGCAAAATTGAAAATAATTGCCTGCGATGTAGCATAAGGAAAAAGGGACTCTGGAGACAATCCAAGCAGGTACACTGAGGCAGAAAGTTGGCTTTGGACCCGATTCTGAACACCCTTAGCTTAGTGTAAAAAAGAAGGAGGAAGATCAGAATTGGATCCAACATTTCACATTCACTGATACCTGGTACCAGAAACTCAATATCTAAAGAACTGAAGTGTTTGCTTACTTTATTTGAAGAACTTTAGTTCTGTGTCAACACAGTCATAGAAAAGATCCACTACTTCAGCAGGATCCAGAACCTCTGTACGAGTAAGGATATCTTCCATTGCTTCTAAGCCTTGTTTTTCAAGGTCTAACATAATCCTCATCAGTTTCTGGCCTTTATCCTAGAGGCATGAAACAACCAGACTCAATTAACCAGCAAATGGGCTCATGAAAGCATTTTACTGTTCTCTTCTGTTATGGAGATTTTTCAATTATTTTTAAAAGTTAGAAAGCCTTTTTAAGTACAAACTATTTCTGTTAATAGTTTTTTGGATGGTCAAAGGCTAAAAGGAGCAGTGCTGGATGCTTTATGCATTAAGAAAAATAACCAAGGAGTTGCTAAATTTAAAGCAGATAAGGAAGATGGAGTCAAAGATGGATAGAGGGAAATGGTATAAGGCTTATACACATGATAAAGAGGTAAAGCAACTTCTTAAGCCTGTAAACCGCAAACAGAAACATATAAGGTGACCAGAAGCCCTGAGGATCGTACAGATCATGGTATGTAGATCTGTATCCCTGAGATCATCACCTGCAAGATGATGACTAGGTCTGAAATGATGTGTAATGGAACAGCATTAAGACTCCAGATCCCAGAGAAGGCTATGTGTGTCACTCTGACTTCTCTTCATGTTTCTGGGCAGGAAATTCACTCCTGGAGAAGGTGTCATTTTGTTTTATCCAGATATTATTTAAAGTCTCCTATTTTTTAATTTTTTTTTTAAATTTTTTTAAATGGAGAAGTGCTGTTTGTTTTGCTTGCAGCTTTCAAAATTTAATTCCAGAAAAAAAGGCATTTAGAATGAGTGATGGTTCTCAGCTTTCCAGGATTTATACCAGCATTTGTGCAAAAAGAGTAGAGCACCTAAGCTGAGGTTTAGGCTCTCGGGTGGAGAGTTTTGATAGCATGAAGCCTAACTAAAAGCTACATTTCCTTTTCTACCACAACTTTTGGTGTCACACCATGCGACTTCAACAGGGAAGAGTTCACAAGATGCTAAAATACCTCTTTCCAAGTCTTCCCTAAATCAGCATCGCCCATAATGCTATGGGAACCAGCTACACATTGAGTCAATGTTACCACAGAGGCCACAGATTTTAAATTAAACCATTCCAAGGGATTAAAAACCACATCTAGCAAAAACTGTGTAAATAAAATTTGTACTAGCAAAGGTTACCGTGGTTTCCTTAATCACTAATGGGTAAGTCTGAATGCTGTTATGATCTTAGCAAGACTCTGACCTACCCAAATACGCACAGAGGAAAATTGCAGAAAACCAAGTCCCCTGTGGAAGTTCAACATGACTATGTGGGTCTTCCACAAACTGCCCGAAATACCAATACCAGCATGACTGGCATGCCCTGGTGATCTGTTTTACTTCCTTACAACCAGTTATCCAGTTTACTGCTGTAGTTGTAATTGCAAATATCAAAGACCAGTTACCGATCTACTTGCACTATGACAGCAAAAGCTGTATCTCAATCAGTTGGAAAAGCTGTACAGAATAATCCCACTCCTGCCTTTATTTATTCCGAAATTTATTCCCATACAAGATCTTCAACACTGTAGGTTTTTACAATGCAAGATTTTCAGCCTTCAGGTACCTGTTGCATAGCACTGGAAAGTATCCTTTCTTCTCACATGACATTTTCAGTTAATTCTTAGAAATTAGCAGAAATGCATTAAATTGAGATTTGCAACTGTCACATGCAAATTATTCCTCCAAGAAAAAAAAAAACACCTCAAACTATGCAGTTCTTAATCCAGCATATAATTTAAATTACAACATTCCTGCCATATGCTATCATATAATTCTGGTACCGTGTTGCACTAGCATCCAGTGGTCAATAATCACTTAAAAAGACTATATACACAATGGGGATTGAACAAGATAATCAGCTTGTCCGTTTGACCTTTCACTTTGTAAAACTAATGGTGCAGCAGAGCAACATTCAAGATAACCAAAAAAACTACGCAGAACAGTTTGTCCTTCAGAGGGCGTCATTACGCAAGCTAAACTTGCAAGGATTCTAAGAATATTCAGAGAATTTTTTTCAGTGAGTGACTTTGAAGTAAATCATGGAGTTCGGAATCTCCATTTACTTCTTTAATTCCAAGTCCCACAGCTCTTACCTGATCATTCTCAAGGACAGATCGGGCCCATTCGTGTGCCTTGTACAATTCATGCCTGCGATCAGGTTTCTCCTGGAATCGAGGTATCTTTTTAGCAGGATCATCATTGCCAAAAGAAGGAGACTGTACTTTTGGTACTAATTTTACATCATCAACAAAAATAAAGGGTTTAAATATGGACCTGAAAGAAACGAGAATTACTGCTTGCAGTAATAAGAGAGATGTTATATTTGTTATTGAAATGTTCACCGGGCTATTTTAAAACAACAGATACAGAACAGCATAGGTAATTCATCTACAGGAGGCATGGACTAGGTTAGAGAGTTGGTACCTGGTACTGGTTGGTGCCATCTCGCCTTCTCCCAGATTTAATTTTCATTAAAATCATAAATACACACTTGTATGGAGCAGGGAAGATCAAATACCTTGCTCAGTATCAGAGGATTTGGCATGTAATGAGCAGCATTTTAGAATCTTATGTTGGGGGGGGGGGGGCAGGGAATACATAGCTACCAATATTGTGACACTTCTCAAACAACTTCAACACTGAGTTTGGATCTAAACTCCAGAGACAAAGACAGACAACAAAACCCAGTGATCCAGGATCTTCACTCCTGAGAATCCGTGACTAGGTGTTGGCAAGTGGATGGAGAAACTAGTTTCCTCGCCTTTAGATACACAACAATATAGCACCCTGCATTCTGCAGTAAAGAAGCTGCCAGAAATGCAAGACTTCTGCAAAACATGATTAATAACCACAGTCAGCAGGTTCATTGCTGCTACCCTTCCCATCACTGTCATGCAGCCTTGCTGACGAAGAGTTTGTGACTCACTAGCTGCATTTAAAATAATGCTTTTTTAGTGCATTAGAGTGTAAAATAATGCAAGAAAGGCCTCTGAACAAAGTTTTTCTACAGCTAGACTCTCCACCTTTAAAAAGGACAGAAATCCCACCAAAACAATTTGAAGTGTTGCTCCTTTTTATCTCAAAGGATTTGCATCAAGTCAAAGGAAAGTTTTGGTAAGCAAGCTCAAACTTCATACTTAACCCTGAAAGTCTGAGATGCATAATGCAAGGTGCGTGGAAAGTCCCTTTGGCATGGATGACTTCCGTAGCCCTCAGTAGAACCTAATGCTTACTACCATTCTTCTTATAGGAATGACTGTCAGCTGTTCAAGGGCACCATTTTCTTCTCCCCATAACTTCTTTACCTCAATGCAAGTGGCAGATCTCCTGAATAACTGCAAGTGGTTTAGTTTAATTTCTGTGAATCCCAGGTGGATTCTGTTTAAAACACAACACAATTCATTAGTTCTTCCATGATCTGGCCCATGACTTCCCTTATCTCTTCTGCTGCTTTCAACTAGAGAAGACCAGAAGACCTGATTTAAACCAACTGGAAATTGTCCAATAAAAAACAAACTTGAGATACCTGGGAGTTGCAGATGTTTTGCTCGGTTAACATTTTAATATCATACAAGGCTACCTATAGTACACACTTCAGACACTTTGTTTCAGTTTTGCACCCACCTGTTCAAGAGAAGTGACTAAAATTGTCCACAACCTCATCAGCTCAACAAGAACCCACCGGAAAGCAATTAGGCTGGAGTAGTAGTTCCTGGGTCCTCCCTAAACTGCATTTACTCTAGAAGCTCTGAATTTAGGAAAAGTTCCAGATGCAGCCTTTCAGCCCAGTGGTGTCCATTTAGAATTGCAGCAAGATGCAGTTCAGTAACACAGGACTGTCAGGTCGCACGCCAACAACTACCTGATTGCATTTCTGGTTAGAACATGCTCTTGAAGCATGTTCCAATTTGGGTAGCAGGGTTTGTTTAGTATCTTTCAACCCATCACCTGCTCTGCACCCAAGGAACCCCGATGCTGTGGCTTACCTTGAAGGGTCTGGTGTGCCAGTGAAGTAATGAACACAGGGAAAACTAGGGTCCTGAGGCAGAACAGACACTATGCTAGCTGTAGTAAGGAAGGATTCAGAGTCTACACAGACACCACTATCCTTGTCACGCAGGACATCAATCATAGCTTGTGCAGAAACGTCACCTATATGAATGGGGGGGAAAAAAAAAAAATCCTGAGTGTTCAATGGCTTGGACCCCAGGTAAGGATTTTAGCCTGAACAGGCTTTGGCCTAAGATGACCAGTGACACTTGACATAGGCATGTCACAAATCCCAGTTAATAGTTTCTATTTAAACAATGTAAACCCAGAATGAACTTGCCTAGCTAGTAAAAGAGAACAGTAAGAAGCATTAATTAGGCATTACAGTTGCTAGCTAGGGAGAATGTCATTAAAAAGGTATTTTACAGGAAGAAGGCCATCATGTCTGTAACGTTGCTTTAGCAATCACTATGAACACACTACTTACATAAAACACCCATTTTCCTCTAAGAAGCTACCTCTACGCAAGCCCAGGCTGAATGGGAGCACCCTGATCTCCCACTTGTCTATTTCCATTAGGTCTCAAGTCAAAATTTTGAAACATCATCTCGCATTCACAGGTGCTACACCAACACTGAGATTTTTCTCCAAACCACTATCTACAAGAATTCCCTGTTCTCATTCTATTTCCTGCCTGTGTCTTATCACAGCTTTGTCCCCATAGCACCTCTGTATTTTCTTGCATTACCCCTTTGGCAGGCAGGGCTTCTGCCCTTACAACTTCTCAAACCCTGCACTGACTCACCCTTCCGTGCACGGGTACCTCAATAGGAGACATGGAATGACCCAGCAGTCTGGAAGATTTGCAGCCACAGCCGTCTGTCTGTAGGGGCCCTGAGGGTTTTCAGTGCTATAATCCAGGTTTATTAAGATGTTTCACCTATGGTTCTTCAGAATTACTGTACCTGCCTCTCAGACACAAACCACGCTCCATGTAATTCTACAGCCTTAGCAGGAACTCTGCATTGCAATAAATATTTCACCTCTACACTCTTCTTGACATTTGCCAACATGTGAAAATGCTAACAATCTAGTAAATTCACATCTGTGATAAAGGGCTTTTTATAAAAAGATTAATTTGTTCCATTTTTCACACATGAAAGAGCAGATACATGTCTGCCATGCACTGCTGCAGGCTGGTCATTTCAGAGCTATCTTGGCTAGCTGCAGTGAACTTAAACCATTAATAAATTTTGGTCTGGAAATAAACCCTTCCTTGGACTAAAGGCAATTAGCACATTGTCTGTTCTGGCAACTTTGTTCTGCTCGTCAATGAAAAAGGGACTTCGGTTTGCAACTGACTAGCACTGCTCTTCCTTAAACTATGATCTTAATTCCTTCCCCAAAAGCCTAAGCAAGACTCCAAAATGTAGAATCCATTGAGTTCAAACTTTCATATATGAGCCTTTTTTTTTTTTTAATACCGTAATTTTAGCATTAGGTAGGGCCACGATAATTCCACCAAAGCACAAAAGTAATGGCGCATCATGCACATCACAACAACAGTGAAGAAAGTTATTTTATAATTGCAATCCTGTTTTAAAACCTTAAACTTGAGGGCAACATTAAGTGCTTCATCCTAAATCGTGACAAGTTTAGGGACAGTCTTCAGTTCTGGTCTTCCTTTCCACAGTTTACATGTAGAGGTATTCTCCTCAGCAACATGTAGTTCTGGACAGAATGCCTGAAAGGAGGCAGTAGTGAATGAATATCCCGCTGCACACACAGAAGGATGGTTTGACACTTACCACCTTGCTTTTCTAGGCTCTCCTTGCCAGAACAGCAGGCTAAATGGTCATCAGCAAGAGAGAACACTTCAGAAAAATTGAAGTCCGAGTCTCCATTCCACCAGCCTTGACTTCTCACATAATTCCTTAGTTCAGGATGCTCAGCATCAATTTTTGTAGTTAACGAAAGCTGATTGCAAATGCATTTCACCCCCTCTGTAGAAAGGGCCCCATATTAAAAGAAAGCATTAATACAGTTTTTTTGGGAGACGCTGGAAGGACAAGGTAATTTCAATTAGGAAACAAACCATTAGTTAGGATGCGTATTTGGCATGACTGCATAACTATACATACATAGAATTACCAGTCACTGCAGGTTGCAGAACTCAATTCTCTGTGCCCTACTTAAGTATTTACACTGCCTTGTGATTAATAGTGCTATTCAGTCAGAATACCAGTTTCACAATCTGTACATCATACATTCTGACCATGAAGTAACAGTTGTCTCCAAATGCCAAAGCAACCTGCCTAATCTTTTCTCCAATGGCGTATTCCACTGCCACAACTGGGCTCGAGGTCTGACTTGATTTCAAAATGTATTTCAGCAAAGTTGCATTTAGTTTAATGACGCTTCTTTGCCCTTCAAAATTGAAAGTTAATTCCAAAAATGTTTTTAAAAGTTTATCAGCTGCTGTAAGCTTCCCAGTTGAAAAACAATTTTTTTGTAAACAGCAAGATAGGCTTATATTAAACTTCATTTTTAATCTTAAATTTTGAAGTGGTATGAAATAAAAAGAAAGTGTAAGTAACCTTCAAAGAATATTAAGGGGTTTTTTTAATTTGCTTTTCTCAAAAATACCGCAGTGCTTATATCCATATATCTACAGCATGAATAATAGTGGCTGCTGCAGATACTCCTCAGAGAGAATAAAGCAAATGTGTTGGAAGCCAGGGAAAAAGCTGATAAAGTAAATCTGTAAAGTAAAATAAAACCACATTCTGGAATTTGGCACAAACTTTTTCTTAAACAGAAACCAAAGCAGTATTTGTGAAAGTTATTAATACTGCCTTCCACAAAAGTAAGATTGCTTTTTAATGCCTCATGCATGCAATTTAAATAACTAACAACTTCCAATAGGAAATTCTGTGCATCAGTCTGAAAAAAAGTCACTGTCATTCAGTTCTGACTTATACTAGGTCACTGACAGTTTGTTCTGATTCACGCTTTCAAACAGCATACCTTTCAGGGAATGTTCTCGACTTGAGTGATAGGAATATTTTTTCGTATCAAGCTAAGCGAGCCACTCCTTAAGAGCTCTTTAAATAGTACATTTAGTAATTCGCATAAAATAGTATTTCACAGTTTTGATCCCCTTCAAAAAATGAAAATTTATCAAGCAAATAAATTTTTCCACTCAGACCGAAGAACAGTAATAGGAAGGATTTTAAAGTGTTTATCCTTAAATTACTGTCAAAGAGTTGCTTGATAAACATTCACTATAAGCTTTACAGAACTGCAGCAGTAATATTAGAACAACGCTGAGGACAGAGTCAGGAAAAAAACCCACCTTCACACTGGGGAATGACACATTTTCCCTGTTCTAGCAGCATTTGTGCATTCATTTGAAAGCTTAAGAGGCATGCTTATGGTTGCAAAAAAGAACCCCCTGAACAAAGTATGAAACAAAGCGCTCTTACATAGCCAGCAGCCTTTCCTCCTGGCAGCCTTATCAGGCTGCAGGAGATGGTAACTACTCTATCTGCAGCTCACAGGGACCTCCTGAAGAGAAACGCGCTGGTAAAAATCAGAACAGAGCTGCAATATCATTTCAAAAAGCTGCAAGCACCAGATGAAGGCAACAGTTTATTTGCAGGGAAGAAGGACTTGGAGGTTATGTATTACTGATGCAGCTAAAAAGGCTAAGTAAAAACCACTGTTCTTCAGATATCAGCCAGGTAGGTCAACAGAAGAAGGCAGGCTGTCACTGCATAATACTAGGAACCCCAGGAGCCAGCTGCTTTCTAGAATTTAGATTTTATCAGGACAGCACTAGCAGTCTTCCCTCCTCTATGTTTGGTATCTATTGTGCTAGAACACTTCCTCCATCTTGTCAGTATCCTCAAAACACAAGCTTTGCTCGGGACAGCACTGACCCTGCTAAGGTAAGTTGATTCACATTTGATGACATGAACTGACAATATGCCATCACACAACATTACACAGCCTGGTGTTATTTCTTTGCTTTGGTATTTTCAAGAAAGTTAAACCTCCCTCCTCCCCATATCTGCTACCTACTACCTTTCAGTGAAGATGAAATGAAGAGTTGAACAGATCTGTCATATCTCAAAGCATGGATCACAAAAATCCTCTCAAATTATCTGAATTTTTAATTCATTCAAATGTAAGTAAATTTTTAAAAGCTCTACTCTTATGAAAATTAAAATATCTTCAAAACTAAAACCAACAACTGAGAATAAACTAAGTATACACCTTAGACAATCGTATTGTATTAAGGCAGCACATATTTGCCAGTGAAGTTTTAAGTAAGTTCAGCCACCAAGTCAGTGATATCTAGAAGTTAGTTTGGCAGCTCTGGCTTCACACATACAGAAAAAGAAAGCACTTAAAAGTTGAAAGAGCAGAAAAGTATTGTTTCGCAGTATCAGACAAGAAATAGGGATGAGGGGACTGTATGTATTGCAGTAAAGCAACCAGCAGCAGCCCATTCAATTTACCACTTAACACAAGCTCTTTTCGCAAAGCTATTAATGCTTATCCTTCCCTCTTAATATTTTAGATTCGTAAGTAAAAATTTGGGCTTTAACTCCATCAAAGAGACGCTTGACACATTCCAAACCGTAAATAAAAATGGGAAAATAAAACACTTAAAGACAAAAAATTAAGCGTGATTATTACATAGCTTATGTATAAATGTGACAATCTCCAGCTTCACAGAAAATGCTGTTACATCAGCCAATGCAAACCAACATTTAAAAAAATAAGAGTAGTATAAATACAGAAGGTTAAAATCGATGATTTATAGAATCATAGAATCGTTTAGGTTGGAAAAGATCTTAAGATCATCTAGTCCAACCATTGACCCTACTCTACCAGGTCTGCCACTAAACCATGTCTCTAAGCACATCAAATATTTAATCAAACGTTTGCATAAATTAGTCACTTACTCTATGACTCTAAGACCAATTCTTCCAAGACAATTCTTTACAGCTATTTATAATGAGAGGTTTGCTGTGAGTAATAAACTGACCTGTGATTTTTTCTGCTGCCCAGTACTTTCCAGAAGTCTCCAGTATCCAGGCTTCATTTCTGTCCACAATCAAAAATGCACTTTGGAAAGTATGGCATGAACTCCCATCTTCATAATAATTTCCACCTTGTCCATGCTCTTCCAACAGAGCAACTATTACATCCAACGCTTCCTTAGCTGTTGCACCTCTTTCTAGGCCAAGTCTATCGGAAAATTCAGAGAGACACGTAACAGCGAGGTGTCCATGAGTTATTAAACATCAGCACTGATACAGTTTTAAAATACCAAAGTATCAGGTAAGCCTAGTGTAAGAATTCTTGCTGTAATGAGGTACTAGAATTATCAGATGAGATATTAAGTTATTTGTTTGAAGTCTGTATTTTCTACACTGGTTCTTTATTCTCAAGCCTATCATAGTTTTTAAAAAAGAAGTCCAATTACCAACCAATGGCCTCAACTGCACTGTAAACATGCAATGTTCTATTTATCCCCCCCTCAGGCAGAATGAATTTGAAGGACAATTTGCAAAGGTCTTTTTTAAAGTGACAGTTGTATGCAAGTTTACTTTTCTGTACAGAAGAGTAGGAAATTGCAAATTAGCATTACCAGACATCAAAAAAGGGAAGGAGTATTCAGTATTTCAATCTCTCTATAACCTCTCTTTCCCAATGCTCCAATATTTAATTGGCCATGAAAGCTAGGTGTATGTTATCCTTTGATGCATACTGCATGCTGTAGATCGAAGCATTTGTGCACAGTAATGCTTCAGTGTTCCTGCAGAAGCTTCCCCCCAAAAGAGTTTAACAATTAAACACCAGATACAGCTTTTGTCTGAACTGAGAGTAACCATATGTCAAGAAGAACAAGATTTTAAAAGGAAGTTTGAGCAAAGCAGGGGTACTTTAGGGAAAAGTAAACTGAGGCATGAGAATAGGTTTTAAAAAACTACAGGGAATGACAGTATCCTGCCTTGAATAAATAGGATTAAATAATCCCTTGATATAATTTACTGCCTTAATCAAGTAAACAACAAAAGCAGTCACCAGAAGAGTCCAAATCAGACATGTAAATGATTCCACTGATTCCAAAATGCAATTACTTGTAATGAGGAAATGCAGTATTTTAAACAGCATTATATCCATGCCTCCATCCTTTGGGAGAGTTACCTGGACCAGTTCAAAATTTCTCCCTGTCGGTTATGTCACCTTAATATTGTATCTTTCTCTAATAGCTCTATGGACAAAGTAATTTTGACTGATTGATAGCTCCAAGAAATTCACGTTCTAAAATTTAAGTATTATGCTCGCCCTTTCCATTTCCCTGGAAATCACATGACAAGAAAACACTACTCTGTTTCTTTCTTGGAAACTACAGTACACAAATCAGGTCCTGATAACTTGAATACAAATTTGTTGATCTCAATACTTTTCAACCTGATCTCTGCACTGGGCGTGCTTTGTTAAATACTGGCCACTGTTAGCCTTGTTTTAGGTTGAATTACTAAAAGCAGTGTTTTCACCTCTCTCAGCAGCATCTATTTATCACTTAGTGACAAAGAGTACCCAACTAGAATTTTAGGTTCTAACTTACAGTCACAATTTCTCCCCCATCACTTTCTTACTTCGCATTTATAGTCTTTCCCTGTCACGTTGTTTCTCTTACTATCTGAAACTTGTTTTGCATTGTTGTCTCCATTTTTAGTCCCTATGCATTTATGTTATTCCTTCATTCTTTTCATCACTGGTGCAATCACTTTTTTGGAGCACTAGAGATGCCAGTCTTAGCACATACCATAGACATCATTTAAAAGCCAGTCCAAAAGCATGTCTTACTTATTCCCTAAGAACAACTCCAAGAGCTGTCACTGCCACAGGTAAATGAATGGGCTGACAACTACCTTGACGACTGTATAGTCACAAGATTCAGCATTAATCTACTCCCTTCTCCCTAATTTATGACTAAAAGCATTAGGTTATAGTTAGATCAAACCCTGCCAAGAGACGTAACACCACATTAAAACTTTTAATAGCGTCTCCCTGAAATTCTCCTGAGATGGTTATAGTCTAGCTTTGTCTGCCAAAACTACAGCAGAGATTCAGGCTGAAGAAATACCTTTTAAATCATTTTTTTGCAAACAGCTCCAATGTTACATTTACTTTCATTTAACAAAGGCCTAGGCTCTGCTTTTGTCTGGGTGCTCCTATCTGTCAGTCACAAGGGACAGCAAAAAACAAAGAAAAAAAAAAAAATCCTACACAACCACACAGCTCATCTCCACAAAACTGTAGGTCTTGCCAGTTATCTCAGCATCAGTGTCCTGGGTAACTGCAGCATAACCCTCCCACTAACAGATTTCAAGGCAAGCTGGAAGAAAAGTTTTAAGCCATTTCACCCCAAGATGAGAGTTTGAATTATTCATTAAGAAAATTTCAGTGACTTAGTACAATCCACTGCCTCAGTACCTCCAATATGCTATCATAGTGTATTATAACCTTGTCAAAACAACATTATCTTTAGCTTTTCAGCTTCACATATCAGTTACAGGTGCAGACTTTCCAAATGAAGTAACTAACATACATGATGATGACATTCTACTTTATTCAGTTTTGATGTCTCTAAGGAAAGAAATCAGTAAACAAATTAATACCATTTTAAAGAGCATTCTTGACTCCCTGCCGAGACTGGCATCTCTGTGTGGCTCTGAAAAAGCGATTGCACCAGAATATGAAAAGAACAACACAATAATACAAACACATAGGGATTAAAAATTACAACAACAATGCAAAAATAAGGGTGTATTTTACAACTTTCTTCACATATACCTTTTATACGATAATGTTGTCCTAACTCTATCAGCATAAGCAAAACAGGACACCATCTCTTCATATGAATGTCCTTCCCTAAGCAAACGGGTGCTTTACAGAGGTACCTGTGCCTCAAAAACAAACAAAACTGCCGCCACACTAGGAAGAATATCTGAAGAAAATCCTGATAAGCTAGCCAATGCAACAATACTGGTGCAGCTTTCAAAGACCAGCTTTTGAATAAATCCCTAGAACAGAAAAAAAGCATTTCTTAGGAATTTGTGCTGGAACCTTTTTTCTCACAATTTTTATGTCTGTTGTGAATAGGTTCGTGTTCTCCATTTAGATAAACTGGGATGGGGACAAGCCTATGTGGAGTAGGACCAACTTCTACCCTTAAGTCAATCACACAAACTTTATTCATTTCTTAAGAATCATTCATATGTTCTGACATGCTGTGATACACCATCAACCTACAAATCTGTAGATAGCTGTCTTCATCCTCAGATACAGTAGTATACTAGATAACAGTTTTCAGCCATTAAGCCATCAGCCAGTTATTAAACAAGCTAAAAACTTTGTGAAATACATCATTACTGATGTCCATCGTGATCTTTACTGAAAAAAATGCTTGGTCTATGAGGTTACAGGATGAATTTTCAATTTCCTATTTCAACACTGACTTCAGAATTATACTACTCTGCTGAAAGATGCCTCTGGCCTGTTTAACACCATGCGCTCTCGCAACACCCATCTACAGCCTTTGCTGTAGATTTTAGATTTTAAATCCTAACTGAAAAGTGGAATTCCAGATGAGTTCAAAGAGAGAGGAAGTCTTCCCTACGAAAGAAGAATAATCACTTTAAGAAAATGTAGACGCAAACTCTTAGGGAGCCTGAGCATTCAAGCAAAATTTTATTCTACTACCTGGATGACACTCCTGGGTTGGTAACTCTTAAGCCTGAAGAACATGTTTCAGCTTATAAAGCATTTAGCTTCTTTTGCAAGCAGCTAGTCATACATGCACACACAGGGTGTCAGTCTTCGTCCTTCAGCTAAGACCTGACACAGATACAGAAGTCTAACATATATATAGGTGTGAGAAAAATTTGGCCAGCAGAGATGTGCATTTCTTAATTAGGCTTGAAATGACTCAGTTTATTTTTATTCCAGTAAATTCCAAGCGATAGAATTATTTTGTTCTGTGGATGGGTAAAAAGAGGCAGAGCTGGTGCCAGCTGCTTCACTACAGCCTATATGACTGATTTCGTACTTAATGGTTTTCTATTCTGTGAGATGATCCAAAACAGATAAGCTTAATGCAACTGGCCAAGTCTTCACAGTAAGACCAAGAATCACTTTGGCTGGCACATGAGGCAGATGGTAGTCTGCAACACATCTCTAGTTCTCCTTGCCTGAAGCACTCTCTGCATTCAAGCTATGGTCAATTTCTTTTGCAGAGAAGAGGGAAGGCAGGGTGGGTAGTATCTACAGGTGATGATCACTCGTAGTTTATGACCAGTTCCTCCTTATTTTGTTATCTCCTGATTTGCTAGTGCAGGTAAATCTAGAGCTGCTGGATGACATATATTTGTATGTTAAACAGCATTTTGACACTGCAATAACTGTGACCAAAATAAGCAGAGCTCTGCATCTAAACCAATGCTTTGTTAAAGTTTCAAAAGGATGGTAGAAGGAGGGAAAAAAGAAAAGTGGAGCTTGGAAAGTCACCTAACATAACCCTTTTCTTCACAGAAAGGACTGTTGTGATTTAACCCCAGCTGGCAACTAAGCACCACACAGCCACTCACTCCCTTCCTCCCAGTGCAATGGGGGATAGAATCAGAAGAGTAGAAGTGAGAAAACTCGTGGGTTGAGTAAAGCAAAACCATATACGCAAGTAAAGCAAAACAAGGAATTCATTCACTACTTCCCATTGGCAGGCAGGTGTTCAGCCATCTCCAGGAAAGCAGGGCTCCACCACGTGTAACAGTTTCTTGGGAAGACAAAATGCCGTAACTCTGAACGTCCCCCTCCTTCCTCCTCCTTCCCCCAGCTTTTAAGCAGCTACATTTTCTTAAAAGAGCCTCTGAGTCTATTCAGTTCTTCCTTGATGCAGTTAAACTTACTAATCCTCCTAGGTACAGCTTCTCCACAGATTCCTTCAGTAATACAGAGTTTAGAGAAAATACCAAAGAAAAATGTAACCCAAATTTCCTCATGGTTTTCTCATTGGTCAGATTCTATAGATCACTGATCATATTTCCCATTTCCACTGCAATCTCTCTAACTGGCTCATATTCCTCTTGATTTATGGTAGCTGGAACCAGATACTGTATTTCTGTAGAGACATTGTTAGAGAATATTTACAATTACAGTTTCAGGCAGCTATACACCTAACAACAATTTCTTCTAACTCAGGCTTCCCAGCTTGCTTATGAGAATACCTTCTACGGTTTTAATGCCCTCTTAAAAAGTCAAGGTATCTATTTCCTATCCTCTAGCCGTAAAATTTGTTAACTCATTATAGGAGTAAAGTAGAATGGTTTGACAGGATTTTTCTTGACTAACAGTTACTATCGCACATTTATCAACTCCTTGATATTTAAGTGGTTTTTTCCCCTTCAGGAACTGAGGTTAAGCTGGTCTATAACCACAACTCTTTTTAACTCATACAGCCACAATACTTAACCTTTTCCAGTCATCCAGAACCTCTCCTATCTTTCACTAGTTCTCAAGAAGAATGTGAATTCACCTGAAATTGGTTCAGCCTGCTCATTAAGTATCCTAGGGCAAATTCCAGCAGGACCACTGGGTCTAACATTGATTCGCTTAAATAAATGGTTGTTGTCCTGTTCCACCTTTAACTAAATTGAGTCCATTTGCTCCCTTTCTCTTTGTAACAAGTTTGCACCATTTTTTCTTGTTCTTTCATTTTGAGCTTTCTTCCCCCACCCAACTCTCCTTTAAATTCTCTTCACTACAAGATCAGCATACAGGCTGAGACTTACAGTGTAGCACAAGCCTTTTAGGCAGACAGCTTTAAATGAACAGATTTACAGGAGTTTGTTTGCCAGCATTTAAATAAGGGCAATGGTTTGCACTGGAATCCATGGGCTGAAGTGAGGTATAGTAGTTTGTTTATGCCTACAGTTGGCTATAAGCCCAGGATAAGCTTTCTAGGTCAGAGTAGGCTGTTGTAAAGCGGGGGAGAATGAAGGGCACACCAGCAATCTGATGTTAAAAATTAGCAGTTCCTTACTAACAACTTAATCGTTTTTCTTATCCTGTCAGAATAGCCACTGCTAGACTGTAGGGTAGGTAGACAAGGCAGATTTAGTGAACCCACATTAGGCTGGTACGTACTTGGTAGCCAAATTCAGATTCCACGTGTTTTAAGGGTTAACTCAGCTGTGTCTGGAGCTCTGCCTAGACAGGTGTCCTGCTTACATTGTTTTAAAATTTCCTAATGCCAATACCACAAAGCTGTTACCCGATATCATCATCTAAACCTTTGGTGTCTGAAAGGCTGGTCACAGCTCGGGAAGCCACCCACCTGACAAGATCCATTCCAAGCAAGGCTTCAGATTCAGAAGCTGGCTCTCGGGTGATGACGGCTTCATTAGCTACACAGACTCCATGCTCGTTAGCTCCCATTTCTGCCCCCCAAAGCCAAGAGGGCCTGCTCAGCACAACAGCATGAGTCTTCCGCACCTGCTCAATCTCAATATACGTGCACTGCAGAGACAGCAGGAACAGAAAAAGCAAAACAATTGCAAGCACTTTATCTAATGCTGTGACTGAAGTAACAGAAGACTTCAATGTACAGACAGGACACACATTATTTAAGAAAGTCCACGTCTTGTGTATGAGCGGGAAATTTTTTTTCAACAACTGTCATGTTTGAATCTTTACATCTTTATATTGCAAAAGTCTGGCAAAATATATCTCTTGATCATTGCTTCACAGAGTCAAGCAGAACCCAAGTGCTAGAATCAGTGGAAAGCAGGAGTAGACGGACTATACTGTTACAGTAAAGAAACACAGATCACTTTTGTACATAGTAACAACATCAAACCATTCTACCATCTCAGCTAAGCACAATCTCCAGTACTTCATTGTACACAGTGTAACAATGATAACTGGACAAAGTACGTTAGAAGGCTTCCCCCTCTCCCTTGCTGCCACCCCTGCAGCTGCCCCCAGGACTGAGACTGCTGGTAGAAAGAAAAAAAAAATTTTTTTAAAAATCAAGACTTGAAAGGCTTCAGTGGAATGCTGTGATAAACAGTCACAAGAAATAAAACAGAGGCGTTATTTTCTGCTGTTTTAAAATGGTCTACTGTAATCAGAGATCTGTGGATGTATTCTGACAAGTCAAAAATACAGAGGAAGGCCGCACAGATGTCCTTCAAACCACAAGGAAGAAAGAAATTAAATGTTATCTTTCAAATATATTTACTTTTCCCTTGTTCTTGGTCTTAAAAACAAGCACTGTTTTCCCAGACAGCATGGAAGAGAGCTTGATCCATCATTAGATCAATGGCTTGTACAAGCCAAAGGAACGGGCTTTACATTTTACTACTGAGGTCACATTAAGTTTTTCAAGGACCAAACTCCACAGAATTTTCTTTTGAGGACACTGAAGCTGTCTGTGGTATTTATGAGAAATCTCTTAGTGTCCATCATTCCTGTCATAACACCTTCCTTGCAGGAAGTAATCTGCAACATTTTTCTGGAGGAATATTTAGTCAGACATATCTAAGTGAGCAGAATGAACAGAATGGACTTGACTGAAAGTTGTTTGCCATGAAAATAAATGCTATGTCTACATTAAAACCTAAAGCCAAACAAATCAGTCTAAGATTATTAACAGTGAGAAGCTATTTTTTTTTTCTAACCTGTGTTTCCTCCTCTAAGGATTATACAGAATGATAATCTTCAGCCTCCAGTCTTGAGCAATGATTTTTACAGTAATAGTCTAACATGCAATTAAAATGTATCACAGATGATCTTTGATCAGAAATGGCATTTTTAGAGTCCTTTGCTCTGACCATGCAAGAAGGACACAAGAAATGAGCTTGCCACCTTCATTAGGAATTGTGTCTGAACAGGTCAAACTGTCATCTTTCTATAAAACCAGGCAAATTATAGGTGAAATAAGAGGATGATTTCTCATGGAGGACACATGATTAAAAAAAAAAAGTGAGGAGTGGGGAACTCTTTCATTCTAAGGAATTAAAAATAGGGTAGGGACATGCTTCCCTTTTCCTTTCTGCTGTGTGCTTAATTTTGATTTTTGGCTTAGGCAATAAGACCCCAGCAGGGACCCCAGCTGCTGTATCTGTTGGAGAAAATCCCTAATATTTGACAAAGCTGTTTGACCAAATTGCTTACATAGTAATACACCGTGATTTCGTAGAGGCAGATTCCTCATCTATTGAGGTGCAACAACACCCAGCACTGGCTAGAAGCTAATATTCGACTAATAAAACCACTTTATACAGTTCACCCTTTGTTTCATTTTCTAACCAAGGCACTACAGAGCAGATATTTCTTAGCAAGATTCCCCCTTCTCCATTTGAGCTGTCAGTAAGCAAATCTCATTAACATTCTGTGCAAATTTTTTTTCAGAGCTTTAGGTGAATGCTGTTTGGATAAGCACTTAATGCATGTGTGTGAGTGACAAGACAGTAACTATTTCCTGGATGTGCAAAAGAGGAGCTGCAGCAGCAGGGAAAGGGGTTGGGCCAAGCACCTCCCACATTACATACAAAGACACGACCAGTGCAGCTATCAAGAGACAGGTCTGCAGCCAGCCAGACATCAATTCCTGCACAGCACGTGTCTTGACTCCCTGCATCTCCTAAATGGTCAGCTAGCTGGAGCCATTCTGGACATGAACCTTCTCAACTTCACAGCAAAAAGCAAAAACCTAGACACAGTGTGGAGGAGACTTCAGTACTCCATAAAACCCCACTTGCACAGCATTCTCTGGCTGAATAGCCCTATTATACAAGCTTGCTTACACTGACACTTTGATTTTCTAAAAGGAAAAATGACGAAAACACTCTGAAGAGTCATAGTTAGGCTAAAAAAATGCTGAATGCCTTTTCTCTGCAAAACATATTCTGGCTATCCCTGCTACCAAATGCTTATTATGTGGGGCCTCATTCCAAAACTAAGCATTTCCAAAGCTGCTATTCTTTATAAAGATTTTATTGTCCATGGTAGTAGTCAAGAAAGGGGAAAGAGGAAATTGTTTGCTCCTGCTTGAAGCATCCAGAGCACACCAAAAAATACCTGGTTTTGCTTTGTAACTATGTAATCAGAGGTCAGAAAACATCCAGAGGCCTCTCTATGCACCTCAGAATACAGCTGTCACCTTCTACATTGCTGCTTTACGTTTCCCAGCCCAATGACAAGCAAACATGGACCATATTTTCACATTATTTTCAGTTTCCATACAATAACTCATGTACATAGACAATGTTCAAGTCTTATTTCTATAAATTGCCTTAGAAGACCTAAATAACAGAACACCAATCCAATCTGACAGAAGCTGACAGGCCTTGTGAAACTACCACTGTCTTGATTCTTGTTCAACAATCCTTTGCCATGGTTATTGACAATGATGAAAAAGCCTTGATGAGATTTTACCTTCCCATCAGAATTATTTATTCCAGTAAGCAGAAAAGTAGGCACTTAAGACTGATGTATTAAGGCAGGCATTTGGTTCATATTTATTAATAATAGGTATAAGCGTCTCAAAAAACTAGGGTCCAGATGTGACAATAGACTATTAATTTTAAACATAAACCTCTCAACTCTTCATAACTCTACCACCACCACCCTTAAAATAATGTCAGAAAACTCTTTTCCAGATAAAATAATATCTTCATGCAGCAAACAGAGGAACTGGGCTATCCACCTGTAGCCAAGACACAGCAATCATAAAGGTAGGTCAACTAAAGACAGTCATTGGATTTGCAGTGCAGCAAACCATTGCTACCTATTTCACAGAAATCAGAACATATGCTTGTAACAGGCCAGATACAAAAGGAAATTGTGGGAGAAAGACAACACTATCCACCTAAAAACCTCACTGGCCACTAGATCTCTAGAAACGGGAGCTCAGATGATGACAAGATTTCAAAAGCAAGCACAAACCACAACCTCCTTGTCCCCTCTCCTGCACCCCACTGATCTGGCAAATCCCTCCAGCACAACAGCATCGCAGCCTGTTCTACCGAGAGCTGTGCCAAACTGGGCAATGGCAAATAAAATAGACATAAGGTACTACTGTGATTCTGCTTGCTAGCAACCCTGTCTTCAAAATTTCTGAAGCATCCAGCCTTAGCATTTCTAACGCTAACATTTTTCTTTTGAGTATGAATGCTAAAACTAGAAGAATATTGATACATTTGGTGGCAAAGGCTGTGAGTGGTGTCAGGTTCCATTGATTTGCTAGAACTCCAGCCCTGAAAGCAGTGTAACTGGCATCATGCCCTGTAACAGTACGTTGCCATCAGGAAATATAAAAGTAAAGAACAGAGACTTCACATACAAGAGATGCAGCCAACAACTTTAAAGAGAATTAAGCAGGCTGGAAACTAACGACAGTTCTTTTATTTCACTTACAGTATCAAGAAAAGAATCTTATCAAGGCAGTTCTAACTATAGTACAAAGCACAAATGTACCTCCCACCCTAGCTAGGGCATGCAGATATGTTGGAGGTATTCCAAAAATAGACACGACAGTCATAAGCACAAGAGATTTCTTCTTTCATTAATGAAAAGAAACTATTGTGCAGCTTCTACTGTATTCAGGCTGCAGAAGCCCGATTCCTAGCACTGTCAGTCAGGTCATTATGAAATATCAATGAAATAACATAGGCTTCGGCATTGGATAACAAAGACAATGGTCAGGGAATGCTTTAGAAAGAAATGATCTTTGAAGAAGAGCCATAAGATTCTAGATTACAGAAGAGATTCCCAAACACCACCCCCTCATCAGCTCCAGGCTCTAACTTGGCATTAACTCTTTGCTTAACTACTTCAAGCACTGCCGTACCGTAGCACATATTTGAAAATAGGCAAAATATCAGTACTATTGCAGTAACTCAAGAAGTTGCACCTTGGCTGCTTTTAACTTGTTCCAAAAGAGGGACGGCAAAAATGTAATGAGGCAGTCTTGCAGCCTGCTGCCTCTGTGGCCATCAAGACATTGAGACTGATAGCCTGGTTGGAACTGCCCAGAGAGGTGATTCCACAGTGATGTGGGCCACCTGGGCCCTCCCATGGTGGTGAAGTGGAAGATTTGGAAAGCTAGAACATGGTTGTTCAAGAAAGCCCCTCAGACCATGTCCTGTGGATATGCCTAATAGAATGTGTTTTACAGATAATTCTTTTGCTGCTTATTTACAGGAACAATGCAACAGAGCTCAAAGGAGTGGGAATGCAGTAGCAGGCAATACAAAAGATGTGGCCAGCTGATGCTGTTACCACTGCTTGCTTATGCGCTAAGCAGCACTAAGTATACAGTGGTAGACACCTGGATGACTTTACAACACCCATTAAGCACAGCCATGACATCTTTTACTAGGAGCAAAACTGTTGTGCCGCAGTGGAGAGGACAGCCTGGGTACATCTCAAGTAGTCAGCCCTAGTTCTAGCAGTCACATAGTCAAACCAGAATGGTGAACAAAAGTCATCCAGTGACAGGATGAATCCTCAGGTAGTTAGCTTTCAGAAACACATGCTATGCCAGTACTTGTATCCTCGTGCTGTAGCGAGATGTAAACAACAGCAGCATTTACTAAGTATACAAACACAGAACAAAACCAATTTCTAACACAGCAGAGTGTCTCTTATTTCTTCATATTAAGAACAGATTTTTCCCTTTTTGTGAAGACGCTAATACACTTTACATAAGCTTCTGTATTTGTGTATTGTTCCTAGCTGTTTCTATTCATTGCAAGCAGTAACTGTAAAATTTGAATCTGTATAGTTCTGATCTCTAGCAGTGTAATTTATCTTGAAGACTAAGGATGATAGATTTTATTCTAGAAAAGAATTAGAGAAGCTAGAAAAAGCCAAACCGTTCCCCTGTCAAAAAGCAGAACTACACATCCTCTGACCTACTCTAACCTACTCTATCAAGCCACCAAGGAGCCTCAGGCATGTGAGCCACAGCATGGAGATGAGCTCAACAAAATGAAATACAAAAATGTTTCAACAAATAAAATATCACAAAGTGCAGCAAGGCACCCAAGGCTGAGAACACTCTGCGGAGACACTGTATGTCAGAGCTGATTTAGCAGTCAAGAACTCACGTCTTGTTTTTTAAGTTACAAATCTAGCAGTCTCCTGGGTGATAAGCAAAAATAAAACTGAAATAGGGACAAAGCTTATTAATTTCATTTTTTAAAACGGTAAGAAAGATTTCAAAGAAGTCACAAAAAGCCCATCACAGAGATATCCTTGGAACTCACAGATATCCTAGGACTGATTTCTTTGCTTGGCTACTTTGAAATACCTGCTCACACATCTGTTTTGCCACAAGTAAACAGCTTGGGTCATGACAGGCTAGTTGACAGTTTTTGCCCCTCACAATTCCAGCACTCTCCCTCCTCTTCCTGTTTGGTAGCAGAAAGGAGCAAAGAAGCACCACTCTTACAGTAAAAACAGAAGCTTGGAGAGGGCAGAAACACGAACGAGATCATGGCTTCTACTTCTGATCTGCTGCTGGCTCATGCATTGTGTTACAAAGCAAAGTCAAACACATTAGTTTAAAGGCCAGTGGCCTGCAACGGAGCAGAACAGAGAAAAACCTCATATTAGCCAAGCAACAGACTCTGCTGAAGGCAGCAACCACTTTCTCTCTTCCATAGTTGCTGTCTGCCTGCATAGTGACTCTCCTCTATCTCTGTGCGAAGTATAAAGGTTAGCTTAAACAAGGTGGCTTGAGGTAAGCCGTCTGACTGCATGCGTCATGAGATAGGCTGTTTACACAGCCAGTTACCAGGTCTCAGCTGAGAGGCAAGAAGCTGCAGCTTCCTAAACTCTCGCTGAATTGTAAGCCTTTAGACTATCACCTTTTTTATCTACATAGAGTAAATGAAAAGCTTCATCACAGGCACAAACACTGCTCTCCTTCATCAAAGTTTCCTGCCAGTCAGCACTTAGCCATGGAGGTATCATAGTGGGGATGCCCAGGTTCAAGCTCGCAGCTGCAGCAACATGACTATAAGTGTGACACTGTCAATCTAATCTGGAGGCTTCCCAAAGAGCAAATTCTCAGTAGATTCAGCTGCTGCTTGGCTTCTGTTACCAGATTCTGAACATCTTACCCCCAGATAGAATGTAGATAACCCAAACAGCTGGCATAAGAGGGAATCAAAGTATACCAGAACTAAAGTGTGGCACTAGCATGATGCTTGATTCCAAGCTTTTTATCTATCTTGCGACACCAGAGACCCCTCAGTTAGGTTCAGGTGAGTTTTTATGTCTGCAGTGCTCAGACCAATGCACAGAAAAAAAAATCTTACTGCTCCTCTGAAAACTCAGAGCAAGGGGAGGAAGGATGGTATCCTTAAAAAAAAAAAAAATTAACAAAAGAGAAAACAAAACAACAACTAAGGCATAACTGTGCCATGAAGTTTTAGAGAACACAAAATTCCTCCTACCCCACAGAGGGCTGGCTTTAAGCCCAGAAGAATGTTTAATACCAACATATTAGAAAAATTTTGCATATTCCACAATTTGATAGACTTCGTTGTAGACTATCCTTTCTATTTTCCCCCTTCCACTCCCCCACAAGAAGTCGCATGCTATTACGAAAAAAGAGCTTCTACAGCTCTATACTGAAGCAAGCAACCATGACTACTTTCAAATCATGGATAAAAGATCAAATTAGCAGAAAGGGAGGTTGATCCAAAAGAAAAAAATCCACCTGGAAAATTCAGGTAGGAAAAAGTCATCCACCAAAGACTTCTTCAGGAGAAAGAAAACCACAACAAGCAGCAGCTACTAGAGAACAAGAGAAATCTAGTCAGTAAAATCTACCTTAAAAATAAGACAGAGGGGCTTGCACCTTAAAACTCATACAGCATGAGTTTTCACTAACACTTAAAAAAATTCTTAAAATCCATCTATGGGGGGAAAAAAAGAACACAATTTTAGTAGAGAATTTTAAAAAGGACCCTATTTATGCTTAAGGGAGCAGTATTTCACCTGCACTCACAAGTTTACTAGACTGACTACTACAAGGAGAGCGCTGATCAGCATCTGCCACTGTAAAATTACAGTGCAAGGAAAGAACAAACTTTTGAGAAAGCTGTCGCACACACACACAGAACAGACCTTTACCAAAAGCCCCATTGTTCAGGGTCTTGGGAACCAGCTGACATGGAGGGAAGGAATTATGTTGATGAGTTAGCTGCAGGCTTACTTGTCTGGTAGATTGAACCACAAAGATCAAGCTTAAAATGACCTGCACTATTCACCAAATTCCCTTGTTTAAGGCCCTGCCACAAACTAGCTGAATAGCTATATAGCACAGCCTGCCTGATTCCTTTATGGCAATAATCTAGCTAACTACTGTGCCATTTTCAGTTACATTGTGCATTATCACATTTGAAAACGTGAGCAGCACAGAACATAAACAGCATATAGGCCTCCTGAGAAAGTCTTATAAAACAATCCATGTTGTTAGTGTGTTGAAAACCAAAGTTCAGAATGTCAGTGACAGTCACGGAGAAGTAATCAAAAATTGATACACATTGGATTATGTTACCTGCAAAGAATAGAATATAATGAAAAGTAAGTCCACCATCATTGCCCAGTGAAGGTAAAGGATCACGTATCGAACATCAGAAACCAAAGCAAATGTACAATATGGAACGGAGAGAAAAGTTGTTCATTTGGAAAACAAAACAAAACGCTAGGATGGATGAGAGGGAAAATTTAGTCAGAGGCATGAAGGATTACTGACTTAGAAAAACAGTAGTATGAAATTGGTCAACCACATTTGTCCGTTTGCAAAATATCATACATTTAATTTTCTCAGACCTGTTCAGTTAGTTTTATAAAATACAAAGGAAGGAAAGCCGTAGCAAAAAAAAAAAAAAAAAATCCACTCAACAATAATTGAACTATTGGCAGTTTTCACGTGTTTTAAAGAACAAAGTAATAATTTGGAATATGTCAAAGGTTACATCTAGAAGGTTTGACACTCCTCTCCACTCCCCCTATTAGTAATGATCTCTGACAACTCAGTAAGTTTGCTTAAAAGGTCGGTACAGTGTTGCATGACTGCTACTTAAAGAACATGAAGCAGCTGAATTCAAGTCCTTCTTAAAGCTTTTCTTAACTTTTAGAGGTACCACTAACAGTACACAAGGAATTAACAGGCTCTGCGCAAGCTCTGCCTATAAGTATTTGTTGTAAGACGAGTAGTCTTAGACACATCCCTACAATAGGAGAAATACATACGTTTCAGCTAATTAGCCAAAACTGAAGACCTTACTTCTGTTCTGATGTCACAGAGTCAGAATGTTTGAAACTGCAATCTTCCTATTCACTAGTGTCCTTAAGTTCATAAAACAGCAAAATGTAGAAGCAAATCTAGCAGCTTAAAACTTGGATTGTAGAGCTTTTATCGATTCAGTCAATCTTTCACAATTCCTACAGCAAAGGGGATTTTATGATACTTTTTTAAAGACCTTTGAAGTGGCCAGTTTGTTTTAAATTTTCCTTTAAGAGTTATTTCTAAAGATTGATATTTGCTAGACTTGTTCGATTGAACACACTCTCTCTGAGGGTGGAAAAAAAACCACTTGAACTTTAAAGAAAACCTAACAACTAAATCTATGCTTAGGTCTGTGCAAAGGAGAGCATTTAAATGACTGTGCAAAGCTACCAGACAGCCTATAAACCCAATAAAACAATTAAAATCAGTATCTTGTTTTAACCAGCTTACTCTACTTAAAATACCCATGAGTGTGACGAAGATACAGAGATAAGCAATTGCTTGCACTACTCCCAGAGCAACTGAAGATGTTTTTACTCTGTGCTGGGAGGAAATGGGAAGAATTTCAGTAAACATCTGTTTCTGTACACGACTGTATTTGCAAAATCTCAGGCTAGCTGAGTAAGAATTATGCAGTAGCACAGACTAGCAGAGGCCAAAGTACCCATCTAATTAGGGCTTAAGCCCCTACTTAAAATAGAAAAAAACAGTTATTAGCCCACTCCAGTCCCTTGTCTAAAAGTGCATCTTCACCACACTGCAACAAACTTTACCTTCATTTAAAAAAAAAAATTAAAAATAAAAAAATTCAACGTTTAACGGGAAGGCTTGCAGAATCAATCTACAAACTGCAGTGTGCTAGGCAAAGGGATTGTGCTCCCCGCTTCCAAAAGGACTAGCAAGAGAACCCCACTTATGACTGAATTCTGCAAAAGTCATTAAACTGCTTAATCATGGGGTGGGAGAGGGATCATAATACGTTATATATGGCTTAATTATACCTTTTTTAGCAAATTGTGACAATATCATCCCAGCGTAAGATATGGGGTAAAGAGACCAAAAGAATCAAGTACTCTAATATTACGTTCTTACAAAGTATTCCCCTTTAAGGATACAAACACTCCAGAGTAGCTTTTGGAAGTTCTTCTTCCACAATAACAGAATTTTTTTTTCATTTCCAGTTCTATGAAGAGAAGCTTTAAAAAAATTGCTCTGAAGTTTTCTTCTTGTCTTATTGTCACACTTGTGTTCTGTGTACTAGCACAGGTCTACAACAGTGCTATCAATACAGCACTGCAATTAACAGCAGTTAGTGCTTTTGGATAGGGGGAGAGGATTTCTTTATATCCAAGATTAAACCATTTAATAATATATGAGTTTTACTAGATGTTGGTAGCAACAGGAATCAAGAGAACATCAACTGTTAGAAAGAACAGCATCAAATCCACTGAAATTTGGAAGTCATCCCACTTGAAAGACAGAATTAAAACTCGCGCTAGCCTTAGGATCTCTTCTGAGGAAGCGACAAGTACATCCATAAAGAACCTGTAGGGATGAGACACGTCAGCCTGGTGGAGAACACCTGGTGTCCTCAGCCTTCTGCACAGCCACAAGGACAGGAGGAAGCTGAAGGCAGGAAATCTCACAGCTCCTGCTTTCCCAGTTGCCAGTCAGAGCAAGAACCTGTGGCCTCCTAACAGTGCAGATCAGGCTCTGTGTCCTCTGTTAAAATGACTACCCCCACCAATGCTTGTCTTTCCTTCTGCTGCCTCAGCCTCTTCATTCCACCTGCACTGAACACTGTCCCCTTTTCCCAGTCTTCTTATTTCATATGTCCCCTTGCTTCACCCTTCCACACCTGCTTGTCTTTCATTTCTCTTCTCATTAGAGTGAAGCTGCAGTAACAGATTATACTTAAAATTATTTTCATCAGGGTCCCTTTCAACCTGCATCCATGGCATCAGCATCCAGCTTCAGGACTCCGCACCCAGCCTGGATTCAGAGAGAAGCCACAGCATGGAAAACTGACCATGATGCAGGTGCCTCAGCTGCAGAATATGTCATCAAAGCCAATTGTACATACAAGAGTTATGTTTGGCTTACAATGCTTATCCTCTTGTTTTCCTCCTCCCACATTTCCCTTATCAGAGCACAAGTTGTTTGAGGTATAGATTTCTGGCTACTTGTTTTGCAACATGCCTAGGGTAGCCAGGCCCCATTACAACTGTCAAACAACCGTGAATGAAAACAATTCATAGGCAAGTGACAAACTTTGAAAATTTGTTTCTATTCCAGTTAGCCAGGATATTTTTCCCTTAAAAGGAAAAGGCAAGTGACAGGCTACACGGTGCAGGAATCAGATGTGAACGGTTCAGCCTGTCTGCTGGAGGAAGTACAGATCATGGATTTTTCCTCAATTAAAAAACTTACATTCCGAGTTTCACTTTCAGGACTTTCAAAAAAACTTATCTCCTCTCTACTCAAGAGGAGTTTGAGTGAGGGGAACAAGGACTCCACAATCTGACAAGAAAACAAGGTAGCATTCATTTCTTGCAATAATAGTAATTTCTCACAGTTTGAATGTACCAATTCACCCTTACCTCAACTTTGCTTCCTGGATCATGAGCTGCGGCAGGAAAGTAGACCACCTCCTGTACTTCATCCCTAGGCCGTGCAGAGTTCTTTCCAAACACCACCAGCCCATCTTTAGAACATGGGGGAAAGGCTACAAAACAGTAACTTGGGGGTGCTGCAGCCATCCTAGACAGGAAAGGAGTAAACAAACAGAAGCAGTGTTTGCTGAACTCATAATTGCATGCATTAGAGAATCATTCAGTCTACCACTACTTGTTGTAGCTAAGAAACAGTGCATTCCCTCTACCTGTCAGTTGATTGTGCAATGATAATGGAAGAACAGGTCAGCTCAGAAGCTTATCTGGATTTAATAAAAAGAGTTATAGTCATTTTCAGACATTTTTCACCCAAGCCTTGTGAGGACATGAAGAAGACAAAAAAAGGTAAGATGACTGTATCTTAATGAGTCTACTTAGTCCCCACAGAAAGAAAAAAGATATTCTGCACCGGAGCTGTTCCAGGACATATGACCTAGATGTACTCTGCTGACTCAGACAAGTGCAGAGACACAGAATAATTTTAAATAATTTACTCTCTCTGCTCCCATGCAGTTTAAAATTTTAAAAGAGGAAAGAGAAAACATGTTTGAGGGATTCCTGAGGAAGGACAATGGTGTAACTAGAAACAGAACAAAGATATAGCACAATTATATTAAAAACTGTCCATCAATTTATCTACTCAGATCAGAGAGAGACTGAAGCACTAATTGCCCTTTATTTCCTCTGTGGTTTGTCTGCATTCCTGCTCTTGCCTAAAGTTAATTGATTGCAGTTTATTTGTTTATACAGGCTAATGTGAATATTCTTTAAAATGTTTGTAGGATGGCACAAACATTTTAAGATTTTAAGTGTTTGCAATGACAATATTAATAAAAAATGTAAACTGTTTCAAGACTATGACACTACTGTAGCTGGTCTTGTGTACATTGCCATATCTGACATTTTTTTCCACCATTCAGGGAAACTTCTGGCACATACGCCTACAAAAGAAAAAGGTGGGGTGTTTATTGCTTGTTAAAATAGCACTCAACACAGATGCCTGAGATTTCTTCATAGATCTTATAATTGCAACAGAAATTCCAGTGCCAAGATGAACAAATATGTTCCTCCTCTCCCTTCATGATATCCTGAACCATTAAAATTATCTACACACATTTGGACTCCTCAGAAACAACCAATACAACCAAAAGTCTCCCCCAAAAGCTGCTAATTCATTTGAAAGACAATGCTGGGGGTGGGGGTGTGTGCAAAGCTGGTTTTGATCATTAACCTGGACATCTTTCAAACCATTCAAATTTGACTTTTTATTTTTTTAAAGCAGGACCATTTGAGCACACACCTCTCACAGAATAGCAGGCTTCCAACATTAAGCCAAAGAAACAACGCCTTTTGGATAAAGGCTATAATCCATAACGTAGTAATTGTTTGTGAAGAAAACACTTAAGAGTTTGCCTATAGACTATGAACAGGTCACACTGACGCTCAATGTTGCAAAGAAACTTTAAGAGAAGATGTGCGTTAAAGGTGTCCTAGACCAACACCATGTGGAGTGATGAATTGTCTACAGACCTCACACAACCTTTTAATTTAGGTAAGATTATATACAAGAATAATCAGCCAGTTGAGTTGAAAATGCATTAGGAAGCAAACAAACCCCTTTTTACAAGCAGAGGTTTGACCAGTGGGAAGGAACAAGCTACTATAAGCTGGAATAACTTCAGCTGATAAAATACATCCAGCAGAGGACAACCACCTGCAGGCTTGCATATTGTGCCACTAAGTCTCAGTACATTATTCGTTCTACATTGTCTTGCAGACAGACATGAAGACAAAGCCCCACTTCAATCGCTACTCTTATCACTTGCGAGTCATCAGAGTATTTGTGATTAAACTGAAATGCAACACGTAGAGTGTTGCCCAAGCTTCATCACCAATGAAACCATTTAGTATTTTGCTACGAATTATTCTGAGTATGTACATTTATTTTGCCATGTTGGTGATATCAACGTAACTGCTTTCCAGGACCCTAAGATTTCACATCCACCTTCTGGTAAGTCATCAGCGTTCTAAATTTGTCTTCTGACGCCTTGCCAGACCAGCCAAAATCTTGAATAACTTGCAGGCTTACTGTGGATCTCTGTATTCAAAAGAACTATTTTCTTTGTTCTAAACACAAACTAAGTGGATTTATTTGAAATACATAAGGCAGCAGAAAGACGTTAGATATCCAACAGCCTAGACAGAAAGGTTAAAGTGACACACAGTGACATTTTATTACATGAAGTTCTTCAACCTACATACCAAACATGTTGCCATGTAGGCTTAAAAAGATGGGAAAGGAATGCTTCAGCTCTGCGTTACTGAACGAATTGGAAGGTATGCAAGGCAGACTTTTACACACCTACAGACTACATAGGCAGGGAAAAGAATTAAAAACCTGTAGGCATCTAATATTCTACAGACTGCTGAAGTCCTCCTTGGAATAAAGCAGGCTTATTTGTATTTGTGAGCTTTTTGATTTTTTTCCTTTAAAAGTACCAACAGTTACTGAATCAAAACCAAATTGCCATTTTGGTAACACTTTTTAAGTATGAAAGCGTGAGCAAGCTATTCTATAACTAGAGTTCACTTCAACACAAGCTATATTCCATACAAGAGGGTATACAAAACACTGCAAAAGCTGAACATTACAACCTTGTACTGAAAATATGATTGTTGTAAGAGTTGGCACTGGGATCTTAAATTATGTTTCTAGAGAAGGAAGCTAGCTAGCAGTATACTACAGTTTAAATATACTCAGTTTGTTAGGTAGCAATTTTTCCTAGAACCTCATATGGCAAGGATGGCAGTTTCTCAGATACACCCACAACCTGTGTTTGTTCAGAACACTACTGAACTTCATCTTCCTCCATCATGTAACTAAAGCAGTCTGTTAGCAGCTACCTATCTAAGCAGGACATTTGTACTTGCCTACTTAATTTTCCCTTTTTTCTTAGTTCAACTTCAGGTTGTCCTCATTCTCTTTTTCACACATTTGCCACCTCTTTGCCCTCTCACAAGATACTGTCCTGACTCAATACCAATCAAGCATCTTTCATCAATGACATAGACAGTAGGATCAAGTGCACCTTCAGCAAGTTTGCGGAGGACACCAAACTGAGTGGTGCAGTTGACACCCCTGAGGGACGGGATGCCATCCAGAGGGACCTGGAGAAGCTTGAGAAGTGGGCCCATGTGAACCTCACGAGGTTCCACAAGGCCAAGTGCAGGGTCCTACACCTGGGTCAGCGCAATCCCCAGTATCAATACAGGCTGGGGGATGAAGGGATTGAGAAGAGCCCTGCTGAGAAGAAGCTGGGGGTAATGGTGGATGAAAAGCTGGACATGAGCCGACAATGTGCACTCACAGCCCAAGAAAACCAACCGTATCCTGGGCTGCATCAAAAGAAGGGTGGCCAGCAGGTTGAGGGAGGTGATTCTGCCCCCCGACTCTGCTCTGGTGAGACCCCACCTGGAGTACTGTGTCCAGCTCTGGAGCCCTCAGCACAAGACAGACATGGGTCTGTTGGAGCAGGTCCAGAGGAGGGCCACAAAAATGATCAGAGGGCTGGAGCACCCCTTCTTTAAGGAAAGGTTAAGAGAGCTGGGGTTGTTCAGCCTGGAGAAAGCTCCAGGGAGACCTTATTTGCAGTCTTCCAGTACTTAAAGGGGGCTTATAAGAAAGATGGGAACAAACTTTTTAGCAGGGCCTGTTGCAATAGGACAAGGGGTAACGGTTTCATACTAAAAGAGGGCAGATTTAGATTGGACATAAGGAAGAAATTCTTTAAGGTGAGGGTGGTGTAACACTGAAACAGGTTGCCCAGAGAGGTGGTAGATGCCCCACCCCTGGAAACATTCAAGGTCAGCTTGGACAGGGCTCTGAGCAACCTGATCTAGTTGAAGATGTCCCTGCTCACTGCAGGGGGGTTGGACTAGATGACCTTTAAAGGTCCCTTCCAACCAAAGCTATTTTATGATTCTACCTTTCATCTACTGGAGGAACCAAATACTCCTCCTTCACAATACCTCTGATAAATCAGGTTAACTTACAAAACCACCTACTGTCAATCTCTACTGTTGTTTTACAGATTATTTGCTCCTCCAACGGAAAGGCAATCCTGAAAACCTTAGAAAACACTGGGAATGACCACAAATACATCTCAAAGAACACTGTGATGCCCATTCACAGCCACAGTTCTCTACCATAGAGTATGTTAGTATACAGGCCTGATTTTCTCAACAGATCACACTTCAGACCTACGTTTTGGTATAGACAGAGGTAAACCTACACTGTATGTCAACAGGCCCTAAATTTGATTGCAGACCATTATACTCATGGATGGGCCACTGCAAGTTAAGAGGAACAGGGACCACACAGTCTATTATAGGCTACATCCAAAACCATTCTGCACATGAAAGCACTAAAAATAGACAAAGAGCTGTACATTATGCTATGCCACTACGTAACTGCTGCAGTTTCAGGTAACTGCTGCAGTTTCAGGTAACTGCTGCAGTTTCAGGTAGTTGACAGGCATCGCACTTGGGTGACCTAGAATCACAGCGTGCACAACAGCTGGAAAACTAGTTCTGAGTGACAGCCAACAAGGTAATATACTCCACTTGCTAGCCTTTTATTTGACAAAAATGTACTACAGCAGGGATGCAATATTGCAAGTGGTCATATTTTTTCTAGAGCCCCCTGGTCACTATGGCACTTCGCTTAGTTTATGTTCTGATTCCATGAAGAACTTTTGTTTAACAAGTTCCTTTATTAAGATCTCTCATTGTGATAAATCTCATTTAGAGACTGCCAAGGCAAATTAATTCTATGAACAAATCACCACTACTATCAGTGGTAAAACAGACGAGTTCCTAAGTACTTTGATGCAGAAAGAAAGGAGTAACATCCACAGGGCAATGTCTGGCTCCAAACACCACAAAGTAAAACAACAGGCATGACGATTATCAGGGCTTTATAAACATGTCTGAACATCACTATACTAGTGAAATAGGGTGAACATAGAAGTGCTATTGCCTAGCACCACCTCAAGAAAACTAACCCATAAATCTTGATAGACACAAAATACTAATCTTCAGGTTGAAAATATCAAGATCTGGAACAACTCACTCTAGCATATTTTCCATTTCACAGTATGAGGATCTTACAAATGCTAACACGTATAAAGAAGGCTCACAAATTCTAATTAGAACAACTTGTGCTATTAGTGCCAAAACTTGTCTACAATCAGACTTTTAGAGTGGTCAACACAGAATAAAATTGTTATTCTTTAAGTCAGTACATAAGGGTTGTGATATAATCTAATGAAAGCTTTGTTTAGATGTCATTTTTCACTTATAAAAAAAGGAACAGACAAATAATGCTGTTATAGCAACAGACATGGAGGACAGATTGCAGTATCCCATCCTCCCCTCATGAACACATGACTGTCAGAGACTGAAGCCACGCTCCTAGGAGAATAGGGACGGCCAGACATTATTCAGTGTGTTTTAGAGCCTTCCCCCTGACCCAGGAAAACTGAAATAGCTATGTATCCACAACAAAGCACTCTCATCTTAGCAAGTCAAGAGTTCAAACTGGAGAAAGGAAGATTTTCATACTAACTTGCTCAAACTTTTTTGAGGGCTTTTTTCCAGAATAACACTGTGTGTTGCTTCTCTGAAAGCTGCAATTTGGTACTGAAATAATCTTTTATAAAGTTAAAGAATTTAACTGCTACAATAAAATTACTTCTCGGAAAAATAATTTTATTCTGCCATATTAAACAGATATCAATTCTTTTCAAGCAAACTAATTTTCCTTGTTTGCCAAAATACCCTGAAGACATTAAGCACAAAGTAATTACTAGTTTTACAAAGTTACAAATTATGTGAAAACTGGCTTGACAACAGTAGTTTTCATAGTTGCTATGTCTTATTTATTAAAAAAAATTACCAAAAATAAATATTCAATATTATGAACTATTACGTTTTGAAGCTCTTCTAATAACTTATTGTTCAAGCAATTCCAAAGCTTATTTCTAAAACAGTAAAACTGCTTTTGCCAAGAGCAAGTTCTTTTCTGTGTCTTCCAACTGGAAACCAAAACAATAGGCTTATAATGAAAGCAGTGGGCAATAAAAAGGATTAGTGTGAGAAAACAGGGTCAAAAAAAGGGTCTGTCTTGAAATTTAACTCATGCTTATTGAACTGAACCAATATTTGCTCTTCACACTTTTTTAATTGCTGCTAACTTAATGCCCTGCAACTTTATCTCCAGAAGAGCTAAAGATGCCCCTAAAGTCACATATAAAACCCCTTTGGTTTTAATGCAAGTTAGGTTAGCTGGGGTTTCTGAAAGGTTAATTAAGATATATTGTTAATGTTAATTAAGATTTACACCAAATAAAAAAATTCTGAAGTAGCTATTCCTATGTATAGAGCTACTCCTTTCCTGACAAGGCACTATTTAGGACAAGTTAAGGGATTCACATGTACAAACAGTTCTGCCCTTAATATGCTATGCAAAATTTTTGATTTCTAAATTTTTAGGCCAGAGACTATACTGGTGTAATAACACCCAGTCACCATCATGTAGAGCAATACCAGACCAGTAAACTATGTTACATGAGAAATCAGCTACCGCCGTTACAGCTCCTCTTCACAAGAAATCAAAACAAAGCTCGAGCAGATGTTAAAGAAGAAAAGTTCAGCGGGACCAAGCAGTCAGCACTGACAACAGAAAAGCATTCACCTCATATTACTATGAGTAGAATTTAACCGTAAAATTTGCCTTGTATTGATATGATTTGACTCACAAGCTGGCAAAGCTTCAGCTTGATCAAGCCAAACCTTCACCTCGCAGCATAACTGCTGCATTCATTACTCAGCATAGCTATGATAACAAGTCTTCCAGCATGGATGGAAGCACAAACGACACACTTTGCTCTCATTCAGCTTAGTGAGGTTGCATAGATACATCACACAAACTCATCTTTCAAACATCTTCGAAGTTTGTCTTCAAGAGTTTTCTTGGCATAACTGTCAAGCTTTCTGAAGCACAGACATAACCAAAGTGGTGTACAGGGTGAAGTCTAAACCTCTCCTAACCCCCAGTTTTTCAAGCACACCTGTGACTGTCATAGATAACCCATTGTTAATGCTGGTAATAATCAACATCATGTTTTCAAGACCATGCAGGTGTCCACAAAAACAAGGGTAGGAGGGTTAACACCAACATTTCATCTCAGACATCCATAGCAGTTTGGTTAGAACACCAGTTTTACTGATCATATAGCCTAATTTTTTCCACCCTGACTTGTATAGTTTCTTCAAATTAAAGCAGTCTGGAGCAGGTGCTTTAGGTATCAGAAATATAGAGCCTGCTAAACTCCTTGCTGGTACGTTCTGAGTGCATTCTGGTGATGACAGCATTTTCTCTAATGTTTATATTGCAAAAGAGATTTGAGGTGCTTTTGAAGTCCAGAGCGCACATTAAACCTTTTACAAAGACATACAACTTGTTTCTGTGTATTAAAGGATGACTTTTTCTCACTATATTTTGGGCCTTTATAAAACAGAACCCCTGCTGTGCTAATACTTCTGAACTATTTCAGTAGTGTTTAAAGATTTCAATAAATCTGTTTTCATTGCTAAGAGCAAGGGAAAGTGACCTAACTTGCAAGAAACATTTACAATGAAAAACTGAGAGGCAGCATCTGAACAAGGGTCCTCAGATTTGGATCAATGCTGTCTCATTAGAAACACAAAAATATATTGAGTAGGCCACACATTATTTAGTCTCAACTCTTCCGTGTTTTTAATGCAGTGGCAGGAGAAAGGTCAGTTACAACTGTGAAAACTTTGTTCAGGGTTTAGTTGCTGTTTTTGAACCTCTATTTTAACCTTCAAATTAAGATGTTTCCCGTGTCTGAGACAAGCTTGTATCTCCATTTACAAATCAAGCCTAGTGTCTTATGCACAGAGACATGTGATCTCTGCATCCTGCAGAAAAGCAATGTTTCCAAAAACAGAAATGAAAAGCAAAATTCATTCAGCTGCAGGCATGGAACAAAGACAGCAAACTGAAAGGCACAATAATAATATTGTTCCCATCTTAGGAAACACTGAAAGGTTATTTTTTTCTTTGACAATTTGGACAGTTTTAATGCATGACTTATCAGGAGAGAGGAAGGTTGCATTTATTAAGAAATTAGAAAGCAGAGACTGTTCCTGAATATAAAGCACAAAACCATGCAACATCTGTGTGCCCCTGTCGTTTGGACATTTCATTATTAGACCTTAGCCAAACTGTTTGACTCTTTACTTACCGCCAATGCAGGATGATACCAATTTACCACTTGAAGGTGCCACACTCAACTTTGATTGCCTCCGTTCCTCTAAGCTGTGTCTGAGAAGATATCTAAGAGGAGTTATCAGCAGCTGAAACCTAGCAAGCCATGCTCAACTTTTCCTCTTTTTTTTTTTTTTGTACATTAACTACATACTGAAAAATTCTCAATAATTTACTCAAAATGAGCTTCCAGTCAGAGATTGGGATGGCCATTTTGTCCAGTAAGTTCACTTTTATTTTTGAATTACAAGAAGCAGCAATACCCTACACAGGCATAAAATCAAGTTGCATTTCAAAGCTTTCCTAAGCAGTACACCCCCTTCAGTCATTTAACTGAGCAGATGCATAACAGGTCTGGAAAGAACTGAAAGTACTTCTCTTGCTTTATGTGGGAAAATTTGGAATATTCCTGGCCACAGCTGCCAGGTTTCTTAAGACTGTCTAACAAATTAGATATTGGCCATCAAATGAGCATGGTAAAGCTCTTCACCATTTAAAGTCCTAACAAATGGTAAGATTTCAGCTGTTAAAGAAGTTTACAGTCCCTTGACCAACCAGTTCCATTTTAATTGTCCAATACACTTTCATCCAACCTTTCAAAGTAGGCATCTTTCAAAATAAGATAGGATCGTATATTTTGCCTCAGTATTCTGAATTATGTTAATGAAAATGTAATTCTGTTGAACAATAAACCAGGGTCAGTCATCCAGAAGACAACAGATTTCAGTCTCATTTCCATCACAGGCTGTGCATACAGGGAAAATTCATTATTTATACAGACTTTTCACTGAGTGGATGTCAATGCACTTAATTAAGTCTCCAAGCAGCCATAGAACTCTATGCCTTTTGTAGCTGCTATTACAGCCTGCAGTCTGAGGTCATATTTGTAACACTCTCCATTTCGTAGAGAAGCACCTGTTTTTTCCTGCTTCTGTCACTGGGGCTGAGACCCTCATTAGGACTTGCTGATATCTAAAGCATCTTTGTACAACATATAACTTCATAATGAGAAGTCGCTAACTGCTGCATAATACTTAGCCATGTAGCTTTCCCTCTTTGTAGAGCCAGCACAATCCAGTTTTGCGGTTCAGCTACGTCTTGATCACTGCACCAGAGAGACTGTCCACCTCCACACACAACTGGCTAATGCACTCTGACTGGTAGTCGTTTCAAATTAGCAACATCGTTATGTTAACAAGGAGTAAAAGAAAAAGCATCTAAGTGCCTTGTTGTAAGTCTCGGTTTAGTTTAGAATATAACCCAAAACAACAGCAAGTGTTACAATACTAGCAAAAGAATTTGTAAATGTTAGGATGTAATGCAGCACACTAGCATAAACCAGCCATTTGGGTACCTAACAGAGAGGCAGGTATGGACAGCAATTCTGTGCAATTTCTCAATCTGCTGAATTTACAGAAAGAGGAGGCCAGCAGACTACAGGGATAATGTCCAGCTTCACAACTCTTCAAGATCATAATAAATAAAGAAATTCTTACTGGAAGCTTCTAGCATAAACTAGCACACTTTCCCACATGCAAGCTGCATAAAGCATCCGTGGTTGATGACTTTTGAATGGGAGGGTGGAGAGTCAAATTCAGTACCCTTTACCAAAAATACCAAACTCAGCAAGAGTAAATAAATGGAGCTTAAGCCATGCCCTACTTTACCAGGAAAAAAGTTACAAATGTCTTTCAAAAAAGGAAGTTACCATAAAAATCTTGAACTCTAAGCATCAAAAATACTTTCTGAGGAGGACAAAACCTACTCATATCAATAACGGGTTTCCATCCACCATATTTGCCTCAATATAACACCTGTCTTTTTAGACTGTCTGTGTAAGCTCTGGGATCTAAACTGCTTGGAAGAGTTCAGAGCACTATGAATGGTTTAAGCTAACTTCAGTCTTGATTAATCTCAAATCAGTGGAAGTCCTGTGTTCACAGATATTAACTTCCGAAATATATATGATTGAGGGCTTGTTTTGAGGTTTCTTTTTGTTTGGCTGGAGGGTTTGGCATGTTATGAACTAATGAGCATGCTTAGAAATGCTTTTAACCCCTAATTCTAAACCAACTCTTTAAGACCAACAGCTGAAACAGTAACAGTCTATAACCAAATGAGTCAGTCACTCCACTTCCTACAAGTTCCTCTATTTATTATCTTCTAAACTTCTGAGTAAATTTAGCATACACAGATCGTTTGCATCACAGAATTTACAAATTGTACTGCAGCACAACCACTTCTCTGAGATTATTAAAGTTCCATCTCTTACAGGTATGGGTGGCTTTACTCAGCTGTAACGACATCTTTCACAGGAACAGATTTATATACACATGCATTCGTACCATCAGGGCCTTAACAAATCTGTCTTCTGCTTGAGATGCTGGTTTAATATGATTTTTTTTCCCCTGTAATTATCAGTACTGGAGAAAATGTCTTTTTTTTTTTTTAAGCAGGTTAATCATAGCGTCTAGTAGCACGAATAAAGATCTCAGACTCTTGCAGGAAGGTATGTCTGCTCATTAGCCTGCTCAAGTCCATGAAACCATCACATACCTACCTGGGCGTAACAGTATGCTTTGAAATGCTCATGAAAGCATCTAGATTTCAAGATGACTATATGAAAACGGACCTTTAAAAAAAAAGAAGGAGGGGAACCAACCCACGCCGGGTCCTTAAAGAGCAGAAGGGAAAGCAGCAGCTAGTAGCGACGGCAGGCAGGGAAGACAGCGACCGGAGAGCCTTGCTTCCCACGGGAAGGCAAGGGACAGCCGGGGACAGCGTTTTGCCGAT
>VYXH01004329.1:1088309-1107923 GCA_013397275.1 Burhinus bistriatus | reverse complement strand
CCCCCCTCCGGCGTCGCCGGGGCAGGGGTTGCCCCACGGTCACCGTGGTCCTCGGAGATCGCCCGTTCCTGGCGTATCACCGCGGACCTGGCCGGTTGGCAGCGGCCCTTCCCTCAGAGCCGTTCCTGCCCTTGCCCGGGGTCTTCCCAACGCCCCCTGCCCCCCATGAGATGGCGCCGGTCCTGGTGGCTGCCTGCTGCCCTCGGGGCGAGAGGTGGTGGCCACCGGTGCCTTGGGTGGGTGGGTGGCTGGGTGTACCCTCAAATGCCACAGCGAGGCAGAGGCCGCCGAAGGACGAGGACGTGAAAATGGTGCCAAGAAGCATCATCCACGTTTCACATGCGTGGGTGGCGCGCGGTGCATGTGACCTCCCTCAGCCCATCTCGGGGACCAAGAGGGGGCACAAATACGCCCTTCATGTTAGGTGTTGGAAGTGAAGGGGCTCGTTTATTCGGTTTTAGTCATATAATTGGATGGGTAACTTGTGTTCCTCTGTGTCATGCACAGGATCGGTACTGAAACTAAAGCAGGTAATTTAAAATGTGGTTGCTACCTCATTAACCAGTCAAACCACCGAAGGAGTCCACCAAACTTGGCAAAACTGAGGGGATGACCTCGCGATCAAGGACTTCTCTGCTGGCTGCGTGTGAAGCGTCAGGGCGGGCTCCTGCCCCTCCAGCAACTTGAACCCCTGGGGACCTCTCAGCATTTTGGGTGCAAGAGCACCAGCACCACCAGGCCCAGAGCAAGATGGCATTGCCTGTCCCTCTGAGGCGCCGTGCAGAGCACAGCATGCCATGGCACATGGAGTGGGTGGCCAGCTGTGTTTGCCAAACCCACCCAAATGGGGCTGTCCCGTGTGCTCCATCCTCAGCACACAACCTGTGCCTCCATACAGAGGTGAAAATAGTTTCACTGCTAGGTGTAATCATACAGGTCCACAGCTGCCTGGTTAAACGGCTCTTCTTTAGGAAAACAAGCATGGTTTGCTGGTGTGAGGCAGCACCTTTACACTTCTGTCCCTGTCTTCAAGGACAGGAGCCTTGCTGCATGCGCCCTTTATGCCTGCCCCAGACCAGTCACTTAGTGTGGAGAAGGGACTGCCAAGTATGTTTGATGGGAAGATGGAAAGGTTAAAAGGAAGTCGAGGAGGAGGTTGGAAAGGCAAGAGTGAGCCAGCAGGCAGAACAAAGAGCATTAAAAACTGGAGTGTTTCAGCCTAAGAGCAGGAGAAAGCTACTATGTTAGGTTGGTGCAGCAGTGTGGAACCTGGAGAAGGCACAGAAAGTACAGAAATCTATAAAACCACTTTATGCCTATAGTCCAAGAGATTTATTCTGTGCTATTACCTCATTTCACAGGTTTTAATGCATTTTGCCAGCAGAACTAATTACCTGAAAGTGCCCTGTCAGCATGTTCTCCATAGTGCTGCACAACTTGGTGATCAGAGTTGGGTTCCTTAGGGTATTTGCTTTTCTTCCCGTCTCTGTTCAGGAGCCTAACTCATTAACATGGGCTAAGCCAGCCTAACATGTCTGCAGAATCAATTGCCACAAAAAGCACCGGACTGATAGTCGCTCCAAATTTCAGTTAGTACTACATGTTATGCACTCCTACAAGGTAGGAATCAGGATGCTTAAATATCACACTGCTTATTAGATCAGCAGATCTAGTTCAGTAACCTGGTGAAAGAAAAACAAAAAGCCAGCCAAAACCTGCATATGGGACCCTACGTGAAAAGACAATTTAGAAGGAAAAATCCTGGAACTATATGTGGCAAAAAGAATTTCCTCTCATCACCACAAGCAGCAGAAGGATCCATGGGTCTGCGTGTGTTTGGAAATTATGGATAACCTTTGGACACCATTGCTGTCAAACTTAATTGCAGACCAGAAGTTGCAACTTAATTACATAATCAAAAGAGAAAATAATTTGTTGTTCCCAGTCTAAATCTCATTGAATGTGAAATATTGTGGCATCTGCACCTTTTGGGGGTATATCAGTAACCTAAAGAGGGACTAATTTAGAAGTCATCACTTAGCCTCGATGCTTTTGATTAAAAAGCAGGGCTGATCATTAGCAACACAGAGCCCTTCATACTCTAAGATCTTCCATTATATATTTTAAGCAAAACCTTTGTTTTCCTCTGCTATCAGTTTGTTGTCATCAGAATTACAGTTCAAGGTGTTTTGCAATAGAAAAAAGGCTGGATATCTCCTACTTAAAATATCTAACTGAAAGGTGATTTGAATCATTGAACAGCTGAGGAGTTTATACCAATTTAATTGTAACAACTTCAGCTGAACATAACAACCCAAATTCCTTTCTCTGGAGTTACATCAAGGATGAACTGCGTCATAGGCAGCTTGCTTCTTAGAATCAGAAAGATAGCCGATGAAAAGAGCAGGTGCAATTTAAAAGGGGGTTTAAATTATATCCTATAACACCCCACTTACATTACCCGTATTATGCTCACTTAGATGACTAAGTCTATTCTCTAATTACACTGGACATGATTATGGCTGAGTATAATCTACCTAAGAATTATTAGACTGTCTACAGAATGATTACATACTGGCGACATAGAAATCTTTGATGCTTCCTTTCTGTGTAAGCTGTCATGAACTGTGTAAAGCAGCAAGGATGAGTGGTTAGAGCATGGTCCTGGGAATCAAGAGAGCCTGGGGTGTATGTTGTTCTGCCATAAGCTTGTAACCTCACGGAAATTAAATTACCTCATACATGAAATGGGAAGAGCACTTACTTACAGCTGCATCTTTGAAATCTTTGAATGGAGATTGCTGCGTAAACAGAAAATACAAAATTATAATCATTAGAACGAAGCCACAATGTTTATCTATTGATTATTTGCTCTTTGTCTCTAATAACATAACAGCAGAATTTATGGATATTAGAAAATGTTTTTTTCTCCTGTAAAAGATGAGTTTCCAATGGGATGCAACATCAAAGAAAGAGAATAGGAAGGACACATCTTTAGAAAAGAGAATTTCAAAGAACCTGTATTCCGTGTTTTATCTGTGAAGAGACCAAAAGGCAAACACAGCAACATATACCTTAAGTTACAGTTTATTTTTGTTCTTTAAACCCCTCCTTAGTTGGAGATCAAAGCCTGTTCAGCAGAACTAGTACCTAAAATCCTCAAGACACTGCAGCACTAATCTTTGATTCATCATTTCCAAAATACTTTCCTCTGCAAGTTCCCAGACGGCAGTCATGCAGGCATGCAACCAATGAAACTAGTTTTCTCAGCAAACAGCTTTGAGAAGGAGAGAAGCTGGCTTAATGCAGATGGTAAAAAAGACTATCTAACTGTTGAAATAATTTTTAAAAATTTACTATGATAGATTTTGGTGAAAGGGTAGTGCAGCCAAGAAAGCCCTTTGGCTGCTATTCATTTTTGTTATTTCAAGCCACCATCTTATTCTTGTTCTCTCTGGTGGAGCACTGATGTGGAGTACGTAAAAATCAGATGAACTGGGGTTGTACAGAACAAATGTACCTGGTTCCTGCTAAATCAGAATTCTAAGCCTATACCCATAAAGGCATCCCACTAAACTTAAATGGTTCCTCTTACAGTGAGTTACAGGAATACAAAACTTCTTGCATACAGAAGAGTGAGTAACATTGAAAAACCCTGTGAGCCCCTACGATAATTGTTACACCATAGGCCAGTAAATTCAACTGATGTTGTAGAACAAATCTAAAGAGCAAAAAGTATCAACGGTACTTGGGTGTTTTGGGTTTTTTATATAGTCAGGAGATTGGAGCAGAGGGTTGAGAGTACTTCTCCCACACTAAAGGTGGCTTCGCCCATAACGAAGAAAGAGGGTGGCAGGTGCAATATTCTGGTGCGAAGTAAAGATGTCACCTGCTGGGCTCAGTGAATGTTCAAAAGGAAAGATAGGAGAAATCCTGGCTGCAGCGCCTTTGCTCAATTATACCATCGAAGATTAATCTATGTAAATGGCTGCAGCTGTACATAAGATGTCATTGTAGACACAATGGCAGGCTGAGATGTTGAGCTCTTACTCATGCACCACAGAAGGCGATTCATTTCTCCACTGCACAAGTGACATAACAGAACACAACTGCTTAGCCAGTGTCACAGGGACAGAAGACAGCATGCTGTAGTTACCCTCAGTGTCTAGAAACCTATCAGGCACAGCACTGAACCACACTACTAAGCTGCTCCATTGCACCTTCAAAAAGGTTGCCTTCTTCTGGAGTAATGGTTGGATTTATGAAAAAAGCACCAGTCTGTTGCTTTGTTTTCACAAATTTTATAATTTTCCTTGTTTTAGCTTTTAGCTTATAATAACTTGTGACAGCATACTTATTTTCATAACTGTAAAAGGTATTACAAGACACATTTATTATTATTGGCTTATAAAGTCCATGAGCCTGGAGCTTTTCTAGTGTTAGAACAGCACCTGTAACAATAAGGCTAAAGCAGTTGACAATAGCTTAAGACTCATAATAATAAATAGTCAAGGTGGGTGGAAGAAGGAAATATTGCATCCTGAGAAGATAAGCCAGTAATGACAACAAAGAAGCAGAAAATACAGAGGCAACGCCAGTACTTTCTTATGCGATGATCCTGTTTAAGCTTCATGTATGCTTCGATTGTTATGATGCTGCCTGTGCAGAAATGCTTGTAGCAGATCGATGAACTGGAAAAAGAGTCTTACTTCCCTCTGCAAGAAATGCACTACAGTAACTCTGTGCTATGTAGTTATTCTTATTAAAATTACATTAAAATGCAAGCAGATAGTTTTTCTCAGCATTATTCATAAAATCGCAACAGCTTGAACATAAATCACTAAGATAAAAAAAGCAGTTCTGGTGTTATGCAGGTGATACAGGAGTTCGTTAAAGTGACTGCATAGCTGAAGCATCTTTATGTTGTATTTTAGTCTTTAATGTCTGGATAATCTATGTGTAAATTGCTGCAAATTAAATCTCAGCACTTAGAGAAAAGATGGGACAGTAATGCAAGGGACAAAAAGTGCCACTACACGATTTATCAGCCATCTGGTGCAGTGCAAAGAGCACTCCTTCAGGGGAGGTACAGTCTTCTGATTAGTTACCACAGCAACAGGTCTGCTGAGTACACTTAAAAAGTTCTGCGTGTGTCAGCAACCTTTTTTCTCTTCTCCTCCCGTACACAGCGTACAACAGGGGGTGTGAGCAGTGAGCGGCGTGTCCTTCCTAGGCTATGGATGTTTTTGCTGCAGCATTTGCCATTATTCTGCTTTTCAGGAGCTTTAAAACTTGGGCAGTCTGTTGGGTTTTTTTGTTTTGTTTTTAAATATGACTTTAAGCAGTCCCGACTCCAAAAAACCCTCTCAATGATTAAGTCATTTTCCTTATTCATGGAAGTGGTAGACAGCTGCAGGTGGGAAGGGACCTCTGATAACAGAAATACTTAAAACAAATAAAACAAGTAAGTTCTTTTGGCTCCTGTACTTCCAAAATGATGGGAAAAAAAAATTTTTAAAAATACCTGCAACTCATTTTTACTCCTCTGATTCTCTCCTCCGTCCCACTGGGAGGAGCTGGGGGAGAAGTGAGCAAGTGGCTGTGTGGTGCTTAGTTGCCGGCTGGGATTAAACCACAACACTCTTTCTCATAAAACAGCCCGCATTTACATAAATGGCCTTGTCCACAATGTACAACTGGGAAATAGTGGTTAATAGGAGACTGGAAAAACAACAAAACTCAAACTCTTAAACTGTATTGTATGTTTCATGCTGGTTGTGTGTTATTCCCTTTAATAAAGAAATGTCAACAATAAATTACCGAGGAGTTTTTAGACTTGCTTATATTGGCTGTGGATATCAGCCAAGAAAAACTGGATGGTATGGGGAACTGTTCCACTGCCTATTTTTTTTGTTCAGCTTCGAGAAGAGAAGGCTGAGGGATGACCTCATTGCAGTCTACAATTTCCTTGACAAGGAGCAGCAGCGTGGGGATGTGCTGATCTCCTCTCTGGTGACCAGCAATAGGGCAGGAGAAAATGGAATGAAGCTGCATCAGGTGAAGTTCAGATTGGACATTAGGAAAAGGTTCTTCACTGAGAGGGTGTTTGGTCACTGGAACAGGCTCCTCAGGGAAGTGGTCACAGCCTCAAGCCTGTCAGAGTTTAAGCAGTGTCTGGATGACACTCTTAGCCATAGGGGTTTATTTTAGGTAGCCCTGCGAGGACCAGGGTGTTGCACTCCATGATCCTTATGGATCTCTTCCAACTTGAGATATTCTATGATGCTATTGTCTCTGCTATTTCCCCCCTGTGCAAGGGCCCCTGCTGTTTTCTCCAAGCCTGCCCTTGGAGAACCTGCCCACACCAGGCAGCAATGTGACAGCACAACCCTGGCTGGTGCTGCTCCAGTCTGTCCAGAGACACTGACACATCCCTGTGCTGCCCTCCCACAGCTGCCCGCTCAAGAAGCCAGGTGTGAAGGTTCGTAGCCAGGAGAGGTCTGGCAGAGCATATTAATTGGTGTCCTAGAGCCCACCTCACCAGCCTGCCTTCGCGCAGCCCCACCACTGTGTGAATGGCTAGTTGTGGCTGTGAAAGGGTGCCATGGTGAGCTGGACTTGGCTCAGGTTTGCAGTAACAGGATCTGGTACCAAATGGATAGAAGTGTTGGCCATTTCTGCTCCGTACGTCTTCCCACTGTAGTTTGTGCTAATTTTTCAGCTGCGAGATGAGTACCACGTGTCTGGGAGCTTTGCTTCAGACTGAGATTTGCAGAGGCAGAGCAGAGAATTATATCAAGGGTGCAAGTCTACATTGTGATGTCCATGTGATGGTGTTACGCCCAGGTTTTAACCCAACTAATAATAGTGACAATAGCAATAAGGACATGACAGCACATAAGGTCTGAAATACTGGATGCAAATGCAAATTCTTACCTTCTGTTAAAAGGAAGGAACATCGCCAGTCTTAACCTCTCCAAATATTGCGGTGAGCGTTTCTAAGAGTAAAATCCAGCAGGACATAATTTTCTTTAAGCTATGATTAGTATGTTAGCTATAGCCGTATAGATTCCATACCCAGAGATGGACACAGCGTCACTAAGAACATTTTGCTTTGTATTTATGGAATGAAAACCTGTCCTCTAAAGACATATCCCAGCAGATTCGAGAGACCAGAGCTAAGCTGTGCTATTTACTCCCAGAAAGACAGCAGGCCAAGCACACAAAGGAAATAGTATTACCTAGTTCACTATCCAGAAAAAGAGGCAGAAGAGGAAACATCAGCTGCTTTAAAGAAATTTCAATGGCAATAAAACGTAAGAGGACAGGATTGATTTAATGCTTTCAGTCTGACTCCCAGATGAGGAATCAATTATCCTGCGTCATTTAATCTCCTTAAGCAGGTCATGACACAAACTAGAAATTAGAAGCATTGTATCTAATATGAAGAGCAGCTCTTAATGGTAGCTAGCATCAGCCTCATGTTTTTCCTCTAAAAAAAAAATCTAACTGGGATTTGGGGAGCTCTGAAGAGTTGGCTCCACTAGATTTCTGCAGTCAGATCCAGATCCTAGTATTTTAAAAGTGGCTTTGCACCTTGTTTATCTAATGGAGATGCGGAGCAGTTAGAAGTAAAAAAAAAAAAAAAAAAAAAAAAGAGAGAGAGAGAAAAATAATACCCCTGGGGACAAACTCCAGCCCTCCATCAGGAACATGGCCTTCAGAAACCGTGAACAAAATTGCTTACCTGACATGTTCCAAACTATCCTCTATCTTCATGGCAAATTTCTCAGCTAGACCAAGCTCCTACTTTTTTTACATTGCTCAAGAGAATAGAAGTACCACACAGCTCCTAACTGGGTGGGGTGCAACCCCTAGCAAAACCAGCCTGCTTTTGGATCAGAACCTCCTAGAAGGAAGAAATGTGATGCAGGAGGAGGCTCCATCTGAATACCCTCCAGACTGGGAAAGCAGATAATGAAGGTCCTTGTCCCTGTAACAGATATTTAGCTTCCTACTGAGCTTTTCAATTACATTTCTTGTGTGAAACTGTTGACATAATCAAGCACAAGCATGAAAACAGAAGTAGGATAGCTAAAGAAAGATCCTCATTTTGTCAGTTGTTTTTCCTACGTACCAGGAGAAAACTAGGACACAGAACGTAAGCATTACGATTAACTTTCAAGAGAGGCTAAAATTATCCAGGATTATACAAATATAAGCAGTTTTTGTTTGTTTGATTTCCTGTTACCAAAAACAATTCAGTGTTGAAGATATATGAAGGGTTTTGGGATGGTGGGGTTTGGGGTTTTTGTGGTTTTTTTCTTGCAAAAGCTGTATAATGTGGCTGATGTATTTTTAAGAAGCAGTCAAACGCAACATACCTATTCTGAATATTCTTTAATGGACCTTGGACGTGTGAATTTAAACTTTGTCATAAGAGTAAAAATCCATATAGAAACTGGCTGAAGCAGTGATTTCTAGTCAAAGTTGGATCCGGACCCAGCTTTATAATTTGCAGTACCTACATCAGTGGCTGCCAAAGTTCCTTCTGCCAAGTAAGCAGATGCCAGAGGATCTAGGAAACAAAATCTTGTGCATTTCTCACATCGCTCTGCATACTTCCACTCTGTCTTACCACATTTCCTCTAGCTTTGCTCCTTTTCCCAGAATGCCCCACAGCAGCGAGCTCTCTCATCCTGCTGATAGTCACCTGCAATCTGAAGCTGGGATTTCTGGGTCAAGAAATACAGCAGAAACGATGGGGTGCAGGGAGCACATACAACAAAGCCAACTGTCCTTTAAAGGCTGACCTGTACCACCTATTTTTACACTGAAGTATTCAGGAAAAACACTGTGGATCATTTTTGTCCTAAATGTAATGAAGAAACAACTATGGTAGCAGTTTGTTCAATATGTACTTAACGCTGCAGTTTTATGACTCCGTTACATACAGGACTCACCAAAACACCTCTATACTGGGGATGCTGCTGGCAGCACAAGGACGTAAGGTACTGAAAAGCAAAGATTTTAAGACCCAATAAAGTGATTCCCTCATTTTCAACACTGTTTGCCTTGTCAGATGATCTCAAAGAAGAATGCTTTAAAAAACATTTCAGACTAAAAGCACCATTCCTGAAGCTTTGCCAAAAGCCTTCTTGTGTCACTGCATTGCATCAAGAATTTTCAAAAAAACGAGCTCTAAAGGCTGCTTCTGTACCTACAGAAGGCAGAAACTCCCACTGTAATTGCTGGGTAGTGGCTCTGAATGACAGGCTGCCATTCTAAAAACCATCAGTACATATTTTCCTATATAACCACAAAACAACAAGAAACGTGTGAAAAAGGCTATAAGCTGCAGGAGGAACGATCCAGTATGTGCTTACAACACTGTTTTGAGCCCTCTCCACTTTTTCAAGTGCAGCATTTTACAGACAAGCAGCAAGGATTTGTTTCTTCAGGGGAAATACACCTTGCACTTCACACCTAAGCCAGCCAAAACGCTGCTGAGTGCCAATGAAGTTCCCATATTCCTTCTCCTCTTGGAGGACAAGCAGCTGCCTGCCTCTACTCTCCTGCAGGTCGCTAGCTGGCTCCTGCTGGCACTGCAGCAGTACGCCCTGCGGATTAACAAGCAGATGCCATTGAGGTTAAGACAGGCAGTACTCTTTCTACCTAAGAAATCCCTTCATCCTCACAAGACTGTAACGATAGCAAACGGTAATAAAATTGAAGTGACTTCTCAAATCTGCTGCTGATTCTGCACTTTTGAAAGGGGTTTTTTTTTCAGTTCAATTTCAGAAATTTAACACAGCTACCAAGAAAAGCACCAAGAGCAAAAACCATCCACTGCTCTGGCATAAACCTACACACAACACCAAATAAAGCATCTTGATCCTGCAGCTTTAATACTGTGCTGGCATTAACAAATTAAGTACATGTTGACTGAAAGTTATTTTTATTAAATGCTTTAAAAATCCAAGTAGAAGATAATACATATGTACATTTCACAGCATTCACTGACTCCACACTCCTATTTAATGCAAAGGAAAGTTGGCCCTTACTGAAGGCATACACTGGCACCCCATTATTTAAGCTTAACTTTTTATATTTGGTCAGTAATCTGGGACAAGTTTTATCTCATGCTTTTATGCTTTCATTCCCCAGCCACATTTTCAGGGAACATTGCTAAACACTGCAAACAATCACCCAAAACCCTGTCAGACGCAATGCAAGTCTCAGCTCTGCTCTTCCCAGCAGTGCGCACACACAGTATTTCCTCTTTGGTTGGTTGAGTACCTGCCAATTCCCTTGTCTAGGCTTCCCATGCAGTCAATAGGGAAAGACAGGAAACTATTTGATAAGGCATCTATCCCAATACAACATGAACAATATAAATGTGAGGAGTTGCTCCCGAGTGCCTCGTGCTCTGGTGACTGTAGGGGAAATCAAGACACACAGCACAGAACATGCAAGCAACCCTGGGAGAGCTGAAGTTGGGCAAGCCTAATTTTCATAAGCAATGAGAGAAAAAAAATTAAAAAAAAAATCAATATGCAAAATCATGACAGGTAAGAGCTAAATAGGTAATGATTATTCATTATTTCTTCACAATACAAGTATCAGGACAGGGAAGAAACCTAAAAACAAAGGGAAGCATTTTCCTCGCTGTTCTACAGTGAAACTCACTGCCATAGAACATTATGGAAGCAAAAGTATAAATGGGTTCAAGAAAACTAGATAGCATAATTGACGAAAAAGACCTAAAGGTAACTGAAAATAAAGTATGTGGCCAGAATTCCATATCATGTAGGCCATCAGCCACAAAATGCTAGCTGCTGGAAGAAAAAAAAAAAAAAACCACCAAAGTGAAACACCCCACCACCCCATACCTTCACTTACATTTCCCGCCCCCTCCCCCCCAAACAGTCACCATTGACAGTAATCTGTAATGCCCATATGTAGCTAAACTGTGTTTAATATAGTCTTCTAATACTTACTTGCAACACTAGGTGGCAGGGAACACATCTAGCTCATCTACAGCATTGAGAACCTTGAACGTAGAGTCTCACTTGGCAATAGTTAAGGATTAGTGCAATGCAGCAATCTCTGTTTCAAAGAGCTCGATTTGCTTTGTGTCCATACGCAGCCTCGAGCAACATTTTTCGAGTAAAATACTGTGTTCAGAGACCCATGTGTCACTGGTGCCAGAATACAGGCTAACTCCTTCCCTGAGATATCCTGCCCTCTCATTTAAGACACCATGGACAATTGCAAAGTGTTTCTTTGTCTCCAGAAACAGTTCAAACAAACACAAAATGGAGTTGAAATCGTCATGGTCTCCACCCCTGTAAAGACACACCACCGTAACATTTACCTCATGCCTCTATTTTTCTAAAAAGTCACTTTATTATTTAAAATTCACATCACTTGTGTGCTACTTGTGAAAATACTGCAAAGAGGCAATGATAAAACAAATTCTGCAACTCGGCAGTTGCAAAGCAAGCAAGCCAATGCAAATTGTTCTTCAGGCCATACTGATCCTCCTCTTCTTCTGCAAATGGGAAAATCTTCAGACTTGTAACATTTTGCTCAAGATCTCCCTCAAAACTTGAGAGGGGAAAGGTATGATCTTTCTTCATGAATGCAAGCTCTGAGCTTCAAAACAAGGGCATGTGTATATATAAAGGACACCACCTCTGCACTGCAGCATAACTTGCTATTTTCCAAGTTACAGACATCTAGAATGTTGCTGACATTAAAAGTGAAAGTCTGACATTTAACTCCTACTTTGTTGACACGATTTAAAGAAAGATGCAGCCAATTATTGGCACTCTCCCTTTAGAAGAGCAAAATCAGCATAGGATAGTCATTCTTCTCATTCAGCTTTGTATCAGTTTCTCAGCTGTATAACAAGATGCTGATACCTTCTAGCACATTTTTTTAAAAATCTGCACCAAAAAAAGCAAGGTCAGCACACTGCTCTTTAAGCAGTGACACACAAGAAGGAAGGTCGAGTAACTAAGGCCATAGACTAGCAGTTATACATAAAGGAGTCACTGAAAGTGATCTTAACACAGAAATCACAGAAAGGCACTGAACTGGATTTTGATTTTCACAACATTTGATAACTGGAAAGTTTGTTTCATTTCTGAAAAATAAGTTAATACAAAATTTAAAAAACACTGATGTACAAGTCTGCTGCATAAAAGGTACATTTTCATACTTTAGAATAGTTTAAAACATTTGTACATAATGAACAGAAATTCTCTTTTATATAAACAAAGGCTGTTTCTTTGCCAAGAGCAGCTGTCAACTCCAAAACACAGAATTAAGACAAGAGCACCAGACAGTCTTAAGTCACTGCCATTTGTGTCAAAAAAATTACGCCACCCTTTTCTACAGCTCATCATGCTTGTACGTAAATTCCCTTGCAGATATAAACCCATCACTGTCTTCATCTTCTTTATCAAATATATCTTCAACCAAAGCATCATGCTGGGTGTCATTTACCACTGCTCCATGCTTTTCAAATTCTTTCTTCAAGTAAATTTTCACCTATTAGACAAAAAGGTGAAAATTAATGTTTTTAGGCTTATGAAAGGATTGGTTACTGTAGCGTAAGAGAGGGCCACTATGTTCAGCATGGTAGTATTAGACAATAGGTATCTTCCTTCCTGTTCCAATACCAGAATACTACTTGTCTGACTGATTTTGCAGCCCCCTTCAGTGATGAAAGGCTCTTTAGTAATATAAGAGAGAGTAAAACTAGCAAATCAGTTGCCATACCTTTATGGTATCTGACAGAAAAATGAGCCAGGAATACTGTATAGACATCAGATGACAGGTTAAGTATAAATAGCTAGGCAGAAGTTATTAGCTACCAATTGGCCAGAGACCCAAACAGCTTTTTCACATACATCCTAGCACTTTGACAAAACAGTAGATATAAACAGCCACCCCAAATACAGAGAAATCTGTCCACAATCTCAGCTTTTGCTGCTGTAATGGGAACTACATTAATAAATATTTATTTCTAGACATCTCAAAGTTCTGAAGGACAAAGATTTAAGGTAGTTTTTAAACAGACTAGTGGAACAGTTATTTACACTAAGCTAGATACTAATTCTGAGCAGTGTTTTGAACAACATCAGATTATTTTTACTGAATTTAAGGTTTAACTATTGAGATCCCAGGTGTTCTAAATTGCAGAGCCTTCTACAAGCATATCAATACCAACATACCCACCTGTTAAACAGATACCATTTGTATAACAAGAACAGTGGACTGTTAACAGCAAGATAAACAGGCCATGTTTCAGGTATGTTTTATTCATTTCACATTCTGGTATTTGTTAGGGTCATTGCTCACATTTCTAATACACAGACACTGAACGCATTGACACTGTGTGTCTGATGCACAGTACAAAAGATTAGTCTTTTGGGTCTAGCAAACTGTACCAGCCCCAAATCAAAACTAATCTAGTGGTTTATCCTAACTTTTCATGGATGACTTTTTGCACATCAGAAAAGCAGAAGACTAAAAAAAAGAAGCAAACAGAAGGTGAAGAATGCTGCATACGTGTCCTTCAGACAGTGAATGCTATGAAACATGACTGTCCTACAACAGAAGAATTTCTAATTCCAGTTTATTTGTAAATCAGCAACTAATTCCAAAAAGCCCTGAAGTTTGGTTACATTTCTAAGATGTTTTACTTCATCGAAGTCTCCCATAAGCATGGGGCATGCATGGGTCACACGCCTATGCCTCAGCTTACCGAGGCTGCTTTTGAACCCCCAGTCCAGCAGTTCCACTGGGATGCAAGGCTCAGTGTGGTGCAGCATAGATGTGCATCTTTGGCTTAGTTTTACTGAAAAAAAAAAATCTATTGTTAAGGTGTAAAAGTACGTGAGCTGAAGCCATGCAAGAAATGCAAAGCACAGACAGGAGTTTAATTGTTAAGCCAGGAACAGTAGTTCAAGAGCATTCAGCAGGAAAGATACCAACAAGAAAAGGTGTAAAACTCCAAAGGTAATAAAACCAGAGAATGGGAAGGCAGCAACATTGAAACTCATCTCCAAGGAAGAAGAGAGACTCAGGGCTTCCCCCCATGACTAATACTAGTGTGTATTCTGCTTGCAGAGTTGCTCTGTGCACAGTGGTAGCTAAAATCTAACTTGTGTTGAGATACTTCCCTAAGAGGATCAAGTTAAGCTTATCTTTTATTTTCCACTATCCCATCCTGTTAGGTTCGCTCACAAGAACGGTAACCCACTCACCTCTTGCTTGGACAGTTTCCAGTCATCATTAAGATCCATCTCTTGGAATGATTCATGAGACCTTGGTCCATTCCTGATTTCTAGAAGGTCAATGTTGAAAATCAGCGTGCTCTCAGGCGGAATTTTTCCTGTCCAAAATGGTAAATGCGGAGAAAAGTTAAGAACAACTACATATTGAGTGCCATACAAAAGCAGTATGTGTCAGAGCAATGTTCCGGTAATCCTACTATTTTCAAAGCATCCTGCAGTTTGAACTAACAAGGGTAAGTATCTGTAATAGTGATAACTATTTCAGACTGTAGCCTGGATCCTGAGCAGCCCTTACAGCACATACGCAACTTCAGATGCAACTAGTTTTGTTGGAGACTAGTATGTGTTGATGTGAGCTCATATTCAGCAATCATCACAGGCTTAATGTTTTTGAATCTTTTTTTGATGGCCAGAGCCAGATAATGTGGAAAACAGTGAAGGAGACTGTACAGCCAGCCAGGCGGCCACTAGCACAACATACAGCCAAGACTGATGGAGAAGGCTGCAAGAAGGGAGAGTTCAGTCCTCCTGATACACCATAACCCTGCCAGTCTCCAAATTCCTCTCCACTGCCAACTGACACCTTGTACCTGCTATTCTGCCACTGGAAAAACTCTTCTTGCAGAGAAAGACAGAAGGCCAGCAATGCTGTCAGTATCCTACAGCTGCCTCTGGACTGCCACACAAAGCGCTGAGCTATTTCCAAACACACAGCAGAAGTATATAAAGCTGCTCAACGGACATGTGTTGACATCATGCCATATTTGATGCAGGTAAACAGAGTGATAATTTCCTAATAGTGCCAAGACCACCTCCCCATGCCACCGCCCCTCAAGGATTTCAGTTTATCAGGCACTGGCTTTTACAGTGATGTAATATGTCTTCATGCTGATGGCTGAAGCTACTGTCAAAGACCTTTTAGCACACCACTTTGCTCCTTATATATAGAGAGGTTGAATAGGACCAAATATATTTCTATATCAGATGGCAGCACCCCCCAAAAAAATAATTCCCATGCCTTGAGAAGATAGGGGAAAAAGTAATCCACGTCTATTATTTGAGCTATGGTGTTAAATACACCCTGAGCTGCAGCAAATGGATTTATAGATTTCCGGGATGAATAAATGTGCAGAAACTTCTGGACATACAGGGCAGAGTGGCATGCTTAGAGTTCAGAGCACAGGTAATTTTTCTGAGTGTTACAGAAAAAGGCATCTGACTCATCATTCACTTCAGACAGCAAGCAAGGTAGGAGGCTAGTGAAGTTATGTGCATTCAGAGAAAAGCATGAAGAAAATGGAATAATTCTGTCTCCAACAGCATCATTTGAAAATAGCAACATAATTATGTTCAAATACTTCAAAGTTTTCCTAAAGCAAGTCATTTCTTACAGCAGTTAGCAGTGTTCACCTGTTCAACTTTCTTGCACTAAACACAGGGGTGAGGCTTGCAAGTCTTTGAAGAACAACTGTACTGCTTTACATATTCATCAAGCCAATTAGGACTCTGATGACTACATGAGCACTACAGCATTCAATATCTTTTTGTGGAAAAATCTACAGTTGTGCCCTGCATACAGTCAACTAACTGAACACCTCAAGTTTCCTTTTCTCTACTAGAAACATGATTACTTTTAATACTACCTCTTGAACCACAAACTAAGGCTTCTAGAAAAATATGCTTTAAAAGGATACTTTCAAGAAAGGAGGGTATGGAGTATGCTGTATGGCATACTACTTAGCGTGGAGTAATGTGGAGTACTACTTAGCCTATGTTCAGCTGTACTTGCCATAAGATACAGACATGCAAACACTCCTCATTCCTAAAACAGTCTCAGATTAATGGGAGAGGACAGTAACAGGAAGGATTATGTGTTCGAAGACATTAATCCTTCCTGCTTTGAATCCTTGTGTTACCTCAGGTCATTTGTGATAACTGTTGTCATGACAAAATATTCCTATTAATTGCTCCAAAAAAGTTAACTAAAACAAACCCCATAAAGCAGAAAAAGTAACCTTCCTGCATGATTCAAGCTGTCACTCATTTAACTGCAAATTCCCAATCCGGCCCTTCCATTAAAACAGGAATCTGGAAATGTTTGAAAGGAAAAAACCCTAAACGCTCCCAGTAGTAGACAGGTTGAGAAAACACTACAATGATTTTATCTGTCTGTACACCATTCAATACATTTTCAGCAGATGCCAACACGACTGCCCATGTCCCTGCACATCTTACTGTGGATAACAGAGACTACTGCCCAAACTGAAAATACCTAAAAGAGAGAAAGAGTTAAGTGTCCGTGTATGGAGAAGTAAACAGTGACTTTTCTCTGTATCAGCTAAAAACTGGTTGGGCAGCAGTACAGAGAGTTTCTTAGGGTTCTAAAAGAAACGTGCAAGTAAGAACCAGGCTTGCACATGCACATTCATGAAGTATTACCACAAGCACAGATAAAACAGCCCAAAAGCCAACTGTTACCTAAGCAACCACTTCCAGCTTGACTGTAAAAAGAAGATGGGGGTGGTAAGCAAGGCCGGGGGGGCGGGGGGGTGGAGCAGCACGGCAGTGGCGAAGCAAGGCACTGTTAAACGCAGCACTAACAGAAAAGACACTCAGGACATATCACACAGCAGCTACCATTAATTCCTGGGTTTTTTTTCCTGCATTCACGATGTAACCACTTAATGGTTATTTCTGCAGAAAACAAATTTGTGAGAAAGAGCATCTAACTCGATCAATTTTTCTTATTTAATGGAATCAGCCTGGGAAGCTTGCTAACCTCTTAGGCTGAGAATAACAGAAAAATACAGAGATTAAAAATGATTAAAGTAAGGGAAGGACTTCAGGTGTTTTACCTTTCCCTTCTTTTCCATAAGCAAGGGCTGGTGGAATAGTTAGCTTCCGCTTCTCTCCCACACACATGTCCTTCAAACCTTTGTCCCAGCCTTTGATAGCTTCCCTTATGCCAAGTGTAAACCACATAGGTTGACCATTGTTATGCTTGTGACTGGAAAAGAACGGAATAAAACAGTCTTAGACAGCAAGTTCCACAAAAGGCACGTGGAGCAGAGGGAACATGCTCACAGCAAAAATATCTAATTAAAAACACACCACTATTTGGCACCTTGGCGTTTCTTAAATGAAAGACCTAGGCTTTTGAAGTCTTTAAAACTTATGCCTTGCATGACAAGGTTTCTTAATAAGTGGAAAGAAATAAAGTATCTACACAGTCTGTTTATGACAACACTGAGCAACCTGGATCCCCACCTTCACTTCCCTCCTCACCTATTTCCACTTTGACACTGATCAGACTAGAAGGGCATTTCTACTTAAAAATCTACATTCAAGGCCATGCATATTCTTTGGTAAATTGCAAATCAAAAAACAGGTTGGTTGTGATTACAATATACCTTTACAACATGCTTAGAAGAATCAGCCACATCTCTTCCAAAAACGCCATTAGGAAAAAAACAACTACACAACAGATAGTCTAGAAAAATGGAAACAAATGCATGCAAAACATTCAAGTTTTAAATAGGCAGATAAACCCCTTTTACAACTTAACCAGGTGGTACTCCAGAACTACTTTCACTGTACTGACAGACACGGAATTTTAAAAGGTCGATTTACTAGTCATGCAGGAAAGGTGCTAACAAGAAAACAGAGCACTTACAGAAGTTAGTGAGCAGCAAAAACTTAGAGTGTCACTACAACTCCTTTTAGAGAGGCACGTTAACTACAAAAGAAAATTAGTGAGATTTTAGTTTAAGTCGTTTGCAAGAGCATAAACATGCAAAACACTGCCTTTTTAAAAAAAATATGTTCCACGAAAGTAGACTTCAGACATAGCCTACAGATACTTGAGCATTTTGCTGTCTCCCACTATTAACACTTCGTTGATGTTTTACAGGAAAGGCAACATTAGCAAGTCGTTGCGGGCTCTTAGCAGACTCCCTCGAATTTCTGGCTGTTCCTCCTACTTGCATTACTGCGGCTCTGGTATGTTGATTTGTCTAGTCGGGGGCAGGTGAAGAATATGCCGTTTCAGTAATGAAAAGCTGTCATTGTGCTGCCAGTAGTGGAAGGATATAGAAAACTTTTTTTTTTTTTTTTTAAATTACAGGCAGGCTTCTCCTCTAGGAGTTTGCTTTAGAAACCAGACAGAAATTCGTGCATAGCGGAAAACTTACTAAACTGCTGAAATCATATACCAAAACCTGTGTCTACATTGTGGAAAGGGATGCCTAATATCCCCTTCTTTTAACGAATGCCACATAGCTCTACTTTCTACAGACGAACCAGAAAAACAAAAGCTAAATAAGATTTATTTTATAGCCTCGATCTGACAAAGCGAAAGGAGATAAGCTTTACTGTTGGCATTCACCTTAAACAGCAGTGTGAGTCAGTGCTTCCTAAACTGTCAAAAGTGTAAAGGCAAACCAAACTCTCTGAAAATAGGTGGTGATGGAAAGGATCCCACTGACAAGTTTGTGGAGCATTATTGAAGCTATTTTAATTCAATAACAAAAAATAAAATCTAGAACACGCATGCATTGCTTTTGTTTCCTTGCATACAGGTAAATGCAAGTTTGGGGCGTTTTGGGAGAGGGGAAATTGTAAAAAGATAGAAAGCCACCCGCCCTCAACAAAACACTCCTCACAGAGTTATTTCGCAGGTGGATTGCGGGCCACTGTGAGGGGAAAGCACTACTAGAAGAGATTACCTACATTTATATATATATATATACAGATATATATATATTTTTCCCCGCACAAGCTCACCCACCAGCCCGCTCGAAGGCGAGCCGACCGGGGCGGGCTACTTACGTGGAGTGAAACATGGAGCCATCCCGCTCCAAGTAGCCCTCGTAGTGAACCAGCATCATGTCCCCCCACTTGGTCCTCCTGTGGCAGAGGAACGGCTTCTGCAGCACCTCCACCTTCACGTCAGCCGCGGGGATCAGCGCCGCGGCCGCGCAGCCCAGCACCGCGCCCAGCAGGGCGGCCCATACCAGCAGCGCCGCCGCCATCGCCGCCCCACAGCCAGGGTGCCCCCCCACTCCTCACCGCCGCCGCCGGGCCGCCATCCCGCACCCCTCGCCTACGAGCCTCCCCGCGGCAGACGGCCCCTCTCGCCCGCCCAGCAGACGTGGCAACGGCCCTCACAGCCGGCAGCTCCCGGCTTCCTACCGTCCGGGACCGGGGGGCGCGCCCCTGATTGGCTCCCCTCGGAGACAGCCCAGAAGAAGCAGCCGTCCATTGGGGCACGTCCCTGCCTGTCCCTTGGCTTGTCCAATCAGCAGCA
>VYXH01004329.1:1001038-1088090 GCA_013397275.1 Burhinus bistriatus | reverse complement strand
GCCGCCATCCCGCACCCCTCGCCTACGAGCCTCCCCGCGGCAGACGGCCCCGCTCGCCTGCCCAGCAGACGTGGCAACGGCCCTCACAGCCGGCAGCTCCCGGCTTCCGACCGCCCGGGACCGGGGGGCGCGCCCCCTGATTGGCTCCCCTCGGAGACAGCCCAGAAGAAGCAGCCGTCCATTGGGGCACGTCCCTGCCTGTCCNCTGTACAAGTGGACCAACTACCTGAGTGGTGAGTTGCGGCCAGTTCTCAGCCTCTGCGCTGGGCCGGCTTTCCTAGCGGGACGGGTGCCGTCATCTTCTTTTATGTGCGTGTATACATATATATATATTTATACAAGTATAGATATATGTATCAGCTGAGTCTGGATCAGCGCTGCCCCCTGACCCCGCCGTCCACCCTGGTTTTCCAGCTGCGCTGCCACATTGTCACCGTCCGGCACCGGAGGAGGCGGCATCTGGCCCACTCGTGGGTGCCAGCGCTCGGCTGGGGCGTCCCTTGCCCTCCCTGGGGCTGTGGGTTGGGGTTCGGGGTTATTTTGGATGCGTTGGGTCGTGCTTGCCGCCGGACTTCCCTGTTCTGTACGTCCCCGTGAAACTTTTAATTGCTTTTATTGAGTTGTTTTGGGGAGTTGGGGGAATCCCAGAGCTGGGAGGAAAAGGTCCAGTCGCACTTGGGGGATTTGGATGAAAATGCCTGAAAAAAAAAAAAAAAAAAAGGGGATTGTCCTGCGGGGCTCAGGCCAGGTTTTTTANCAGAGCTGGGAGGAAAAGGTCCAGTCGCACTTGGGGGATTTGGATGAAAATGCCTGAAAAAAAAAAAAAAAAAAAGGGATTGTCCTGCTGGCACTAGGCCCAGATTTTAATTTTTTGGGTGTTCCCATGCCATGGGACGCTTGACTTTTTGTAGCAGCCTGGAAGCAGCCGTGCGTGGCCAGGGTTTTCTCACCCGAGGGTAAAGGTGGTGGGGTCAGAAACGCTGTGGAGGTGGCGGGGGTCCGGTGCCACCCATCTTCTGTGGGGTGTCCACCGCCAGGCACTTTGGAGTGGCTTGTAATTCGGGGTGCGTGGATGGGGACTTGCCTGGTGCAAACCTCTCTGTGGTTTGTTGAAGCAGTTTGGAAACCTCGTGGCCAGAGAAAAATAACCACGACCTTGACATTGCCAGGTGCAAGTTTTGCTGGGTGATGTGTGTAAGGGGGCTGCCTTCTTGCTTGAATTTTTTTCAGAGAGACTGGAACAGCTGCACCTCTCTGGCTAGTTGGGGAAGTGTAGGAAATCAAAATCAAACAAAGAAAAAGCTGAAGTGCAAGCAAGTGATGGATTTATGTGGTGGTGGTGGGGGGAAGTGGTACATGATTTATTGGTGTGCCAGAAGATTGATGCGGATTTTCCCCTTTAGGCAATAGGTGTTCTGAGAGGGGAATCAAAAATTGTCAGGGCTCAGTGAATAGGCATGGATTTATATATTTTTTTTTTTAATTATTTGTGAATGCTCTTGAATTATGGAGTGTGTGGCAGTAGGAGCAGCCATGCTTGGCTTTTCCATTGGGATTGCAGAACTTGGGCAGTGTTATTAATCCTTTCCCCATAATAAAAACGTCCATGGTTCAGTCGATCTAAAGTTTTATGTGTTTGTTTTTCTTTGCATTGCTTAGATGCTGGGCCGTATTTGGAACCCCTGTGGCTTGCTTTCATGCCGTGAGATCTGGGGAGCGAGCGTCTGTGGGAGCCAGTGCGTGTGTAGATGACTGACTGGCATTTGGCATTGTAGCATTTGTACCCGAGTGTGCTTGTGGTAGGGTCAGCTGGACTTGTCTTCTGTTTTGATGGTGAGATGAAGGCTAAGAACCAGAAATATTCCAGTTCCATCAAAATTAAAAATTTTTTGGCTAGCCACATTGATAAGGACTTTCAACCAAATGACCCTGCATGAAGAAGGATGATGCTTTGCAAACCTCAGTTTAAGTGAATGCAGGCTGAAGGAATCTCTTTTCCTTGAATGTGTGAGATTTACCCCAGCTGAAAACTAGATGAATTTTTGTTGTCAGCAGAGAGAAAATCTGTGATGGAGGATTGAAGCATCTTTCTGATTTCTTTGCTGAAACTTGACTTTGCTAGTAAGTGTGGTGGTCAAGGTCACTCCATGCCTTTTCTTAGGTTGTAGAACGCCTGTCTAGTGTGTGTTTGAGAACAGTAAATTTGCTGTTCTGCAAGCTAACTAGGCTTACGTCTGCTCTCTTTTTGCATAAAATGAAGACTTCCTGCCCTGAAGCCATTAAGTTATAAGTTTATGCAATGATGCAAAAAAAAAATATCATGCTGGAATGTGGCGTTTATTGTAGCAGTAGCACGGAGCTGGGGAGTGAGAGACAGGAAAGCCTCCTTTCAGGGATTAAGGGAAGCAAAAGGGTTCAACAGGTCATCCAGAACAGTATTTCTGTCAGAATTATGCTTTTCCTCTTGCTCAAGGTTAACTACTCTGGTGCTGTGCAGTGTAAATGATGTACGCAAAAAGTCGGGGAGAACGTGTGTCATCTTTTGCATGTCGGTGTATGCCTGTGTTACTAATACAATGCTGATGTAAACATACACAGCAGGTATCTTATGCCGTTTCCTCCTCATAATGAGGAACACACCTTTGTTTCACACAGTCAGAGAGGAGATAAGACATTCACCAAAGTACAAGCTTGGAACTGTAGAAAAGGAGAACTGTTTTCCCTTCTTGCTGTGAGAGAGGAGCTGATGGAGTTTGTTGGGAATCAAGTCTTTTCTGGTAATGTTGGTTTTGTAACGTCTTCTGTCATCGCCATCATGAGAGGTCAAGTCCACACCAAGCTGTATCCCCCGGGCCTTCAGGCAGGGAGGTAGATCTGTGGTCCAAATTACATAGTTATTGACAGCAAGAACATTTCAGAAGTAGGAAACAAGTTTGGCTTCCTGCAGGCAAAGGTCAGAAAGCACAACGTGATTGCCAACAACTGAAAGACAGATTAGCTTGCCTTACTGCTCAAACAAGTTATCTCGTTTTAGAATAAATGCACTTGTTTGCTTTATATAGATTACGATAAATTAAATTAGCGTTACTTGGTTTCTGCTTGGAGATAGGGTTTTTCCTCTGGTATTAATCCTGTGCTGACATTTTGGTTTCTACATGCTGGGGTTCCAGTGCTGCCTCTGAAATCTCTTGAGTTTAGAGAACTGAGATTTTGGAGTTTTTCTCTCCCCTAATGCAATGGCCACCAGACAGTGATTTCTCAAAGTGATAGTTTTGTTTAAGTTCAAGGGAAGTGTGGCAACTTCGGACCAGATATGCACCTGCACAGGTCTATGAAAATCCACTTGGGATCTTGTGTTTGCAATAAGGGTGTCCTGAAATTGCTCTTGTCTATGCTTCCCCTACTAAATTGGTTAAAGGTACCCTTAGGGGTACAGGGGATTTTTGCAAGGAGATTTGTCACTGATGTATAAAGTGTGATAGCACTTTTTCACTTGGGCAAATGTATGATGCCTCTGCAAACTTCAAATTATTAATCCTCAAAACCCAGAGCTGGGTGACTTAAATCATGCAGGCGTGTACATTGGCCTCAGCTGAGCCTACAGCTAAAGCGTGTAACTTGATCTTAAAAAATTCCTAGATTTCATCCTTTGCCAAAACTCTCTATCTAATGTTAGCATTGCTTGGTAAAGGTTGTGGAAGCTAGGGATGGGCTTGTGGCATGGATAAAGGGAGTATAACTCTTATACTGCTTATTGTAGTAAGCAGTTGGGGTGATAAACACATCACCCTATACCTTCCCTATAGCTCCTTGGTCTGTTGTGCTGCTGCTGCTGCCTGTGGTCCTGGCTGAGCATGAAGCATTGTGGCGTGGACAGCATCGAAGCCAGATCCTGGCTGCAGTGGTGTGGCAGGACTGATCTCAAACCGGGGGATGCTGCTTGCAGGACAGAGAAAGGAGGGGGCGGAGGTGAACTGCACCCGAAGGCTGCTCTTTGCTGTCTGGAAACTGTCTCCCACAGGACTCTCCAACTGAACTCAAGCTGCAATTCACGCTCTGTGTTTAAGCATACCCTCTGATTAATAAAGGAGATTTCTTTAGTCTTTGGAGATTACCTTGTAAAAATAATCTGTGATTTTGATTTCTCACTAGGCTTACAGAATGAGTAAGCTATTGCTTACCCACAGGGAAACAGAGCGTGGAACTGGGGAATACCTTCCTTCAGCGGTGTGTGTGTAAAACCTCGGCACTTTCAGTCGATTTTTCTTATGAAATTCAATTCTGTTCAGATCTTCAGCGTAAGGCATGTCTTATCTGGGATCACTGGCCACAGGCAGGATTGCCACTGACTCTGGAAGAGGTAGTATGTATGAGCTCTTGGCTTAGGGATTAAAGGCAGCTTCGTCATTCAAAAGAAAAATGCTGACTGCCTCCACTGACTTGACTGGTATTCTCTGTATGCTCTGTGAAATGGCTTTGATCACTTTTCTTCACAAAGCTAAGCTTTTCCTGGTATTTAAATATTCACTTCCTTAATTGTGCTGAGTAACTCTAGCCCTAACTAATTCATCTTCCTCGAGGCATGACACCCTTGCATTCATGCCATCACTAGTGACGCTGCATCATACCCCATACCGTAGTTCACTCTCTCCACCTTCCTGTCTGTAATCATCCACTCTCTTATTGTTGCGCTCTGAATTCTTTTCAGTTTATCCCAAGATGTCAAGAGCCAACACCAAGCAGTAAATGTCAGCTTTCACATAAAACTTTAAATTACTCTTGTCTCTAATGATTCAGAACTCCTTAACAAACTTGGGAGGAGAGCTTAAGAAAATGTGAAAGAGCATTAGTTTTTATTGCTTGATTCTGGATGCACATGATAGTGCTTAAAGTGAGTCTTTGTTTTGGGAGTTTAATGTAAGAAATCTGACCTTTTAGGATGGGAGACACGTACACTTCCAGTTGTTATCAGGCTCTGAAAATAAGGTCCTCTGTTTCCAGAGATGAAGGAAATAATTGAAAACTTCACATTTAGATAAACATTTGGCTCTAAAAAGCTTTTGTTTATAATTTTTTCCCCTTCTTTTTGGCCTCTGGGTATAGTCTGAGTTCTGTTTGTATAAAATGAGAAGTCTGGCTTTTGTGGAGGTGGACCTAGACAGCTGAGATTTCTGTTGCCTTCAGGGCAATGGTCTGCCCAGTATTGCTGACCGTAGCTGCTCTCAGTGACCAGCTGTTGGTTTAGGTGGATGACCGAGTCTCCCCCAGTCCTGGTTACGCTTCTCACTCAGGATGCTTCAGGGACTAGTTACTTCATTCTCTTTGGATTTTGCATAATTACATCTGTGTGGTTTGACCCTTTTTCTCATCTCTCTCTTCCCTTCCCCCTCTTTTTCTTCACGCAGCAGTCTTGCCTTTGTCATACCTTTTTCGAATTGAGTAACGTGCTCGCAGCGGAAAAGTTTGATGAGGCTGCAGGAATGGAAATCAGTGTCCCCTCTCTCCTCTGTAGGTGTTAGAGCAATACTGCAGAGCCCACATGGTGCAGCGTTCCCTGCCAGGTATGCTGCAGTACCGGTGCCTCTGCATTCAGTCCTTCTGCACTGAGATAAATAAGTGATCTCAGGGAACAGCTAGGTAGGACAGAAACAAAAGGTGTGGCAGAATGATGGTGAAGAGATACCACCTTCTGTATTTACATAAATTCATTGCCTTGGTTCAGCCTGGTGTCATAACCACCCCAGGGGTCAGAGAGAGGAGCTGCTAGTTTGTTGGGGCTGGGAAGCGTCAACAGAGGAGGGAAACTCCCAGGAGCTTTAAATGACTTGAATTAGTGTGTCTGAGCAGTGGCCTAGATTATTGAACTTTTGCCTCCCATCGCTCGCCACAGTCCTCTCTCTGCCCTTCATCCTTTCACTGCGTCCCCTTCAAAAATGCCTGACTGCTGGTACATTGCGCTCTCCGTGCCTTGGATCGTCACTGGCATAAAATCGTTTGCAAACAAACCCAGTTGCCCTGTGATGGCAGGATACTTTTTCAATGCTGCTAGCACTGCACTAACAGTTGTGATTGAAGTGAGGGTGGATTTTATGGGACCCCTACGAGAAAAATCATTTGGGTGAGGGTCACTGTGTTAAAGCCGGTTCCAGCTATTACTTGCTTCACTTTAACCTCTAGTGTCCCTCAAACAAGTGCTTTAAAAAATGATGCCATTGTTGAAGGGCTAAATCTGTTAACTTCATTACCTTTAGGGGCTTTTGGTATTGATTCCTGCTGTTAATATGCACATAATCAGAGTAAAATTACAATATGGGCATTTCTAGAAGCTGCTCTCTAGGTGAGAGGGTCATAGGTCAGAGGAGAGGTGTGAATTGTCACACACTCTTGTCTGCTTTTCTCCTGTCCCTCATGGATACAGACTGGATTTTTATCCTGTTAAATTGTTTTGCTACAGAGTTAAGGCTGCAAAATATGTTCCGGTGCCTGGGATTGCCCTTCCCAAAATACTGGGTAGCCTTAGGAGGCTGTATGGAAAAAGCAGGCAGCAGTTTTGGGTGGAAATTGCTTATGTCATTGAATTATAGAATCATCTAGGTTGGAGGGGACCTTTTAAGATCAAGTCCAACCATCAACCTAACACTGCCAAAACTAAGTGTCAAGATAACAAACGTTGTCAAGGTAACCCTTTAACTGTATTAATTCTGTTTGTTGTATGAGAAAAAAGGGAGAAAGTTTCAAGTTTGGTCTGTGTAAGACACTTTTTTGCTAAAGGCTTTTCCTGACTAGAAACCTGGTGGTGACTGGCAGCATGAAACACGCGGCCGCATGAACTGATCTTCATCACGCAATCAGTTGTCAAGAAGTGGATTGTAAGATTTAGTGCGGGTACCCAATAGTTGAGATTGCAAGCACTCTGGGATCTTGAAAACGAGTGTTTCGTCATTTTGTGAGATGGAGATTTCCATACTCTTAATTCCCCAGGGAAATCCTCGTCCGTTAGCACATTAAGGCCAGCAGTGGTCCTTGTGAGCCAGTATGAAACGTTTGTGTTGTACAAGTGAGGAGACACAGGCAGCTCATTGTAGAAGTCAAGGTTTTTTTTCAGCACGGTCCATGGCAGCTCAGCAGTCTCCTTTCTAAGCTGGAAATAAGATCTCTTGATTCGGTCCTGTGTTTTGGCTGTTAGAGGCATCCTCTAACTGGAAAACACGACTTTCCTCGTAACTGGAAGGCAGGTGTTTTGCAGTCACAGTTGTACGAGGGGAAGGTGCTATCTTCTGGCCAACAGCTGCTGCATGGACAACCAGGAGCAGTCTGGGTTTTAGCCAAGGTGTGAACCTGATGGCATTCATAGACTTACAGCTGCACTGGCAACTGGGGAAGGCCATACATTGGATTTTCTTTTGCTTTTTGTAACACACCAGCACTGCCTTGGTCCTAGTTGAGCTGAGTTTTCAGCAGCTCTCATCCAGCTATCAGTCGTTGACGCAGCACTGGGCAGAAGCTGTGGTTCTTCTGCCCTTGGGTGCTGGGAGATAAAGCGGTAGGTGGTGGTACGGTAAACACACGGCACAGCTTACTTTGCTCAGGGTGGTGTGAAAGGATGGATATTGCTTGTTCTTGCTGTGGGATGTCTCTGACTATCAGAGCAGCTGCTCCGGGACTCTCTTGCGACCTTGCACAGAAAAGCAGGGATCTGCCCCCACTTTGCCACTGGGCTGTGGGCTGCAGCCAAGTCTTGGGTTGCCCATGATATTAGGAGTAGGGATGTGGTGAAGGCTTTAATTCCTCTTATTAGCCAGATGTTGCCGTAATATGGAAATTTCAGAATTATCTTCTGTCCGCACTTAAAATCTGAATTAAGGTCAAAGAAGTCCAAGGACTATCTATTGCATAAGTTTTTAGAAAGACTTACCTTGAAGCTTAAGCATTACGTAATTCTAGTGGAAAACAAGCAATAATAAAAACCGGGGTGTCTGGCCTGTGTGCTTTTTAGAAATGCAACTGGAACTGGCGTCTCTTAATTGCAACTTGTTTTCCAGGTCATCAGTTTGACGACTTGAGTATGTAATTCTCCCAGATGGTTTGGCTTTGTGGATGTCTGACATGATCTACATGTCTTCAAATGTTGAGGTTTTTTTTTTTCTTCAGGCTTGGCACTTTGGAACGAATGCTGTCTGGAGTCTTGAGTTGTGTAACATTAAAGTTTGATTTATGTCCAAATTTCAACTGTGTTATCAAGAAATGTCAAGTTTGCTCAGTGATAGCTGCATCCAGACTTCCTGAAGTGTAACGAGGGAAGTAGGCAGATCTTTCAGGCTGTGGAAACTTCTGGAAAAATGCTGAATCTTTGGCAGGCACAGACTGCTTAAATATCTGTTTCTGTAGTGGACAATATCAGATCTGTAAGTTTCACACAGGAGTGCAGTACGCATTAGGACCTTAACCAGCGTCTGTGAAGTTTTCTGCAGTATCTTCACTTTCTTCTATGGCTGAGACCTTAAGCTACTACTCACTTCTGTTATGCTTTGTATTTTATTGTCTTTTTTTAATATATATATCTTTCTGCAGCAAGGTCAATTTTTCCTGTTAATGGCTCTGTGCCTCTAAAATGAACTGTGGAAGTATGAGCTGTGTTTTGTCCTGCCTGTGCACCACCAGTATAAATGGGCTTAGTAAATTCTTCTTCACAGTTGTGTTAGTGCTGGCCCCAGTAAGACCTTGAAAGATTCAGCTTTCACTTTCTGTATCAGGTGAAGTCTGAATACTGAGTTCCAAAAATTGCAGTATTCCTAGGACAGTTTATGGGGAGAGAATAAAACTGAATAATCCAAGACGTGTTCATGGAAGTATCCTAAGTTTCTTTTTGCTGCTTTGGTTTTTGTTGTGTTTTTTTTTTTTTTTTCCTCTGCTCTTTGCTTGTCTGCAAATGTGAAGCTCCTGTAATTGAAGATTGTATTCCTGTTGCAATGCCCATGATCCATCGGCCACACGCTATTTTTAGCTGGTTGTTTAGGATAACCTTCCCATGGCTGCTGACTCAGTGTCAGTGAGTACCAGGTGGTTAATGCATCTTCTGACAGAACCTTGCTGTGATTTTTTTTTTTTTAATTGGTTTCCTTTTACAAAAATGTATTTTTATTAGTGTAACAATTCTGTTCGGAAAATATATGCTGTCCTAGTTAGCAATTCCCTATCATAGTCTTTTTAATACATATCTAATAAAGACGAGTTAGGTTCTGCAAAGACAGACAGATAATTGCTGCTTCCCCCTCAAAAAAAAAAAAAAAGACCCAGAACCGAAAAACCCAACCAAACAAAAACCCCAGCAAAATATATTGACTCATGACGTATTTTTAACCAGCCTCCAAAGTGATGGAGGCAGAGTGCTTTGTATGTTGCCTAATTGATTGCCCAGCCTTTGATTGATGGGATGCAATTTGGTTGAGCATCAGCTGCAGTTGTAAGCTGTAGGACCATGGCTGAAATGATTCATGTGCAGCAGCAGGATCTCCAGACTGAATTGGAGGCTTGTATTGACTGTGGCGCTGTGCATTATTTAAAGGGTTGGTTCTGTGCCATTGAGTGTCTGAAGCAATTAACTGCTTCTCTCTGCTGAACAATCACCTCCTTTTTTGTCAGTTCCTCCATATCAATAGTGACTTTTACGATGGTTTCTTTATTTTGGTGGCAAGACAAATAAAAATCAGTCTTGCTGTTTTCTTTTTTTTAATTCTCATTCTTGTGATTTTTTTTCCCCCTGCATATAAAATAAAGAAGTATTGAGAATATTTTGGCATTTATAATGGTTTTTGTATTCTTCTAGGAAATAATGGAAGAACTCTGGAAGAGTGTGAAAAAGGATTTATGTTTAATTTGTTTTCTAGCCACCCCCAAGGTTCAGCAATCTATAGACCATGTTGGGCCAGATGTTGTGGTATTGCTTGTGGGGAAAAAACAACCAAACAAAACCCCCCAAACCACACTCCTACTAAAGCCAGTGGCTTTAGGGCTTTATAACCTTAAACTGAGTTGGGCTTGGCTTCAGCAGTAGCCTAAGGAATCGGTCCCTAGCTGGTAAGGAGCAGTCATTCCTCCAACGTGCTATCGGTGCAAGCCCAGCCTGGGCTCCTGCAGCGCCGTGCTGGTTGGCAGAGCCCCGGTGCAGGGGACAGCAGAAGTGAGACCCCTCTGCAAAAAATGCATAGGAGCCATGTGGTCCACATGGTTTTGTCAAAGTGTTTTTTCTCAGAGGTGGTTTGCTGGCACAGTGTGGGACTGTCGGTATCTCACTCCGTTGGTCCTGGCCAAGGCAGCTTGTTGCAGCTCAGTAATGAAAGCTGCTTTCCTCCAGTGACATTGATGCATCATTTCTTCTTGAGTTAATGAGCTTCTAGTTTTTAATTAGCCATAAATGATGGCTGTCATGTCTTGTTTACATTTTTTCATACTGCTGTATTACTTCCAAAAGAAGAAAACAAAAGGGGTAATTTACTTCTGAAGTCGGGCAGCAGGGTGGGCAAAAGCGTACCCAGAACTATTGGTTTTGGTCTAGCCTGGCGTTTTGGTTATTCTCTGGGAAGGTATCCAGAAGTGCAAATCATTAATTCAAGACTACTTTTTATATGGGCAGCACAGGAGTTTCAAGAGCTATTGAGAACTGCTTCATTGAAAGATGGTGTTCAGAAATCAACACATCTGCCTCTGTCCCCCTCCTTCCCTTGATTTTTAGGAGTTTCTTGCCCATTGCTTTTCAAAACAATTTGGCTAGCCCTTCCCATAAAGGAGGAAGAAATGTAAAGCAAGACAGCTGGGGTGGCTTTTGGAAAGAGTGAAGAGGTGGGTTGAGGAGCGATGGAAGGAACTGGGGGGTGGTGGACTGAAAAGGTAGGTGGTTTTGGAAGAGAGAGTGAGTCAGTGATGCTGTCTTAGCAAAACTACTGAAGATGACATACGGCATATCAGGAACATACTGCTGTGGTCCAGCTACCTGCAGAAAGGACATGTAGCTGCCAGCAAGCAGAGGTTGTAGTGTACACCATCCAGGCCTGTCCACAAATCTTACTCCTTCAAAGGGTTTAATTTTCCTGGGGGGACTGAGAATCTTTGGGGTCTTATTTGCAGTGAGTCCTGAATGAGACAGCTGGTGGAATTGCTAGGAGAGAAGTAACTGAGAATTGCAGTTTTGTTTTTCAGGCTGGCAGCCTCGATGGTTTCTTCTCTGCGGTGGCATCCTGTCCTATTATGACTCTCAGGAAGATGCCTGGAAGGGTTGTAAGGGGAGCATCCAAATGGCCGTGTGTGAAATTCAAGGTAACTAAGCTACAGTAACACTTAGCTGCACAAAGTTTGTCCAATAATGTTGCATTTAATATGAGATTTCAGATCACAAGAGCTATTTGGTGTCTTGATTTCTTTTATATGTTTTTGTAGTAACTCAGTGACTGGATCTATATGCCAGTTTTTATTCTATAGTATTTTGAAAATGTTAGGAGAGCTGCAAGCCTCAAATTTAATGGGTATCCTGTATGGTGGTGGGTCACTGTTTTTCATGAGCCGTGGTGGACGATCACACAGCTTCAAATGACTCTTCATAGGCACAAAGCTGAAGCTAGAAATATGAATAATAAACTAAACTACCAGGTCTGTTCACTCATACTAGATTACTTGCCACATCTTTGAGGTTCAGTTATGGGCAGGAAACCTGAAAGAGAGGCTTGCCGGAAGAAGATGCCCTTTCCTTAAAGACTCCCAGATGATACTGTACTGATCACAAAACTGCCTTTCATAGCCTTTTGTCCCACAGCGGTACATGTGTGTGTCCTGTCTATTCCCTAACTCAGAAGAGAAGTCATAAAATGGCAACAAGAGAAGTTTGGGGCTGTAGATTCCTCCTCTCTCATTACTGTTTGACCTGCCACCTAATGTATCTATTGGGATATTCATTTGGGCTGGGAAGGGCTGAGGGACTGGTCTGAAATCTATGTTGCTTCTAGTTCATCCTGCAGATAACACACGAATGGACCTGATCATCCCAGGGGAACAGTACTTCTATCTGAGGGCAAGAAATGCAGTTGAAAGGCAAAAGTGGCTGGTTGCGCTAGGAACTGCCAAAGCCTGTCTAACCGACAGCAGGACACAGAAGGAAAAAGGCAAGAACATCCTTTTGCTGGCACATGCTGTTTGCTTTTTATTTCTCCATCCTTACCGTAGTAGATGTACCCACAAAGAAGACAAAATCCGTACCTGAACTCTGTGTCCAACTTGTGCGTCAGGTCTTTGGTGCCGCTAAAAGCCAAGCCATGTGGGAACTCCAGCTAGAAATCTCAGGTGTTAACTCTCAGTGCAGGGATTTGAAAACTTTGGCTTTTCCTTAAAATACACTATGTATAAATAACTTGAAAACTGTGTGCTGGTGGGTTCTGTAAGTATGAGGAGTGAGTAGCTCCTGGCTGTGGGTCACTGGGATGCAGACTGTGCATTAAGGTAAGACCCCCACCTTGTGCAACTGTCTTGGTATGATGACCCAGCCTCTCATACCAGTGGCTCTGGAGCTTTGGAGTTCCTCAACCCCTTTCTGTCCTTGTTCTAACTAGGTGGTCTCGTGCACTTCAAGAATCCCTTAGCAATTAAAATAAAGGTTTGTAATTGGTTTTAAATGTGCATACTAGTATTCAGAAACGGAAATCCGATCATGGTCAGGTTATGAAAATTAATTCACTGACCTCTCTGCTTTCACCAACGATCTCACTTTCAGCCCAGTGAAAACCCCTCTTGCTTACAAGCATGGTATTATTCCTGAGACCTCATGCCTTAACCTTGCATGACCTCAACACAATGACTATGCAGAAGATGGGAAAACAACAAATTATTGTTAATATATCAGTGATTGTGAGCAAATGCAGAGGGAGCAGGCGCTTCCTTTCCCTGAGGTGAGGAATCGCTTTTCCTCTTAGCCTTATGTGCATCTTCACCAGGCTTTGCATCTGCCGATTCAAACTGAGTCAGAACGGAGCAGAAGATGCTACTATAGGGCCCTACATAACATGGGGATCTGATGCGCAGTGCCTAGAAGCAGAACGAAGTTATATCTATAAAATGACATACAGTAGCATAGGGTGAAAAGTTACTGATATATTTGCAGAACTAAACTGTGTTAGTCTTATCAATAGACTAATTTATTTTGTAATTCTGGGACTCTAAAGTTACTTCTGAAAAATGTCAGATTGACTGTTAGTCTTCTCTGGATTAGTCTGCTCAGTTCTGCATCTCCAGTACAAGAAACGTATGGACATACTGGAGTGAGTCCAGCAAAGGGCCACAAAGATGATTAAAGGAAATATCTGATAGGAGAGCATAAGAAAGATGGAGCCAGGTTCTTCTCAGTGAATGGACAAGAGGAAATGGGCATAAACTTAAATACAAGCAACTCCATTGAGACGTAAGCAAAAATGTTTATTGTGAGGAAGAGGAAGCACTGAAACAGGTTGCACAGAGAGGTTGTGGAGTCTCCATCCTTGGCAATGTTCAAAACCTGACTAGATACGGCCCTGAGCAACGTGCTCAGGCTGACTGTGCTTTGAACAGGGGAGTAGGACTAGCTGATCTCCAGAGGTCCCTTCCACCCTCAACCATTCTGTCATTCAGGGATATATATTAAATTAATCCCTTTGTGCTGGACAGCATGTGTCTTTTCCCTCCAGTGTTTTCTACCCAGAACCCTGATCTTTTAATTCACAGTGTAATTGTTTGCACCCTAAACTACTTAGTGAAAACAAAAAATATTATATTTAGGGGGTTCATCCTATTTAAAAGGCCCATTAAAGTCAAGTGTTATGTACTTGCTTTTCCTCTCTGTCCTAAGTCTATGTCCTGTCTATGATGGCAAATAATGGAACAGTATTTTACCTGTCAGGAGCGTAATTTATGGTAAATCCAGCTCATCTTTTTGAGTTGATAGAAAATGTTTTGAAATAAGAAACTATTGATTGAATTAGATCGGATAATACTATTTCATCAACTTTCCAAAATCATATCCTGCAAGATGGATACAATAAATTTAACTCTTCTTTTGTTTCACTTTTAGAGTTCACTGAAAACACAGAAGCCTTGAAGACTAAAATGTCTGAACTTAGACTGTACTGTAACCTCCTTGTTCAACAAGTGCATAAAACGAAGGAAGCCAGCATTTCTGGTGTATCAGAACCAGAGGTAGTGCTCTGTTTTTGGTGTAGTCTGTAAAGTCTTGAGCATTGTGAACTCTTCTGGTTAGCCAGTGTAGTATTCACTCTCAGTTACTTAATATTGCACCTTCTTTCTGCAGAGAACCTGTGGGAAATAATGTACCCACACAACAGTTCTTGTTTAAATGGACTAATACTGTATTGTTGCAAATAACTTACCCTGTGTTGGGGTAGTAAGTAGTAAGAAGAGGTATGATATCTATGATCTAGATAATAACATCTCTGTAGGTGATCATGTGTATATAGTGGATCAAAAAACCATAAGATATTTTATAAAAAGATAACTTGCAAGAAGTGCACATTTGTCTGCCCCAAAGTCATTAATATCCTGCTCCCTTCTGTTCTCAACCAAAATCCTTAAAAGGTCAAGAGACAATGCAGACCACAGAAAACCAAAATTGCTATAAAGAACTGCCTGATTAACCTCACTTAAGTTAAAGTTTCAAACCTTGCAAATCTTCCTGACCAAAGAAGCCTCATTTAAGAATGGTCTCCTAATGACAGGGATCTGCCTTTTGCTTTGAGAGAGATACGTGCGAGGAGGGATACAGGTCACCTGCTAGAGAAACTGGTGTGGAGTTCCGGGATGCCTCCCACTGGAGAGATGGGTCCTCAAGTGCAGGACAGGCAGGCAAAACACCTGAAAGTTAATCGTTTGTACGTCCATACTGTCTCCATAAAGATACCCGATAGACACTTTATGGTGGATTGACAGACAGTGCAGAAGAATGATGTAGTGTATAAATGACTTAAAAAATGCTGTTAGAACTTGCAGTTCACAGGTTTTGACAATAAACAAGTACTATTTATCTAGCTCATAGTTCATGCTTCTGGGTGAAAACTCACTTTCCCTGATCTTACCGCTATTTAACTGGAAAGATCTATTGCTAAAAGCATTTCAGCATCAATAACTGCACTTTGCAGAGATGAAGAGTATTGTGGCAATGTGATACCTCATTCTGCCTGCTTTTTCAATTGCAGTAATTTTTTGTTCATGGGATTTTTGAAATTATTATCTGCAGATCATTCTGTATCTATTTAATTTGTTTACTTTTCATTTCTCCTGTCAGTGGTGTCTTCTGGAATGCCATTGTTGAATACATCAAGGCTTAGTATTTAATACACTTTTAATACCAGAGATAAGTAACTAAGGGGCATTGCTTTTAAAATGCAAGCATACTGAGCTTGTTGTAGCGAGAGGCTGACAAGTGGTAATGCTGTGAGGGGACATAGCCCCAGTAATACGTGATGCCAGTTCTCTGAGCAACTGACACATTGCATTTTAATTCATGTTAAACAGAAATCATGGCAGTAGCAACTGCGAGCTTTGTAGACATTAGTTGCTCCAAGTTGATCTTCTGTGGTAAGTCCATGTATTCCAATTGGTTTCTTCCCACAGAGCGGGATTGATATGGGAGCTCTGTTAAAATCAACCTGCGACACCTTCCTGAAGACTCTTGAAGAATGTATGCAGATTGCAAATACTGCCTTCACTTCTGAGTTACTGCATCAGACCCCGCCTGGATCCCCGCATTTAGCAGTTCTCAGAACAAACAAGGTAATGGCCAGTATCCTATTCTCTCAGTCTTGGCATGGATGGTAAGGCGCCCTTTTGTAAAGTAGCATTTGTAGAAGTAGGGAATGCATTTTTACCCATATCACAGCTAGTAGTGCTCCACTGGACATACTCTGCTATTTCTTGTGGTTTGCAAGTGAGGTAGGACCACTTTTTAATAAGCAGTGACCAATCTATTAACTTTTAATGGTAGGTGAAAGTTATTAAGCATTAACTTTCAGGGCCTCGTCTAGCTGCAGACAGCAGTGTTTCAAAATACCCTGTCTGTATGGCAAGTTGGTCCATTGTGGGAACTCACAGCAAGTATTACCCTTCTAAGCTGCTGCAGCATTGGATCTGTGGTAATATGCCAACAGGAGCTGATGAGCTTATCTTTTTAATGACAAGGGCACTTTCTTGAATCCTGGATGCACAACTGCATACGCAAAACTGGAGCATCTCTGGCAAACAGCAGATTAAGGTGTATGTAGGAAGGTAGATGCGTCACTGTCTCTGGGAAGTGAGGTTGCTTCACCATACCCTTCATGCTATATGGCCTCCCGTTTCTGCTGTTTTTTCATAAATTTTCTTAAGTAAAGAAAACATCATTGCAAAGAAAACTCACTGCCATATTTCTTCTTTTCCACATACTGTATGGGGTCTCACTGGGCACTTGCTAGCTAGCTTCTGAAAGAAATCTCCTGGTTTTCTCCCTCCCCACCCCTCCCACAATATTTTAATAGTGTAATAATGTAGCACCTTTTTTGTGTTTGTCTGTATGCTGCCTCCAGGTCAGAGAACTAATGAGCGTATGCTTAGCTTTTCAGCTTTTTTGCTGACTCCAGCCTGAATTTAATAAAATGTGAAGTTTGAGAAGCATGATACAGTCTTCTTGCTTTAAAGAATATTCCTCCTCTCCATTTATGTTACAGATAAAGCACTCTGTCTTGTCCAGTCACACCTCAACAGAAAGGTATAATAAAAGTCTTTACTGTCAATCTCTTTCTAATCTGTTTTTGGTAGTGTCTTTTCTTTCCATATTTTTACTCTAATATTATTAGTACTGGATGCAGGCAGAATTGTAGTGCTCCGAGCTGCACACTTGGAAGCAGATGCAACAAAAGGGAGCTGGCTCACCCCACTTCATGTCTCTTCTTTATTAACCCTTTCCCTTTTATTTTTCTCAGCCATCCACTTGGTGACTTAGTGGTCAATCACCAGCCAGCTCTCTCCCCCTTCAGTGCTCTTTCCTGCATCTTGGGTTCCACTCCATAAGCTCATAAAATTGTTGATAGAGAGCAGGGTATGATTTGTGGAGCAGGTGGCAAGGGTGTATATTTTAAAGTACTAATGAGAGAATATTCTTTTAGTTACAATACCTGCCTGTGATTTTCTTTTTTGTAATTGTATTTTTTTGATTATGTCTCTTTTTAATAAAGGTCATTGTAAATATTTTCAAACTCTGCAAACTGAGGTTAGTCCTGCTTGCTGCAAAGAGCTGCCTGATTCCTTTTATTACTTTAGACAAGTTCTTTTGCTCCGAGCAGCCTGTGACAGCCTATAATTTCTGTCAGCTATTTTTCTGTTATTGTTATTTGTGTGTTTTCACAGGAAGGAGCTTACCAAGCAATGTTTTATACACTAACCATTATTCTTTCCCTTTCTTCAGGCAGATGGAATTGAACCCCTGTGAAAATGGCTCTGTAAAAGCAGAGATTAACCATCAAGAGCAAACCCTTATTAAAAGTCTGGAATGTTTAAACCTGGAAACAAACGAGGGGAGCAGTGATGTTTCTGTTGAAGATCACATAGCAGAGGATTTGGCAGGTAAATATATGCACCGTCTTTTATCCAGGATCGTTACTCTTTAAGTGTAGACGGAGGGAGGTGTAGGCTGCCTGTGAGAGTGCTGATACCTTGCTTCCCATGAGAGGGAATGTCAGATACCTGCCCTTTCCAAGTCTTCTCAGCATAGCTGCTGGCCTTGTTGATAGCTAACTTGGGACTGAATGGGGAAGGAAATTAAAAATTCTTTTTTGGGCAAGTGGAGGCTCCTCTAGATGCTGATTGACACGCGTAACAATACAGCCTGGCAGAACTTGAGCACTGCTTGCGCTGTGGACAGACACATTATTCCCAGAGGCCCTCCACTGAGAATGCTGACACCTCTGCTAGCATGTAGGGCTGCAGTGTCAGAAGGGGGCATTGAAGCTTTGTGTGCCTGTCTTGGAGGGATTGACCTTGCAGTCACTCTTGTTCACTCTGACAAATCTTTATGGAAAATGAACCCTTTTTCTGCAACTAAGAGTATACTAGAAAGCATCTTATTTCTTCCATTACCTTAGCAATATCATGAAACTTAGATTTGTGCATAACTTCAGTAGAACATTGTTGAACTAATTCAGTATAAAATTCCGTCCAACATAGCTATCTTGTTAAGGGCTGCTGAACTTAATTTGGATAAATCTATACAAGTAACGTATGATTTCTGCTTGTCCTGTTGAATGGACTGTATCGTTCTTGAACAGTAGCTTTTTCTGCCTGGCTATTATTCCAAAACATCCACATGCTGTCAGTGAATCAGCTGAAGTTTTTAAGCTCAAGTTAATGAACGTGGTTATTTTGCTCTTACATGGGTTCTCTTTGGAGTTTTTCCCATGTCTGTAACTGGTGGTGTGTAGTGTGGTAAGTCCCTGCAGAATAACATGCATATGTTACTGGTTAGCATAATACCTCAAGAATACAGTGCTAAAGCAAGTAAGTCAAACTAATTCAAGTCAGGTTGTTGGTATCATTTAGCTACTGAGGTTGTTCCTGTGCAAAAAAGAGAAAAGCCTACCCCCTCTTCGGTACACACATCTGAGTTGCAGAGTTTTGCTGGCAGTACAGGGTGGAGCAGGATGTGCAGTGCCATCCGTATGGGATGGGCTGAGCCAGCCAGCCTGGGGCTCCGTCTTGCCAATGACTGTATTTGGGTGCTCCCTGTGAGCTCAGGAGCTCTGCCCTGTCTCAGATACTCTTCCTTCCCTCGCCCCTTTATTAAGAGCTGTCAATCTTTAAAAACACTCAAGCATTTAAGTCCCATAAGAAATTTGTGTTTGTCATTTAGGGCTTACAGCGTTTGAGTTTGAAGTTTCAGAGGACTCCGGGCTTCATGCATGGCACTCCTGTGGAGTCACTGTGAACTCGGGCTGTTTCTCTATTCACCAGCCCATCTGTCTTGGTGAAGGACAGATCAGTGACATCCCTCAAACTCTATTTCCTTAGCAGAGTCACTTTGCTTGTCAATGAGGCACAGTCAGTGATGGTTGAGGCCATTTTTTTCTGCCCGGAGGAGAAAGGCTGAAGTCTCATTGCTGTTAGCAGTTTTGAGCGGTTCTTTTTTCACCCAGCACCAGGCTTATTTGGTGGTTCTGCAAGTAATAGGGAAAGCGGCAAGTTTGTTTTCAGACTTCACTTGGAGGAAGTGAGTTCCTTGCAGCTTGATCCCTTCAGCCAGGAGCTCAGTTCTGCTTCAGGTCTATAAATCCTCACAGGCATTTGAAAGTATTCCTTTCCTGGAGAGACAGGTTCCCTGGGAAATCTTGGATACTAGTTTGACAGTGTGGAAGCAAGATGTGCTATAGCCATGGCTTGTACACTGCAGATACTGCGAATATATAATTTTTGCTTCTTGACTTGTTCTCTGCAGTTGTCCGTGAGGTCAGAAGGTCTTGCCATGCATGGGATGTGACCTTTCTTTGAGTGTCTAAGACTTTGACTTCCTTCAGAGGTGCTCATGTAATGCTCTGTTTATATGAAACAGATGCACTTGACACCAAAGAAGAAATAAAATAGACCACAGCAGGGAAGAGGCAACTGGTTCTCCTGGGAAACTTTAAAGATATTGATAGAAATCGGGGAGAACGTAGCAGCCTTTGGTATCGTAGCAGTACCCATCTAAGCAACCAGTTTACTTACTTATCAGAAGGAGCAAATGAGTCGCTATTACTATTTTGCTTTTGAAAATGCACTGTGCCACTTTATTAACACTGGGGAAGTTACAGCTGTGTCAGAAGTAATCTTTCTTTCAAGGAGATGACTCTATTCCCTGCTGCACCCAATTGCTTCTTCAATGCTCTTCTCTAATAAGGCTGTCCTCACTGAGGATGCATGGGCTCACCTGCATTGGAGCCTGCTGCTTGGTGTGTATGGTTAAAAGAAATGGGTAGAGGACTGGATGAAAGGTGGTCTGCGCACCCAACAGCAGGGGAACTGTGGTGAGAGTCGTGGTGCTGGCAGGGAAAGCTTCTACACTGGCATGATCCAGATATTCAAGTGCCTTCCTTCAAATAGAACATGTCTTAAGGAACAGGAATAACAATATGGGTGTGTGGCTGGTTTTTTTTTTCTATTTTTGTTTTTCTTGTGTTTTCTATAAATCTAAGATATTAAAGAAGATGGAGAGAACAAGCTGCGAGCTGTAGAAAGCTTTGGTGCCCACAAGTTGCTGCAGTCGGAAATGAATTCTTTAAGTGGATTGACCCTGTGTGAGGAAGACAGAAATGAAAATGATTCTCCTACCTTCTTCAGCGTCATGAGCAATAGGTAGTACATGTTGCAGATGTAAATTACGAGGATTATTGAAACTTTAAGCCCTTAATTGACTCATTTTTAAGTCTGTTCTGTCTGTAAAGCTGTATTTGCTGAGATTATTTAACAGGACTGCATACAGCACAGTAAATGAAGAAGATACCCTTTGCAGAATTGTCTGTACAGAGTGGAGTGGGAGGTTTTTTCCTTGGTTATAATTACAGGCCTTGCTGGCCTGCCAGCAAATGTGTATTTTCTGCAGTCACTTACTTTCACCTGGTGAAACGAAAGCCATGTTGGTGGTTCTATGTCTATAAATTTTACCTCTATGCAAGTAGGCATGAAATGTCATTTTGCCTTTAGGAGTTGCACAAAAGGAGGTGTTAAGGTACCAATCTTGTCTGCTTGTCTTGGACACCAGGTTCAGTGATATCGAACTTCGGGAGGAGGACGGCATACCAACAGAAGAGTTTCTGGAGTCATGTTACGCAATTGTGCCCGTTCTGGGTAGGCAGCTGTTTGTTTTCATGCTGGGGGTGCATCTGACTGCTTTTGAGTGCTGCCAGCTGTGAGAAAAGGTGGAGCAGTTGATCTAGAGAACTTGTTTCTTTGCTTAAGTGATATAGTAGAAATAGTTGCTATCAGCAGAATCAAGTTGACTGGTACCAGAAGGTGTTTCTTACTCTTTTGCTTTGTAGAGGATCCACTCTCATTTAGATGGGAGATGTATAAGCTGTCTGGAAATCTGTGGGTATATCTGGAACAGCAATTTCTTGCCCTCAAAACAGCGTGGAATGCCTTGCATGTCTAGTACTGCTGACAGCACACCATCAGCTGTACTAGCCATTCCTGCTATTTGATTTTTCTGAAGGCTTCTATCTCCAGCTAGCGCAGCCCCCCACCTGCTTGTCCCCTGAATCTAACAGTAGATGTGTGGACCCCGTAAGCATGCACCCTTTTGAAGACTTCCAAATTGTAGGTCGGTGTATTTTAACACTTGTACCAACTGGGGTGGATTGGTTTTACACCAAAGAAAGACTTCAGTTTATGTCATTCATTTAGTATTTTCCTGCCATTTGGAAGGATTGATAAGAGAGAAGATGAATTTAATTGTTACAAAGACATGAAGACTGGAAAAAGATACAACTTTAAAATATGGCCTTTTTTTTTTTTTTCTAGACAAGCTGGGACCAACTGTTTTTGCTCCTGTTAAAATGGATTTTGTAGGTAACATCAAGGTAACAGCTTATTTCTAACACTGATTTATTTTTTTTAACCAAAACATCTATTTTTAGGTACTAAAGCTCAAGAATCTTTGTTGTAGGAGTTAATACTGGACGGCTATTTAGTATTTGGTAATGTTGCCATCTGTCAGATCAGAATGCTGAAATGCCCCTAATTCTGTTATTACAGTACATGCTCTGTTTAATAAATCCAACTGTTGTGCACGAACTTATAAAATACTTGATTGACTGCCAAGTAAAACATCTGTTACACCTAATGAATATGACTTCGACTCTGAGCTGAATAGGTCGTAAGTCATGATGCGATAGTAGCAATATTGACCTGAGACTGTAAAACAAACCGGGGGGGGAAAAAAACCCTTTCCTCAAAAAAGTAGAAGCAAATTAATGCATTAAGAAGGAGCTTCACAGCAGGTTGGGGCAGACCCTGCAGCTTTGGTTCTCGTTCTGACAGTCCTTCCAGCTCCAGGTCTGAAAAGGTTTGAAGTGCTACTTGTGAGACAGGATGTATTCATAGTGAGACTCTTCATAGCTTTTCTTTCAAGGAAAAAAAAGAAAAGCAAAACATACCTCCCGAGTGTATGATAAGGAACATTGCATACATTCAGACTTGTTTGGTGCAAAGTAAGGCAGATATGCACTTATCTTGCTGGAGGTAGCTACTGGAAGAGTGAAAATAGCAAGAGGGAAGAATGCTATTTAAAAAAAAAAAAAATTGAATATTTAATGTCAAGTGATAGGCAGCTGCTCCTTTAATGTAGAACATGACTCTGTTTAACTGCCTCATGTATTTTCCCTTTTATTTTTGTGAGGAGTTGTGTATAACAAACTTTGGAATAAATGAAAAGCTTAAACATGCTGATGACTGCTAAGTGTAATTGAGAATTTGCAGCTTGACAGTTGTCAGAAGGTAATCTTGCTTGTACTTGAAACTTGGAGCAAATGGGACTTTGCTTGGAGAACAGGTTGAGTTAACTCCTTTCCACTGGTGTGGAAGATGTCATGTGAACCTAAAGCATTTTGTCAGACAGAAAATGGTAGGTTCCATGTAAATCTTTGACAGAGATGCATTTTTTTGGTTGCATTAGCCAGATGGCTAACCAGATGTGTCTGGTGTTGTGCCCTGGGAAGGTGTGCCCAGTGTGGCAGGCCAGCTGTGCCATGGGCAGTGTGATGTGGTTGGGGATCCATGGTACCCCTCCGCAAGGAAGAGTCCTATTAAATAAGTGGTATTTGTAGGACAACCCACTGGTTTGTATTAGAAGCCTAAAGCTTTGCCTCTTGTTTTTCCTCCAGAAAATAAACCAGAAATTTATAACCAACAGAGAAGAGTTTGATACCCTTCAGAAGATAGTGCTCCACGAAGTGAATGCTGGTGTAGCACAAATTAGAAACTCTGCTACAGAGGCTCTCCTGTGGCTGAAAAGGTAATGGCGTCGTATCTACTTACACTATGAACCACTAAGGTGGAATGAGGGGCCATTCACCAGTGCAAGCTTATGTACATGGAGCAAACTGGTTACTTTCCACAGGCTTCGTCAATCCAAACTGGCTAGGTTCAAGATTAATGTGTTGTCTGTGGTTGTTACCACCGCAGCTTTGCCAAAAGGCCTGAAAAAGCGATCGTGGACAACCTTTTTTCCCATAAAAGTGAAGCTGCAGTGAGTGACTGATCCTGCTGGGCCATAACATCAGGCAGGTGATTTCAGGCTGCAGCAGAAGTGTTTTAGCAGACTGTTTTTCCTTGGGCTAGGAGAGAGGCTGGAGGAGGTGGCTGCATCTTCTTTTATTCCCATTGAAAATGGCACCTTAATTCTGAGTTTTATTGCACTTCTGAGTTGTATTGCATCTTTGGGGGCTTTGTTATACTTTGGGTTACTTTGGTATAAACATGGTTTCTTTTTATTTTGTGGGTTCATCCTGACAGAGGCTTAAAGTTCTTGAAAGGGTTTTTGACAGAAGTGAAGAATGGGGAAAAGAATATCCAAACAGCTCTGAGTAAGTGCCAGTTGATTTATTCTTCATGTGCTCCTGAATTTGCATACTTGGCTGTTTTCTTTCTTGTTTAGAACCTGTGTTTTCTTCAGTGACTAGTGATGCAAGTAATCTCCAAGACGCAAGTAATCTCCAAGACGTAACCTTTTTGAAAATCACAGTTTTTGAAAACGAGCAATTCAGGCAGATTACTAGATAACTGGTCAATGTTGATTTAATAGCAGATAAAGATTCTTTTAATGGGCATACTTTTGGCAGGGAACACAGTCATATCTTAGAGAGAAAAGTGCTTTGTCTCATTCCATTTTCTCTACTGGTTTGCAGCGAGACTGCTCCCAAATTTCTAGTTGCTGTTGTGATTGGTGGTTGGTTTTGGGGTGGGGTTGTTTTTTTTGTTGTTGTTGTTCCTTGTGAGACCGATCATCAGTCTGTGAAATCACCTCTTTGCCAGTATGGCTATGAATTGCCTGTATCAGTTAGAAGGGAGTTCATAACAAAAAAGAAGGAATTTTTTCCAAGTACACAATTTCGGGCCCTTAATGAGTCAGGCTAGTGCCCACGGCAAGTGTAAAACAAAATAGAAACCCTTCTTAGACTTGACTTGGTTATTTCTGAGTAAGACCCTCTCTATGAGTGCAGTCTAATGTTATGATAATCCTTTCAAACAGGCTGTTCTTTAAAGCTTTTTTTTTTTTTTTAGCTTCTTTTAAACAGCTAAGCAGTTGCCCTATAGGATTAGTAAAAAGAGCTACTACACCGAAGTATGTAAGCAGCTCTTGGAAGTGGGTCTGTAAATATGCTGCTACCAGATGTGGAGGTTAAAACCACAGAAGGTGAAGGCACTTACTTGACCTTCCGAGCCTTGAAGGCTTCAGCACTGAATTACTTTTTGAATTGCTCTGTGTCCGCAGCAGAGCCATGCTGTTTGTTTTTTCTCACTTCTTCCTTCCTTTTCTCTCCTGAAAATCTCTTCAATATCTGTATCACCAGTGCAGCTTTGGTTTACTGTTACAGTTTCTTATCTAGAGTTACTGTGCTATTTGAATCTCGAGTGAAGATGGGGTATATAGTCTCTTTCTACAACCTCAAACGTCAAGCTAATGAACTGAAAATAGAAAATGGAATATCCACCAGTTCGTGTGATCTTCTAAGGAACAGACAGCTTTCTAGCGCTATTTGTCTTTACTTGGGATTTAAATCTAAGCAAACTTTTCAACTTCTGGTGTTTTTAACGTCCGCTACATTTGCTGATAAGTCAGAGAATAGATTTGTCAGTCCTGTTTGCTACACAATACTCTTTTTCTCTTTATTTCATTGCTCCTACTACTGTATACTTTTCTCATAGAGTCGCACTCCTACTGTAAAGATGGAAAAGCCGTATTCCCCAGTCATTAGACTGATAGATGAGGAGCACAGCAAAACTTGTGGCTGTGTTTTGCTGACTTTTTACGCTCTTCCAGTAATAACTGTCTTCAGTCTTTGGAGCAAATATCCTAAAGCAGCAAAACGTAGAGGTTCTCTTTCTTCAAGGTGAACAGCTCAGGGAAGGTATAATACAATGTCAGATACTTAAAAATTTAACTGAAGGACAAGGATATGAAATGGCAACAGTGACAAACTAAGACTGGGACAGTATGGCTCGAAGATGTTTGGCTTTGTATATAGAAAACTTTGTATATGAAAGTGGAGCTGTCTAGGGACATAATAAGGGCCTTCATCAAAGGCTGTACTCGGGGGCACTCACAATAGAGATCCTGAGGATTATTTTAATAAGGGCCTGGTGCTTTCTCTTCCAATGACCCTCGAGACTTGACCCTCAGATGTAAAGAGAGACCTCTTGGTTAATGCCTGAGCTAACCATCTCGATTGAGGCTGGCTAACTATCAGGTTGCAGGATTGTTTCACCCTGTACGTTGTTTTCTCAGACTTGCACTGAACTGAGAACTAGATAGTAGAAGTCTTAGTCTTGGAGCACAGCTAGTCAAATAAAAATTGCATTTGCCTTCTTGTCTGTTAGAATACTTACTTGTTGTGGATGAGTTGAAGGAGATTTGACAGCAGAGCTGAGACCCTGATGCAGAAACACGAAATCTGTCATCTCCTTTCAGCCATAACTTTGGTGTTCAGAAACAGCCATTATTTCCATCCAGTGGCAAAAATATATCCTTAAATAGTCATTTCTAAGCTCTAAGTTCTCTTTGTGATGCAAACTTAAAATTGCCGTACATCTCTCTCTTGAATGATTTTTATTTCTTTTTCCTTCCTTTAAGACAATGCTTATGGAAAGACATTAAGGCAGCACCACGGTTGGGTCGTCCGTGGGGTCTTTGCGGTAAGTATTTATCCGGGTTGCTGACAGAGCTGGGGGTCTTGTTAATGTGATCTTATGTTGTGTGTAATTAATATACCACGTTAAAATTGTAAGCATTAAAATGAATAGATTCCCTTGTCAGACAAGATTTTCTGGGTGAGGACTGTGGCTGTCACTGTGTTCGGTATTGGGCTTTCAGGGTGGAACCAGCTTTCTGGAGCCAAAACAGACGGATCATGCTTGCATGCACATTTTTTTCATTATGTGTTTTTTCAGCACAGTCTCATGGGGCTATTAAATGAAGAATGAGGGGTTTACGTTGTTTTTTTTGAGGATTGATCTGTCTTTGGATGTGAGCATTCAAGAAGGGTTAGTGCAGAATGTGTCAGGGAGTTTAAGCAGAATATATTTGCTAGAGGAAATGGTTTATTTTTGTCCAGTCTAGCAGCTCCACCTCGTGTCTGTCACTGGAAATTATCACTGAAATTATAAAAGGAAAAAAAAAGAGCCTCATCCAGGCAATCATGACAAAGCCTTTGACTGGGAGAAACAAACGTTGGGGAAAGCTTTCTAAAGACTGTTTTGAGAATGGGACTTCACTGTTGAAGTGTGTGACACTGGGTTGGGAGCTCCCCTAATAAACTGTACTTTATTTAGGGTTTGTATTTGATTCACTTCCTAAAAATCAGACCTCTCTGAAGATGTCTTAAACTGGGCATCTACATAGACATAATAATATATATATATATTTGCCTCCTTGTCAGTTAAAAATCTTAACATATGCATGTACACATAAATACATTAAAGCTATGCAATCCAAGCGCAAAGAGGGATGTCTTAGAAGTTTTTTGTAGCTTTAGTTGAGTTTCTTTTCCTGTTTTGTTTTGCAAATCTAAAAGCTTTGGTTCCTCTCCCAGTTAGCTTTAAGGGCAGCTCCAACGTACGAAGACTTTGTGGCAGCTCTGTCTGTAGAGGAATGTGATCCTCAGGAAGAAACATTTTACAAAGGAATGCAGAGGGACCTCAACATTTACTTACCAGCCATGGAAAAGCAGCTAAATATCTTGGACACTCTCTATGAAGTACATGGTTTGGAGTCAGATGAGGTGGTATGACTACAGCAAGACCGTGTCTTAAAACTTCAGGGACTGTGTCTGTTAACAAAGACCTCTTTTGGTTTGGGTTTTTTTGGACATCATTTCTGTTCATTGTATCTTTTCAGGTGGGAAGGGTGTTGTGACTGTTTTTGGGCAAGGGTATGTATGATTTTTATATTTTGTTAACGCTTGTTTTGTGTTTAAATGCAGAGGTACTGTTTCTCTTTGGGTCATAACTATGTCCGTGATGAATGCTTTTGATTGTTTCTCTCCTGCCTGTGCACTCCCTCTTCTCTTCACCTTGTAAAAGTAATAGAGCAGAACTTGGCCTTTGCTCCCGTACCTCAGGAGAGAGCCATGCATGCAGCAGAGCGGTCAGGATGTCACGATGGAGCCCAGGCAGGCGCTGCTGACTGTCTCTCTCCCGTGCCCTGTGCCCACTCCCTGCAATGGGGTAGGAGGACAGAGGCAGAGAGAGTTATTGTTACTTTGATAGCAGAAGAGGTGGTCAGTTAAATGCCACCTTATAAGGTACGTGGTGCATTTGTCCCTTAATTTTGGTTGAAACTTTTTAATGCAGCACCTCCCCAAATATTAGAGACCTTCACTACAAAGCGTATGTGGTTGGTGGTCTGAGCTTCCTCAGGAACCAACCTTTAAAACTGGGGGTTGTGTTCCCTGACCAGCTCCCAGTATGTGCCACGTTCTCCCTGTCAGTTCCTGCCAGTGGGCCACAAGAAATTGGCTGGCACAGACTGGCAGAGCCCAGCTAATTGCAACAGTGCTTTATACAAGCAATTGAAAGTCATGTCCATCATCCTGGTTTATTAAGGTTTTGGTGGGTTTAGTGTTTTCTTAAATCAAATTCACACAACAATGTAATATTTGCTTTTAAATTGAATACAGCTAGCAGTTTAAAAAATAGGTTTTATTAAAAACCTTCCTAGGCTGCTGTTATGGGCAGATACTTCATGAAAATGGACATGAAATGAGTAAAGGGAAGGAGAAGCTAGAATTTGTCATGGAACCATTACACATTGAGCCAATTACAAACCTGAAAATCTGAAATGATGTAGAAGTGACTTGAAATTAAGAAAGAAAGATTTTCCCTTTTTCCCATTTTGCTGATACAGATAAAAATGTGCTTCTTCATACTGCTGCTATTAAAAATAATAAAGAAGTCCTTTTAGCTAGTGATATGGTTAAGGACAAAATTTCTAGTTGTGCTGATGACTAGAAGATTGTTTGTGAATTATTGACTGCCCATTCAAGGCATAAGCAGGTGTCTCAGTGGTGACCTAGGGCTTCAGATGGCTTTTGCAAAGAGTTGAGTTTAACTGATGTGCAGGAGGAGAGAAGACTGTGCTAATGAGGTACTTAGAATTAGTAAATCTTCATAAATACAGGAAAATTTCAGTGTCGCCATACTCACAGGAGAAGTACTGGCTTTTGCTAGGCTGAAAATGACATTGTCAGTAAAATGAATGTACTGCAGGTCTGCTGCCCTGCATCGCTCTGTGACGGGAGCCTCTCCGCACACGGAATACTTGATCCTTTCTAAAGAGCCTAGCATTACAAGCTTTAAGAAGAGCATATGATGCTTGAAGAAAAGACCAAACATCACACTTGGTGTATAAAGCAAGATACCAGAACTGTAATTAGGCATTTAAACAGAGTGTCTTGTTCTTGTCACCTTCTCTGAGCTGTGCCTATCTGTAGTTCCTACATACACCAACAGGAATCAGAAGGATATGTGAGTTCTAGTTTTTTGGGTTTTCTGAATTTAAATAGTATATATTTATGTTTGAGTACAAAGTCAAAACTTTTGACCAAAGCTCCATTCAATTATTTCACTACTTGCAGTGCTAAAAATGAAGCAGCGAGCCTTTAGGATTCGGCTATCTACTTCTTCTAAGCATGAATGCAAAGAAACCACCCCTGCAGCAGAACAACCAACTCTCCACCCTGTGTGGTTTCCTCAGGGTTTTCAGCTATTATGTGGGAAACTTTGCTGTAATAGTTCTTAGCTGAATGCTCTGGGAAGGTGATGGAGGCAACGTTTCCACAAAATACCAGCTGGAGGTATGGGAAGAGCAGGAAGAGATCCCTCTTCTCTAGAAATTAATGGTGAGGTTATGATGAAAATCGACTTCCCTTTTTGCTCTAAGCTTTTCCAGTAGCAGGAAAGTGTATTCAGCACTTAATTTTAGAGTTATTTTTGGGTTTCCTGTTTGTTTTTTTCAGTTTTGTTTTGTTTTTTAACTAGCGGGAAAACCACTGGTTTGTTAGTGCTTCAGACCCAACATTTGATGCAAAAAGTAAGGAGGCTTTACTTTGTAAACAGAGAACTTAATAGCTTCATTGGGCCATTAGCTTCAGCAGTTACTAACTTGTACCATTCTTCTTTCTACTAACAAATAGAGAGTGGTCCACGTTGCATATCCTCTAATAAGTGTGGCATCCTGCCCCGGAGCAGGCTTTCTTGTCTTGCTCTTCTCTGTAAAGTTGGTCTTTCTGAGAACGTTCTTGGGAGACCGTGGCTTCAGGAGACCCCGTGCGCTTGTTGTTAAATAGGGGACTTGTAGAGAAGGAATTGAGCGAGGTCTCCTTGCCTTCAAAACTTGTACTTCACCGTGCACTGCTGTTGCAGGCATTGAGCACTTCTAAGACTAACAAATGCTGTCTTTCTGGTCAAACCCTCCCTGAGAAAGAAATCCATGCAGCATGTTGCAGAGCTGAACTCCAAGTAATACCTCTAAGGATGCAATAGACCAGATGACCAAGTGGAAACAAATACAGTGCTAGACAATTCACTTCTTTCTTTTCTTCTGATGTCAGTTTGGCAAGGAGAGAGGATTGCTTTTGATTTTAATAGTTGTAGAGCACAAGCAATTAACTTTTGGCCTTCAAATTTAGAATTGGAGAGAAGGTCAGTGTTTTCTGTTTGATTTGTTTTGTTCGTTGATTGGTTAGGGTTGCTTTGGTTTTTCCAATGGCTGCCTTTTATGAACAACTGACCTGGATAATGATAGAGGTCCATGTGACTCTTAGGTAACAGCACCCTTGCTCTGTATACTTTACATGAGCTGCTTTGGTTTCTTAAACTGCACTAGTCTGAAGTTTTGCATCCCTTTCCTTTGGAAATGCTTTCGGCTGTTTCCTTCAATGTCTAACAGTTGCATATTCTCAGGGATTTTACTTAGCCATGGCAAAATAAGAGTAATCACAGCCTTACCCTAGGGGAGTAAGGCTGCTTTTTGTGAAATTAGCATAGCTGAGCGTAGAACTCTGATACAGCATATGACACTGACAGTGTCTATCCAGTGCCCATCCTTGCTGAGACATGGTAAATCCCAAAGCAATCTGATAGAAGTGCTATCTAGTACTGAATAATGGCTGTCAGCATATTTGGATAGAGATCATACACGCATCTTTGTAATATAGTGCCGTTGGCATTAGAGCAGAGCTCTCAAATGATTTCAGTCGAGTTCTGCTTAGCAATGGGAGGCTTTTATTTATTTTATTTATATTGTTGTTATTTTTTTAAAACAAACTATGTTCTGGAGCCCCCTCTGCTATTTTAAGACATCATACTCAGTTGCATATGGAAGTTCTGTGACATCACAATTGTATAATACGAACTGGATACTCAAGTGCTTTAGTGTAAGGAGTCATTGAAACATCCCATCTTGACACTGTTGTAATATGGGTCTCCCTTTAACAGATGCACTTAAAGTTCAGGGCCATATACCTTCACTTACAAGCTTTTTGTAAAGCATCATCAAGATTTAGGTTACAGCTGTTTGCTTTAAAAATGTTTCATAGTTTGAAAAGCGTCAGTTGGTTGGTTGGACGTATAAAAAGTATGCCCAAAATGTGCTCCAGTTATTTGCAGCATGCTTTGGCAAAGGGATGTGGACCATTATAGAAAACAGTGTTACATATGTCCATATGCTGGACCTTCTAACCCTTTCTTTTCATTATCAATTCAGCTTTTGTGAAAAGCTTTAGGGAACCCTAAAATGCGTTTTAGACACCAGAAGAGATCATTAGCGTGTTCCTATGTGGCTAGCTTTCTGTCTTCCCTCACCTAGTGACCACCCCTTCCTTTGCTTCCATCCTCAACTTCTTTGCTGCCAGAGCTGTTGCAGTCAGGTTGAAGCATCTCTCTATAAGAGCACAAAGCAGGAAATTTTCTAAGTGGTAAAAATGTAAACTTGGAAAATCAGACCTGACTTGTTTGGCAGGCAACCAAACATACAGTCAGATGGAGAATGTGCTGCTTTTCTCTGAAGTTTCTCCTTGTTTTGACATACTTTGCCAGGAAAACCACGCCACTTTGAATTTTTCATTTCACTGATGAAACTTAAATCGGGACACTTCAAAACTGGCAGTTTACCTCTTTTGAGTGAAAGCACAGGGATATTTTTTTTAATTGACTTATTTCTGTTCTCTTGCCTGCATAGTAGTGATTAAATAAAAAAAAATTTAAAAATTTAAAAAAAAAAAGGAGAGAAGGGGGGCAGGAATAACTGAATTCATACCTCTCTGCTACCTTCTGTAGCCCCTTGGTGAACAAACCCTGCAAGCTACTGCATGCTCCAAGCAATATAAAATCACTCTTGTGCAGAAGGGGTATCGTAGCGCACTTGCTGGCTCTGAGCAAGCTCAGGCAGTAGCTGATCCTGCTCACAGTTTGCACAAGGATTGAAGCACTTGCTTTGAAGTTAGAACATAGGCATGTATATGCTTCACTTAAACACACACTCACCCTCCTACTGTCATGCACTTCTTCAAAATGTGATCTTTCACTATCATTTTTAATATCCCTTTTTCAGTATATTATTTTCTACCCCCAAATATTCCAGATGTGCTAAAGGTTGGTTGGGGGTTTTTTTTTAAATATATGAAACTTCCTTGTCTTCATATCCTGATTTTTGCTTAACATTGTTTATTTTGCATTGCAGCATTCAGGGGTTCCAAAGCTTACTCTTTAATTCTTTTATTTAAAGCCAACTTTAAAGTTTGAGATTTATGTCTGCCTGAAACTAAACTTAACAAGTAAATTGCATTCCAGAATATGGTGACTAAACTGAAAACCAAAGCAGCTTGCTTTTCGAGTTTCCTTTAATATTTTCTTTCTGTTTTTCAAGCCAATTTTGGGCATACGTTTTGTCAATGTCAGGTAGAGCTTACTGCAAGCCTTACTTATACGTGCTAAAACATATTACATGCATACTGAAATACATGTAAAGTGAAGAGAAGGTATATTGCCTCACACTTTAAATTTACTTAATTCTAAGGGCTTGTTTGTGCCCCCAGAATCACCCCTTCCAGTGTAAGCATTGCACAACTTGTGCTGGCGTAAGCAGTTCAGTCTTGAAATACTTCAGAGTTTCCGGTCAGCATCATCTCTTAAATCATACAGCATCTGTCTCTTCTTTTGGAGCATTGTTAAGACCTTTGTCAGACTTTTATATTATTTCATTATAATAAACTTATTTTAAATAAGCATGTTTTAAAATCTCACTTTCTCCTTGCATGGATTTTGTTTCTTTTATTACAATAGAGGGCCTAAAGTGCTCTTCAGGACTGCATCTGTTCTAGGTACTGTGTGAACAGTCAAAAACAGTATGTTTCTGGTTCATAGAAACTGTCTGTATGTATCTTTGTAAGAAGAATGTTAACACACATGGAGCCTGTTTTGATTACGAGAATAAAAGCTGTGTCTGGCATGTGGTTATGGGTCCTTGGCCAGTCTAAATAAGTGAAGTCTGTAGTTACAAAAGCCAGCCTGGCGGTGTGAGAAGAATTTGTATTTTAAAATTGCATATATTGTATATCCTTTTGCCTGGACTTGAACCTCTTCTGTAGGAGTTTCTAAAGTCTTTGAAATCTGTGTGGTCATCTGGAGATGCCGGTGAAGACTAGTGTTCCTTACTTAATGTGAGTGTAACATCTCTTTTCTCCCTTTTTTTTCTCTCTCTCTGTGTAAACATAGCATGGACCTGAGCAAATCTATGACACCCATTTGTCTCTCCATAGCAAAGGCAAGTCCCTCTGTTAGATCTCCACCTGAATGTTGCCATTTGTCAAGTATTGGAGGCATTTTCTCAGCTGAGGAAGAGCAGATGAGACTGAGCCATTGCCCCATGGCTAACCAGCCCCATGGCAGGGGGGAGAATGTGTGCACCCTGTTGGAGCGACAGCAGCAGCACTGCTCGACTGTGGGATACAGGAGACTGAACCCTTCTTTAGCTGATTGCAGTGGACCCCAGAGCATCAGCTCTGCCAAGGCTGAGAGCTGCCTCTGCTTCAGCAAGGGCTGGCAGGATCCCCAAACGCAGCTTCCCTCTGTCTTGCCTGCTGGGCCTGAGCTGGTGAGGGAGAAGGAGTTCAGAAGGCTTCACAGGGCATGGAGCGCTTCCCTTTTTCACCGCCCCCAGGTTTCATTCATCTTCTTCCCAAAGAAAGGAGCAGGTTATCAGTCATGAGACCCAGGCAGTTCCAGCTTTGTGTGGTGCAGCTAAATAAGAACAAGTTGTGCCTCTAATATTTTTAGAGGTCCCCCTAAGATGCTGTCTGGGCCCTATTTTGTGGGCATGTGGAAATAACTTGGCACGTGGGTGAGCCTGGGTGCCACTGGCACGAGCTGTCATTGCAGCCATGGCGCAGATTGCTTCGGTGGCTCTCCTGAAGTGTCAGCTGTGCCACAATGAACCACTGAGCCCAGTTCACTCCATTACCTGGCAGCCCCTCCGAAACCGTGCTGTTACATGTCGCAGTCAGACGGGGCTGCTGCTGGGGCAGAGCTCTGTCGTACGCAGAGTCAGCACTTCTGGGGTTGGTGCCTCTACTGTGTTAGGCTGAGCTAGATAGCTGTAGCTCTTCACACCAAAACAAAGAGGATGTATGCAGAGGACATCGAAAGGAAGAGCAGAATGTTGTGGCTGTGGTGAGGAGGTCTGTGACCATGCAGAGGGACTGTCTGTCAGCGTGAGTCCTTGGAGTCGCCTCCGTAAAATGCTCTGCTCTCCTAAATAGCCAAATGCAGACCAGCAGCACTGCACAGACAAACGCTAATAGAAACCCCGTGCACAAAAAGACATGTCCCAGGCAAGTGTCTCCTCACCACAACCTCCACTGGTTAAAAAAATTAAATCTGTTGACATTACAGGATTCCAGATGAACTGCAGAAAGAGCCCCAGCTAAAGATTTGATAGAGTTTGTGATGTTTGTTAGTAAAGGTCATTGGCTGTGATAGCCGCCGCTAAATTCCTGTCCACACCCATGTCCCTAGAGGAATCTAGATCCGTGGTTCAAAATAAAAAATGGTGTGCTGAACGTGTGTGGTTTATAGGAACACACAGGTGCTGCTGTTAAAATGGGAAGCTCAAGGAAGTCACATAAAGATTCAACAATGACCAAATGATCTGTAAATAATTTTTTCTTAGGGTTCTCCTATATGGAAAAAGACTATGTTTTCTGAAATTGAGTGGGAAAGGCAATGCAAGCTCACAGCACCAAAACTTTGACTAATGGAACCAGGTAGAGTGAAACCTTTACTGGGTTGCTTGCTTTTAGCCCAGCTGGAAACCCTGCTAGGCTGGGGACAGTGTGGGGCTGGCGTGCAGTTTTGTTGCCCTGTGGGAATTACAAAGCTATTGCAATGCAGAATATGGGGCCGTAATTCAGTGCTACAGCCTGGACGGAGCACAGGTTTTGAACACCAGTTTAATGTGTTTGCACAAAGCTGTTCCCTGAATTGGAGTCATGAGGAGAAAAGTTTCTTCATCATTCGGGGACTGGTAGAGTGAGTGTCAAGTGTGAGTATTAGGACCAGAAGCTTCCACACATTAGTGCAATGAAGCTACATGTTTGTCCATGTGCAAGATTTAGTCCAAGATGTTATCGAGTATTTTTTCCTAATATTTCAGTATATTGACCCAAATAGAGTTCTTAATTAACATCTATTTATTCCTCTCCTCCTGTGACTAACGCAGATTTTAGATTTGTTTCTTGTGTGGTATCGTTAAAAAAACCACATCAGCCTTGGAAAGCTTCTAGCTTCCCTTCCCTACCCCGTGAGGGGATGGTTCCCAGGGAAGCTGCTGTGACAGCTGTGCAGACTCAACCCCCAGCTTTAGGGATTAGGGAAAAAGGCTTTCCCAAGTTTCACTGTGTTCTACCTTCACCTTTTACCAGCCTGTACTACTGTGCTGGTGTTTTGGCTTACAAAATTTGTTAAAATTTCTCCAGGATCTTTTGCTGCTTACTCACCGCTTTAGCAAGGCATCGTCATTAGTGCTGGATTTTTGTCTCCCGCAGGAGGAGCTAAAATTGGCGATACTCATGTCCTTCCAGAGCTGTCAGTCAAGGAGTCCCTGAGATGGTGCTTCCCTGTCAGGGCCCCCAGTGGGTCCTGGTGCCAACCGGCAGTATTTGGCCGCTTTATAAGTGTGTAGCTCACTGCTTTTGGCAAGATGCACTGGTGTGTGGCCTGTGCAAAGCCCTGCAGCAATGTCAAAGAGAGAACAGGTCACTGCTTTCTTAAAATCAAACAGGTCTGAGACTTCAAAATGCATTTTGCATCAGTTTGTCTTCGTACCAGGGCTCCTGCTCCAGCTATGGCTTTCCGCCAAAATAATTTCCAATCAATTTAGCATCTGTTTGCAGTGTTGGTATCGCCAGCTCATCTGTAGTCTTCAGAGACCAGACGTGCCTCACATAGTTTCCTATAGGTCATAGTTTTCCACTTGCTTTCTTGCTTAGCAGCTGGTACCCAACCTCCTTCCTGCGGGCGAGAGGAAGCCCTGTGCCGTGCAGCCACTGCTCGCCTACCCAGCTTTCTCCCTAAGGTGACATTTGAGCCGTGGTCTCAGGTGTTTGACATTGGCTGAGCATGACGCTCCACGTCCTATGCATCGAGTGGCAACCAGTTTTCCCCAAAACAGCAAAGCTGGAAGCTTAGCTCCACCGGCAGGATGCACCTGCGTGTGTGGCAGGGTGCAGCGGATGTCTCTGCGAATCCTGCACCGCTCCGAGCACTGTGGCCCCTGGCAGAACTTTCTTGCCAAAAACATGGTGGGAGACCATCATCAAGAGCAAGAGGCATGCTCTCCCACACAAAGCTTTGTTCTGCCACCTCCGGCCCTTGTGTTGAGGCACTGCCAGTCCTGCCTCACCTGATGTGCCAGTCGCAGGACCCTTCTTGTAGGCGCTTGTCTGTAGGGAGTCGTGTCCCCTTATCAAGGACGTGCTGAATGTCTCAGTTGCACATTGGATCCTGCCAGGACATTTCGCAATTTATTTTCTTCAATCTGGTTTATTAAATTCCTCTTCCCCCCTCCCCCCAGTCTTTTAAAGATTCTTATTCTCTCACCTTTAATTTACAGCGTCAGTGTATAAATAGTCACCGCAGCCTCAGCGACAACCTTCAATTGATCCATAGGTGGTGAGGGTGCAGAGGGGAATTCCTTCCGCTCCCCAATTCCCAATGCAATGCACCTGCCATTGATACAGTAGAAATCACGAAGTCTTCAATCTTCACATGCGGATGCACTCAGCGAAACAGGCCACCCTGCTCTGAAACCTGGGCACGGGTGTTGCAGGCAAGGAGAGAAACCCCAGCCACCCGGCATCGCCTGAGGCTGTGCTACCTGGCTCTGCAGGAGCCCCTCTGCTGAGACATCAGTAGTGGCCTTTTGGATGGTTTTGCATTTCCAGGGAAGCTTTGCCTTTCTTTAGCCTGCAGCTGGAATCCCGCCGTCCTCAGGGCTGCAAAACACAGGGGCAGTACAGCTAAAGAGAGTATGGATTTCCCCTTACAAACGGCCTAATGGATACTTGACTGCTGAGCGCAGGAGAAATAATCACGTTATTTGTATGTCCTTAGGGCCCAGTCCAAATTCTCATGTCAACCTACTTGCCCCAAGGGCCAGTCACAGCAGTTCGATCCTCCCTACCATGCGGTTACTTCCTGGCACACCTACAGGACATTATTTCTCATCAAATAACGGGGTAGTGTGAAGCAGAGAACAACTATTTAATATCTTTAGATGGACGAGCATAACAACTTGGTGTCAGACAGCTTAAAGCAGAGCCTGCTGACCCCAGCAGCAACAGGTACAAGTCCCTGGCTTTATTTAGAAGCTGTAATCCCGGAGCATTTCACACCAGATGTTGCCTTGCTCAAAAAGTCCTGGCACACAGCAAGTCTCTCTACCCTTCGCTGCACCCACCAAGACCAGTGAGATTACCAGCTTCACCCCACTGGTCCCATGCTGCTGCTTTGAGGATATTACTGGGTTTGAAAACTAATCTCTGGTCAAATGACAGTGAAACAGTAACTTGCCACTACAGCCACCAGATGGTTTAGGATGGTTTATCTGAATGCACTGGAGCATCACAGCGTAAATGTGGCTTTTTATTGTACTTCATGACCAGCCTGTGATTTTTGGCCCATAATACACGCATTTCCACAGGACTCTTGGGGACAGTTCAGTTGCCTGAACTGTTCTCTGTTTTCTTACCTCTAATCATTCATCCTTCCTTTTAAATCTGGTAACAAGTCAAAATCTAAGCAGTCCTCAATATTATCTTGCATGACACATCCCATCCTCAGAGCAGTAGCGCCAGGTAGGTAAGAGGATGAGCCCAATGGAAATGTGTGAAAGAAATTATATTGCTGTGCAGTGTCAGTGTTGCCAGGTTCCCCTATGTGTACCCATCAAATAATCTCTGAGAGGAAGGCATGGGAAGCCCCAAACAAATGTCCTGCCCCAAATGGTGACTGCCTCAGTGCAACATGCCCCAGCTCCTGCATCGTGAGTTTCATGGGGGAATATGACCAATGGAAATGAGAAGGGCAGGGTGCAGTGGTGCTCTTCTCTTCCAAACAAAATTAACCACAAAAGGTCCCTGAGCCTGTGCGATGGGGCTGGGGAAGAGTATGGGGTCCCCAAGCTGTTCCCTCAAGGGAATTGGAGACGATCTCATTAAAACTGCAATGGAAAATAAGCCTTACATGCCTGCATTTCCATGTCTTAAGTTAGCACTTGGTAGTGGTGCAGTGAAGTGAGAAATGCTGTTGGGTGTCTGTTCCTCCTGGGCGGATGAAGATGAAGAACTGTTCTTCCCCTGCACGGGGGATGCTGAGGACCCTGACAGGTCTCTGTCTCCTCTCCAAGATGAATCCTGAAAGCTTCCTCCCACGCCTGGCGCAAGGGTCAAACACATACATCTTGCCACAGGCTTGAATTTAACACTGATGTCAGTTTGTTCATTTATTAAAAGGTGACACTTTAGACCGGCTGAGAGAAAGTCATCAGTTGTCGAGTTTCTAAATATACTAAACGCGCTGCTGTGTAAGGAGGTTAATGTTACCTCCTCTTCCTCCTGGCTGATTTATTGTGCCATTACCTCAGGTGCCTGCTCTGTGGAGGCTCTGCGGGTGGGTCGTCGTGCACCAGCGGGGAGGCTCCTGGCCACACCTGCAAAACTGGGAGAGCTTTGTCCTTCCCTGTGTCCTGCAGGGGATGCCACCAGTAGCCTTGGCCCCAGGGACAGCCTGGCAGATGGCTTTTCCTGAAGAGCATGAGATGCTCCAATGCGAGCTGGAGCAAGTCCAGAGGAGGGCCACGAAGATGATCAGAGGGCTGGAGCACCTCTTCTATGAAGACAGGCTGAGAGTTGGGTTTTTCAGTCTGGAGAAGAGAAGGCTCTGGGAAGACCTTATAGCAGCCTTCCAGTACCTAAAGGGGGCCTACAGGAAAGATGAGGAGGGACTCTATCAGGGAGTGTAGTGATAAGATGAGGGGTAACTGATTTAAACTGAAAGAGGGTAGATTTAGGTTAGATATTAGGAAGAAATTCTTTGCTGTGAGGGTGGTGAGACACTGGAACAGGCTGCTCAGAGGAGCTGTGGATGCCCCATCCCTGGAAGTGTTCAAGGCCAGGCTGGATGGGGCTTTGAGCAACCTGGTCTAGTGGAAAGTGTTCGTGCCCATGGCAGGGGGGTTGGAACTAGATGATCTTTAAGGTCCATTCCAACTCTAACCATTCTATAATTCTGTGTGTGGCATGTGGCCCCTTACCACCCTGGGCACAATGGCCAGAGAGGCTCCGGCTCCCCATAGTGCCCTGCCACTTGGCTTTGCTACAGGAGGCTTTGATGGGTTTGGCTCCATGGTTCTCCTTCCCCCTCCTTTCCCAAAGGAAATGTTGAGCAGCACCCCAGGCAGGGAGGGCTACTCGTTCAGTAGTGGGTGGAAAGGCTGCAGCAAAACATGGCTGTTTAAACCCTATTGTCTCTTACTTGAGAAGACTGTGCATCCAAAACAAACCCTCCATCAGATGTGCACAAAACTGTCAGAGTGAATTAAAAGCACTGAAAGGCCGGGGCTATAACTCAGTGCTTTTTAAGTGCCAAGATTTTGTTGGGGGCGGAGGGAGGGAAGTAGCCACTAATGTAATTTCCAGCAGGAGTACACTGCTCTAATATAATTTGGCCTGGCTACCCTTTCAAACCCAGCCTTTCCTCAGCTGGGCTGGTTCAGGGCCATCCTCCTAAATGCCCCAGTAATTACCGATGCAAGCACATGCCCAGGCTTTGCTCTGGCCTCATCAGACCTGGAGTGACACCAGCATTCAGGACTGAGGACCCCAGTTTGCAGCAGAGCACTTTGCCAGGCATGTAACTGAATGCAATTAATACAGTGGGGTTTTTTCACTGACCATGTTCAATAAAGGTACAAAAGGGCTCATTTGCTTAGGATGTGTTCCCTTTTTCTCTTTGATTGAGGTTTGGCAGCGCTCAGACGGTCTGCAAGTTGGCCGGTCCCTTACCAGATCAATAAACATCAGTTACTCTGAACTGGATTCCTGATCCCAATTTTACATTTGCTATTTGTCTGCTTCAGTCTGTCTTTCTGCCAGCACCTTACGTTATCCTATAGCAGACTTCAATAGCCGTTGCCTGTAGCAGAGTTCAATAGTTACTCAGTGCTTGCCATGCAAGAGGAAGGTTTCCTAGGAAGGGACATTTGCTTTGCTGTATCCATCTCCTTAGCCAAAAGCTATCAGAGGAAGAACTTGAAAGTCTGTCACAAAGTGCTCTCTGTTGCTTCCCCCTTTGTGAATTGAAACATGATTTTTCCAACAACGGTTTGAAAGATCTTCTTGCAGCATTGCCTCGCCTGCATGATACACTTGAGTATCATCAAGGAATCACAGCACAGTCCTGGTTTACTTCTCTTGGCTTTATTTTGGGCTTATTTTTTTTAATACATGCCCTGATTGTGTGTGGCAGCAGAGCGCCAAAGCTATTGAATTGTCCCCAAAAGCAGCTAATTGGGGACTTTTTGCTGGTATTACTCATGAACAGCTGATGCTCAAGGACAGTGCCTATTCTGGGGGACTCACAGTTTAACAATAACCACTAATCCCTTCTCCCCGAGTCCAAATCAGTGGGAAGGAAATGGGGATTGTACCATGCGATTTTTAGAGATATTGAGGTTGGCTTCTCTAAGAAGCTGTCCTTTAGGAAAGTAAGAACTGTGGCCAAGGGGCTTTGCTGTGAAATGAGTGGGGCTGCAACCTGTGGAAGATGTTAGAAAAGGGAAGGTGTGAAAGGCTGAAAAAGATGCCAGCGAAACCCAGTGCCTGCAGAGCAGCGAGGGCGTTGCAGGGTTTTGGAGGGGCTACAAAGGATGTGAACTTTGGTGCTGTTAACAGAAACCGTGAGAAAAAAGAAAGGAGGAGATGAGCTGCCTTGGCCAGATTTATAGGCAAGGATGGGGCTGGAAGCTACAGTTTTGAATGATTTGAGCCATGACGCAGGCATTTGGGAAGCCAGAGAGGCAAGTGTCACAGAAGCTGAGCTTTTAGAAAGGACAGGCAGAAAATACAGTGCCCCAAAGACTCATTCATTCTCTTCCATTCCCCTGGGGGCAGACAGCAGTGCCATTCTCTGACATTCCCTGTTGTACACAAAAACCTTGGCAGGAGACGCTTGCCCGGCTGCCACTTCAGGGGAGGAACCTCTTGCTGGCTGCTGGGAGTGACGGAATCCTAGGTGCCAACATCGCTGCTCACATCGTCCATCAGCACCCGACGCCGTTGCTTTCTGATTTGCAGCCATCAGCCTCTGGCAGGAATTACAAACCAGCCACTACATTATGAGACAGCAGGAGGAGATAATCCCCCAAACCGCAGCCTAAAGCCTTATTAAAAGTAGTTCACCTGACACCGATTAGAGCCAGAAATGGATGAAAGCAGAGCGGTTCTGCACACGGCATGTTGCACGGGTCTGGTTGGGGCTGCGGGTCCGGGTGCAGGGAGGCACAGTCGCGCACCGGTGTGCCTGCACAGAGCTGACTCCAGCAGCAGGCGGGGAGAGGCAGCAGGCGTGGGAGAGGAGATGATGGGGTTTTTTTCCCTCCCCAGCATCTTAAACTAGGCAATTATATTTAAAAACTGTGTTGTTAAACCCAAAATGAAATAAGTGAAAGTGAGGACATACCAGAACTAAGGTAGCAGGATTTATTGACATGAGCTGCTAATACACGCAGTAGGTAACTACATATATTTAATCATATATTAAGTGCAAGCTGGATTTTTAGTATACATTTAATACAGCGCGTGGTGTAAGCTCATACTATTTTTGTATTCCTCTAGAGTTGCATACGAATCATTAGAAAACTTTCCTGCAAGCATTTGCTGCTGCAAAAGGCCAAGGAACTGAAATACCTCAATTAACTTTTGAACCAGATTTGGCACAATGTGTTAAGAAACTCAGAGAAGAAGGGAAGATAATTCACAGCAGACCAGAAGAATCCCCAATTAATAATAAAGCAGATATGTCAGAAATAAGAAGGAAGGGTGGTTTTTTTTTTGCCATTTTAAAAATCATATCTACTTCACACCTTCCCAGGTGTCTTTATCATCTGAGGGGAACAAGACAGTAATGGTAGCAAGAAACTTGTTTCATGTCTTTTTTTTTTTTCCTTATATCTTACCTTCCTTTCTTTTGTTAAAATGCTGAATCGCTTGTGCTGCATTAATAAAGTCCATTTAAAATCCGTATTTTGTGAATGCTTTCTGAGCAGTGATGTGCCCCTTCCTAAACGCAGGACAATTTTACCTACATGATCACAACTCCTGTTTACATTTCCCACCCTCCATGCACTTGGCTTTGCAATTTCTATGTCCTTCGAGGCTTTAAAAAGGATGTGACTTAAAACTGAAGGTGACAGGCCACTGGGATTACTAAATTTCTCAAAGATTCCAGCCTTTTGGGGGGGTAGAGATGAAATCCTTGGAGAAGGTGAGGAGTTCAGATGAAGTATCTCGAAGCCCAGGATGGTAACACTCAGCAGCTGCTGCCAGAGGTTCAGCCAGAAGGCTGGCCAGCAGGACATGCTGCTGGGAATGTGGTTGTCCTCGGGAGCCTTCTGCTGGGATACACGCTCCTGTGTGGTATGACACTGCTGGAACCCACTGCTCACACAAGCACAGGAAATTAAAAGGCAGCTGTGCTAGTGCCCAGATTTCCAGAGCTTATGATGGACAAGTTCCTCATCCCAATGGTTCCTTGACCTTTTATTAAGACCTCTGTTTAAAAAAAAAAGTCAATGAGGAGAAAAATCTTGAACTATTGAACTGGGCTACAAATGCTGGTGGCTTGACTTCATAGCAACATAAAGATCCCAGGTAAGTGATAGCCACAAAGAGTACATTAATTTTGGTTATTTTTTTTTTTAATTGGTGATTTCCAGTATCACTTTGGACATGCAGAGTTGAAGTCTTCTATACAGGTGGTAAAAGTTGTATGCGTGTATTGGTTGTTGTAATGCCTTATCATTAGAATGCAACATCCACCTTTATTTAACGTTTACTGAAGCACCAGTGTAAGTGCAGCTGTTGCAGTGCTGTCCCTGGTACAGATAACTCACACATTTCAAACAGGCGTGTACAGCATTTATCATGAAGCAGAAAAGAGTAGCTTGTATGAAAACAAGGCCTTGATTTGAGGCTCTTAGTCCTGAATTCTGCACGTTCTTTGTTTCACTTTCTTTTGTTAGAGACTCTTTTTCACATAACATTTAATATGCTTCCCATGTGAAATATGCTCTTTAATGCCTGCTAATAAATAAGTATATAATTACCCTGACTCCTATCAGAGCTAATATAGTCGAACAAACTTTCTGAAAAACAAAAATCTATGTACATTACACAGCATGAATGAGCATCCATAAACACCCTACTCCAGGATCTGATTTACAGCCATACAAAAGTGAGAACATACGCTGGGGGGGTACCCCAGACACAACATCAAAAACAGCGAGCAGGAGAGACAGGGAGAGAGGGCAGGGTATAACCAGTAACTGAATGATGAAGGTTGGGTGGACAAGGGGATGAAAACGAAAAGACCTTCCAGTGTGGAAAGCAGAGCGAAGGCGATGTGTACGTGGTCACGCTGTGGTTTCAGGCAGGTAACTGATGCTGTCCCAGCCCCTTCGGGGTCACGCAGAGCCCAGCCAGCTTGACAGAAGTGAAAAATACGGAAATATGGTACTTCTTTCTCTTCCTTCCTTGTCTGATTTTCTCCTGGGAGAGAGCTCCTTGGCTATTTCACACTTTATTTGCCCAGTTTGGCCCTCATGGTCTGCAGTTTCAGGCCTCCTGTGACTGCCTGCATGCACACAGGCACGCACAACCAAATGTCTTAGCCCGAAGGTGAAGTTAACCGACTTTTTTGGCTGATTTGCTGATCTTTAAAGCACTTACTTACTGAAGGGCCTCTGCTCCTTTGACCCACAAAGTTGTACAGTTAACCTTAATGTTGTTGAAGTCATCACTCATGTGGATACAACACTTGCAAAGTTCACATTGTAATAAAAGAGTAAGTCTCTATAAACACCGCATCCGAGATACGCTTTGTGTTTATGCTGAGAAGGTTTAAAGGCAAAAACCCTGAAGAGCTTATGTGTAGGTGTAACAGTGCTAAGTCGAGGTAATTGTTACACGATATTCCTGGTTCATGAAATTCAGTTTCCAGTAGCTTAATGTCGCATTTGTGATGGAGAGCAAGTTGCCACCTACAGCCACATGAAAGTCTTACTGGCAAACACTGTTTGACATTCCTCTATTAAGACAGGATGCAGTGGTCCTATTTTTTCCCAGTCTGACTTAATTTGAAAAAAAAGAAAAACATCTCAAAATGGCCATCAGCAGCATGACGTCCCTTTGTTTGTTTTCACACAGAGGTGGGTGGGGATTTTTTTTGTCCCAGTCCTTCTTGGATAGATGATAGTGTAGCACCTAGCACCCCGCTGCATGTGGGATGCTGCCCTCATGTGAAGTATCGACACTGTGTAGAGTCAATGTAGCAGTAAGAAGTGCATCGCAATTTTCCGTAAGACCTACAAGAAAAGAGAATATCTCAGTTTCAAAGTATGCTATAGTTCACATTATATGGTTTCTGGATGTAACACTCTGTAGGAGTGAAGAACATCAGAAAATGCCAAGTGCAGCGACATACGGGAACCAAAACATGAGGGTAATTTCCATCAGTGCTCTACTGTGCTCCCCCTTGTCAGCAAAAGAAGAGTCCAGGAGAAACTATGAGTGAAGACTCAATTCCCAGTAACATCAATTTAAAAAAAAATCAAATCCCCATTGGCAGTGGGACTTGAGCGTTACGCGGGGGTGGGTGCAGGAGGCCTTGGCGCTCGCTCATGGGAACTGTGTAAGGAAGTATCTGAGGCTCCCAGTTAAGTGCTTTTCCAGTTACTTCCAATAGCTCCAGCAGGTGTGACTGTGCCTTTCCTTTAACTCATTTTTGATGTACTTGAAATAATGATAGTGACACATGCCCACCTTTGAAATAAAAAAAAGTAAATGGAAGGTTCCTTGAAAAATAAAAACAGCGATTTTGTCTTTCTACTGACTTAAACTGAGCTGCAGTGACTCTACCTACTGAAGTCTTGACCAGAGATATTAATAAAATAAGCATTTTGATGAGGTTTTATTGCTAGCATATGTGAACAACCCATCTGTTAGATAATCCACAAGCAGCCATTAAGCAGGTCCTTAAAACTATGTCCTTGGATAACCCACATTCTCAGAAAACCAACATAAAAACTGAAGTGAAGAAGTGTGAAATACGAGAAGGCATTTGGGGGATGGAAAGAGTTGAAAATAATGGGAAAGTCTGTTGCAGCAGAGCTCTTGGAGGAGAAAGGGCTTTGGGGTGAAACTCCCATGGGATTGCCAAGCTCACATACTTATCTCATTTTACTGATGAGTCACAGCTTTTTCTTTAGTTTAGCGGATAATTTTCAGACTGCACACACAAAAATAAAGGATCTCGGTTGCTCTTCACAACTTGATTATACAGAGAAAATTAAATTTATAAAAATTTCTCAAGCTTTCCTGGTGCTATTTTTGGCACCAAACTTCAGACTCTTAAAAGGGAATAGTTTTCACAAGAGAAACAGCTCCATGTTGTCTTAATATGAGATCTGTGTAAAATGTTTCAGGTTGTCAGTTTTGCTGCTCTCGATTTTAGTAATCTCTTACACCAGGAGCGCTCCAACAATTGCAGTGGAAGGATTAGCAGAGCACTTGTCTTACAAAGACATCCTGTGGTTTCTTATTCTTGTCAATTAGCACATTATTCTTTCATGAATGATGAGGGCTCTGCGCATAATTTCATTTGCAAATTAAATGTTTCCTGTTAGCCAGTAACAATACCTGACAGTTAAATAGAGGTACTGCTGTTGGAGGCAAAATGCTGACCAGAGGAAGCTGCTTAAACAAAGGCAGAGAAGGCAAGGCAACAATAAGCAGATGTTTTAAATGAGGGACATGGCTAAGCAGATGCATGGCTTTGCATCTGCTGTTGAGTGAATTTCCTGGTCTTTGGAAAGGCTGACAGATGATGAGTTGATTCAGAAACAGAGATACCCCTGGAGTACCCATTAACAGCAAGAGCAAGAGGAGGTCGGTTGGAGGTTGTGGGTTGGAGGTTTTTTTCTGTTCCGTGTGATCATCTCCTCATGGTCTTTCCTACTCTTGGTATGTTATGGATGAACGTTAATGCAATGATAATGTCACCAAATGAGGAAATGTTTGCAAGCAATGGGCAAACGTATGTCTATATGACCTTTCTTATTTTTGTACAGGAAAGAGGCATGTGATTATTACTGAGAGCTGAGACTTAGCCCTTAAAGTCAATGATATGCAGAAATAATCTGATAGACCCTTTCTCCTCCAGCTACCTGCAGTGGTCCCAGTGGAACAAGGTTTAAGTGGGTAATATTTTTCTCTTTTAAAGCTGGCAAAGAGAAAAAAGGGAAAAAGAAAAAAAACAAATCACACCAACAAAAAAACCCCAAACCCCAAGTGAAGACAGCTCATACATACCCAGGGAGATATGTTTTACATGTCAAATATCCAAAATCTTTCCCATCACAGTCTTCAACCCCCTCATGCCTGTAGCCATCTCCACAGTAAGCCCGGCGGCATCCTAGTGAAAAATACAGAAAGAAATACCTCCAAGGCACTTCATATGTAAAAGAGACAGGTGAGGTAAGTGGAACTAGATTTTTAAAGGTAAAGTATAAACCAAGGCATTTTGGGGAGGGCATCCTGTAAGGACTGTCTTAGGAGGATCAATATTCTTCACTACAAAGAATTTGCTCTTTTTAGCCTAATTTCAATGACCAAGGGAAAGAATGGATAACTAGTAAAAATAATTACTACAGAAACACTAATTACAACAGCATTTATTCTAATAATTATTATTACCATAGGTAACTACTATCAAAACAAATTGAAGGAAGCATAAAATACTGTTAACATAAATGATTTGGGGATGTCAAAATTTCAAAAAAACACTCTGAGGTCATTAAGTGGTTTGAAAATCCCAACCTAGACCTTTTCCCAATATTCCACAGTACTTATGTGTGTCTACTGCAAGTGAGTTCCCACATACGAACAGAATTATGCAGACCTATTGCCTGTCTATCAAAAAAAAAAAAAGTATGTAATGATTGCCAAAAAAGTGTTTTTTCCCACTGCTGACTCCTACTGACTTGAGAGGGAGTGGGCTTTGTGACATTTTTTCATGGTGACTGGCATGTAGGTTGCAGTAATTTGTGGGTTTGTTTGCTATTTTAGGAATTGGACTTTGCTTTTGATGTCTTCAACTTTTTGAGTGTGACTTTATAAATTGAACAAATTTATTTAGCTGAAATCCCTTTGACATCTTCTCAGAGACCCTATTAAGCAACAGATTAAAAGGACTCAAGAATAAGGCATGTATAAGAGTTAAAAAGTGGGTTATTTACAAATAGAAATGATTAATTAATTGCACCAAGGGTCTGTTTGTTAGAAATTGATGCTTCTAAGAACAACGAGCCTATTTTACAATTATATCCACTTAACACTGGGTTAACCTTTTTCTTTTGGTTCAGTCACAAGAGCACAATGATGACAATGTGCTCGTTTCCCAGTAACTCAATGATAACTTTTTGGGTTACATCAGTGTCAGAAGTCTACGTACTGCAAGGCCTTGATGAACCTGAAGCTTTACCCAGTGTATAGCACAAAGTAACACAATGTGCCTCCAGACACACAATGTACAGTTTTGCAAGCACTAGAACTAATGAACACTATTTGCCTGCATGCTTGTTCCCATGGTTGATTGCAAATTCTAATTGAATCATTTTCTCATGCTTGGAGCCTGGAGAGCTCATGCTCTTTCACTAGATTACTCTGCAGCCAGGCAAGTTTAGAGGGGCATTCATTTATATGTCTCCCTATACCTGTTGCAACCAAATTGCCTTTGAAGTCTCTTTCCTGTTGTCATTGAGAAATTGGCTGGGATTCCTAAGTTATAAGGGGAAGGGTGGCAATGGCCAGGCAGATGGACAAACCCACAGAGTGTGGCTGCATATACCTAATTTTCAAAGTCAGGCTAAAAAAATGGAGGGGTATATGAATGAAAAATTGCATCTTTCAGTGTTGGCTGATACCTGTTCTGAAATGTGAAGAAGCATCCCTTTGCTAGAACCAACAGAGTACCAACCCGCTGTGTGTCAGCTGTGGATGGTGTAGAGTGCTGCGCTCTGGGGAAGGAATCAAGCCGTAAAAGTAACTGAAAGATAGAAGTGAACGTTGCCACAGCTGCTTGTATGCTTATATGCTTTTTGCTATCCACAACCAGCAAAATGGAAAGGAAGCTTGACTAGACAGGAATCAAATGTTGTGTCAACTTAATAGTGAAGGTAATGGGTTGACTCCTTCCCTAGGCAAGTGAATAACAAAATCCAAAGCAGTTTTACTGGACCCAGGATGCAGTTTACTATTAGAAACAGACAGTTTCAGTGTCTATCCTAAGGGCTTTTGTGGTGCGCTGCAAATGTATGCTACATCTTTTGGCCAGAAAGCCGGCAGTCCCCGGGGAAGGGGTGTATGTAAACCAGTTGCTGCATTTGGCCCCTGAAATGCAGTGGTTTTGCTCTGACTGCAGACACCTCTGCTCAGTGGGGTGCACGGTCCTCAATGAGGATGCATGAGAAGTACTTGGCATCACCTCTGTCTTGTGCTGGTGTGTGGCATCCACATGCATGAAGAACCTCCGTTTTCACAGTATGGCTGTTGTGCCTCCCTCTCCCGGTGCCTGCACTCAATCCAGAAACCACGCAAGCTCCCCTGAGTGAAACACTTGTGTGATTTACACAGCCATGTACCCTGTGGAAACAACCAATGCGCCTTCCCTGGTAGAAAGAGGCTGCTCTTGATGTGCTGTAACTTACTTATACAGTCATCAGTCACAACCGCGTTGCCATCGTCGCACTCTTCCCCATCCTGTACAATCCCATCTCCACAGGTACCACCAGCCTCGAAGCGGTAATCCACGGGATAGAAAGGAGTGAGCTGGCCAAACAAACACACAGCAGTTACTGAGTCGACCACGGGCAGCCTGGTTAGCAAGCAGAGCTGAAGGGCTGTGGGAGGCAGATCTCACAACTGGGTTTTCACATCCCGCTATTTGGTGGTTCACAGGGTTTATACAGAACCTGATTCAAAGTCCAGTGGACACAAGAAGGATCCCGCTGCTGATTTCAGTGGGAAGTAGCTTAGGTCCTTGAAGCAATACGGAAATACATGGTTTTGGTTTGCAGGGTTTGATTTTTCCCGCAACTTTGTACCCTGGTGAGTTTTGCCTTATTCTGTATTAAATAAAAAATGCTCTTCACTATTGTAATTCCCCAAACTCAGCCCCAGTTCACCAGTGGAGCCTGGTTCATAAGGAGTTCAGCAAAACCTGCAACACTGATGAGTTAATGTCTCAGTTATTAAGACTCCTGTGACCAAAAATGACAGAATTTGATATAGTTGTGGCAGTGCTCAAAAAAGAGCTTTTTCTCCATTTGCTTCATTGATTCTATATGACACCTTAAGTACAGAAGTATGTGCTGTATTTAAAAATGAAACATACACTCACGAGTTTTCTCAGACCACAGTCATATTTTCACCTGGATTGGGAGCCATCCAAAGGTATCCTTGAAATACAAAGATCTCTGATCTCTTCTAAAAGCTAAGGCGTTTTCAGTGTTTAACCGGTCCAATTCTTCTTGATTATTCACCACAAAAATCTGAGGCACAGAAAAAGAGGTGATTGGTAACCCTCTCAAGAAGTATTTTGGATTGTTGTGGAATCTAGTTTTGTAAACTGGCATATATGTCTGCAAGTAAGTAAATAATTGCACAGAAAAATGGTTTGGTTGTTTTCAGAAACAGAATAGTGTGAGAACTTATATTCATGGACTGCCAGACCATAAGAGGCTCCTTTGCAACCGGTAAGAAAAGGCATGAGTTTCCAAAGGAGAATGGTCTTTCCTGAGCACCTAGCTATGGCTCCAGTGGCCTCTATTTCAAAATGCACATCCACAGGTGATGATCATGCAAATACTTGTGCACAATCATTGATGAGAAAAAAAAATCAGGTGCTGAAATGGTAAATCTATATGGGAATAAGTGTTTTTAGTGGGTTTGTCTATAATTTTTTAGGCATGCTCATGGCTACCAAATAAATAATGCATTGCTCAATGCAACCTTTACTTATATTTTACTACTTTGTACTTTGTTTAGATTTAATCATCATTGAAATCGATGTTTTTTTACATGCATATACTTTAGTCTAAAAGCCAGTCTTCAATTAAACAGAAAAAAATTAGTTCAAAATGGAAAAATTAGGATGAGCTGTTCTCTTACCAATTTTTTTAATGTCTCAGTCACTGAAATTGGCTGTAAGAGGCATTAGGAAATAATCTCTTCCTTCAGCAGCTTAATCAAATTAATTTTAGCAAGATTCAAACCATTTTTAAATTAAGAAAAAGCAAATGGAGTGCTTCTGAGCAAAATGGATTTAGGTCTGAGCCTGATTCCCACCAGCATAAACAGAATTGGCTCTTTTTAAAACCCTGAAATACCCTGAATTTTTTACATAGCAGAATATTCCCATAGCCCCTGACAAAGGCCAATTTCATTAAAGAAGCATTGAATAAAAATGCCTTCAGCTTGAATGAAAGAAATCAAAGGAAGCCAGCAAAGAACTGATTCTGTAATTGTGTTCAGAAGCTCAAGTCCCAGCCACAGAGCTCTAATTTCTCTTGAAATCAATAGCAGATCGGTGCTCTCTGAAACTCTCTGTTACAGATACCGGCTTTTGAAATTGCAAAAGATTTAAAAGCCAGAATGAACCTTAGCCAGTGACAGAAAACCAGCACTTTGTTTCCTAGCCTTTCCACTCCTCTGGCAGTGCTGGCATGGGAGGAGTTGACAGGCGAGTGGGTGATGGCAGTGGGGATGCGCTGCGGTAGGATGCTGCTTTGGCAAACCGCGTGACACGGGGACTCGGGGCACAGAGCAACGTCTCTGGGGTTTTTTCACATGCAGCTATAGAAACCCTCACCATAGTTTTCAAGTGGTATGATGCAGGCTTCAAAGCTGCTACGTGAGGATCTGAACAGAATAAATAGTAGCAATGTTTAAGCTCCCACTCTTGACACTCAAGGGAGTAAGTCAAATGGGGCAGGCAACCGGGGAGCGCTGCTCTGCAAGCAGTCCACTTTCGGAGATGAGGCTTGCCTCTTTGCCGTCCCTCATTTCTGAGAACAGAAATGGCACTTCATCATCATCAAATGAGAGTTCAGAGAGATAGCGTAGGGTACTTATATTTTAGGTAGTTACACTCTCATTACCATCTTTTAAGATCTAACATGAAACCGTGTCAGATGGAGAAGGAGCGTCATAAGACCCACACAGAATATTGCAAGCCTTATACCTTGTCCTATGAGCTCTCTATGCTGTGAAGTACATGATAGTTTTTTGCAATAGTGAGCAGCATGATGTGATATGCACCTTTATTTCATGCGCTTTCTTCTCTCACCATCAAGTTTTAAAAATAACGGGGCTTTTTTGTAATGCAACACAGACAGGGATGAGCAAGCAGCTGACAAGACTTGCAGCACACTCATGCAAAAGATTGAGTTCAATGACCCAGTTTAATGGACAGTGTTGTGAGTATGTCCCTTTCACACGCTGTACCAGATTTCTGACAATGTGACAGATGGGAAAGTTAACCAAGCTAATCGCTGCTTATTGTCATTCAGAGACGACCAGACACAGCGCAATATCCATTTGCATGAGTGGAGTGGCTGAGCTGTGCTGGTACACAGCAGCAAGGTAGTATCTTCATTGCTGATTAAGTGCTATGATGCGCAGAATAAGGCAGGGCCCAGAAGAAGGAAAAGTACAGAAATAGTATTTACAAAGCCCGAAGAAATCAGAGATGAAAGATTGCTAGGTCACTTTCCAGCAATGACTTCTCTGTTGAAGTACTTTGTCCAATTTGCTCATAAAAATGCTTTCCAGAAGGCTAGAGATTGAAATTAGCTATATAAAGTGTATGTCTACAGACAGGAGCTTAGAAATCTGACTCCCGTGATTCGTGGAGACTCCTTTTTGGTTCAAGGTAGAGGGTCTGTGCTTTGGGAGAGAGTTCTATCATATAAACAAATGCTTGACTCCAATATTCGGTTCTGAAATCACTGCCTTTGCAGAAGAAGATATCAAAAAAAAGCAAGAAAGAGATGCTTACTTTGCTGACCAATCTGAAATATATTTCAATTGACTGAAATAAAAAGAACAGATTACATATGTACAGTAGCAGATGGAAGAGAGCATCCTCAGGCTTGTAAAAAAGTTTCTGAACACGTGCTGCGTTACTGATGGTTTGAAACAGCTGCAATTTAGCACCTCAATCACACAACCCTCAGACGAGTTATGAGACCAAACTCTTTTGCACCAACTGGATGTCAGAGACTGTGGATACTAGAAGTAACACATTGTCCACATACAGACATCTTCCCTGTTAAATCCAAGCCATTAGCGAATACACACCTCTATTAAGAAAAAGAAATCGCTCACGTCCTCTCCCAGAAAATCTGCTTACCGCAGGGACTTTTGGGTAACTGTGTCCAAACACAGGTTCCTCATATGGCGGGTTATTCACATGTTGTGGGTATCTGCAGAGACATCTCCCTGGAGGCCCTGGAAGTCCTCTTTCCCCTTTTGGTCCTATTGCGAATTGCCCTAGGAAGTAAAATACCAGGTTGCCTTGTTACGAAGTTAATACACAAAACACAAACGCTGTCTTAGTGGAAAAAGTACAGGTCAGGTAGATAGATGCATGCATTTACCCAAGTTTTCAGATATGCACATCTCCCACCAAATCCACTGGGAACTGAGGGAGGGATTACCAGAACCACCAATTCCAGCACATAAGGAGAAAGGCCTGAGTTTGTATCATAGTCATATTATTTCAGCTCACTTCTTAAATTTTTCTACCAACTTTACAGAGAAAGAGAGAGATCATTTGCTTAGAATAAATGTCATCCTGTTTGAAGCTACAGAAATTCAGGACGTGATGAACACACAGCTCACTTGACAGCACCTATGCACCACGTTTAGTAGAGTCAGACTCTGTGTACATCCACGGTGCATCGGACTTGTGCATTTGTACGACCACTTGAGCAATTCTTTTTCAGAGGTTTCTGTACAGGAAAACCCAACTAGAAATACAGGAATGCTACAAATAAAAATTTTTAAAAATACTGTTCTTTGACTTTCAAATTTTGGCAAGGATACATTACTGTGCAGAATTAGACTATGAGCCAACATTTTCATACTGCATGCAGTGATATCATTACAGAAAAGTCTTTTAGGATCAAAATTTATATTCTAGAGTGAAAAGATTAACAAGCCTGGCACATCAACTTTCTGTGGATGGAATACAGCCTTTAAAAAATAATCTCAAGATCCTGGCTGCCCTCCCATCAGCATGGTGAAAACTCTGTCCTCTGAAAACTTCCAGCTAATTTACTCAAGACAAAGATGTTTCATAATGGGAGACATGAGATATGTGAAGATTTTGAAGCAGCCCCCAGCTTCACAGGTGTATCATTTCCGCACCACCGCAAGAAGAGACCTCTTGCCCACTGATGTAAGCAAGGGAAGAAAAAGGGAAAGAAAATGGAAGAAGACATTGAACAGATCAGCTGCAGTGCCAGCAGCTGTTGTCCATTTGAGGCAACAGTAGTTTCCAACTGGTTTTGGTTTTCTTTTCAGGTACTTTAGTATATATCTGGATTGAGAAAACCCTATCTGAGGGTTCACTGTCACTGAACATTGTGGGTTGTGTATTGTCCTTCATGTCTATGCTTGGTCTCACAAGCTGCCTGGAGTTCGTGTGCATGCATAGCTTTGAAGCTTTACAATTATTACATAGAAGATTTTTCTCGTGATTTCTACAACACACACAATTACAGCAAGCATAGGCCTACAGCACGTAACTAAAAAGAGAGAGGGGTTTTTTTTCACCATCCTTTTTTTCCCTCTGACTTCTATCCTTTTCCTTCTCTTCCCTTCTTTCCTTACTGCCATTGCGACTTGATTCTCATCCGTTTTTATTTTACAGAGCTGCACAGGGTGAGTATGTCCTGGCTGATTAGAAATTGCAGTCTTTCATGGTAAGCCAGGATATCTGGAGAAGCAGCAGACCTTTGATGGCGGAGATTAACTGGTCCCTCCAAGGCTGCCAGATGGCTTCTCATCATCCCCATCTACCAAAGTCCCACAGGTCATGTTTTTGGTTTTATTTGAAACATCAGAAGCCATAATATAGGCTTTAAGGTAATGTATATAGTCCTTATCATGGACAAGGATGGCATGATCTACCGTCAGGAGAAATCCTCTCCTTGCTGTCAGTGGAGAAACAAATGAAGCCCTGCAGCAGTTTTTGTAAAGCAGCCTGTGTAGGCATACGTGACGAGTCAGGAAGAGCTGGGGAGCAGGGACACTGTTTAGGAAATCACCCCATCTCCTGCTTACCTGATCCTGAAGGTCCAGGGGGGCCTGGCTGGCCAGAAGGACCAGGCCTTCCAGGTGGACCCATGATACCCACAGGTCCAATGTCTCCCTTTAGCCCCTAGGAGAGAGGAGACATCCATTTACTTGCTAAACTACTGATAACACACAGCCTCTTCCAGCCAGCACTGGCTTCCCTTTCAAGAGACTCAAGACACTTGCCAATAGGAGCGTGCAGCATGAACATCATAGCCACCACCCCAGGGAAGAGGTGCTGTCCTCTTCCACATGGAGACAGAAAAGCATGTCCAGGCAGGACTTCTGCTCCTAAAAGTGAATGGTCCCAGCAGATCTGCTCTGTGTGGAGTCAGGAATCACCCTGCTCTCCTGGCCTTTCTTTAAGGATGCCTTTTAACCCCTGGTAGCTCTCTAGGAGTCAGTACAGCTCAGAAAGAAAGGGCTGGTGGAGCTGAAATGGGTGACCTGGAAATCTTTAGTTACTGCACTAATACACAATGGGGGAAAAAAAAAAAAAAGAAAATTCAATGAGGAGTTGGCAAAGGCTTCCACAGTGACATTTCCCAGTTTTAGGGTGCAGTCTTTCAGAAGCACACTAGTGACTTTAAGGTCCACACTGTTTTCAGAAGTACTTTAGGTGCCTGGACTCCCGTATCTCCTTGACTTTCACTATGGGTGTAGCTCTGTTAACAAATCATCGCAAGGCGAGCAAGGGCTTCGCTTTACAAAGTGCAAGCTAGTGTGTGGCAACACCATTCTGACAAATGGTTTCCCTCTGGTACTTTATCACTCAGTCAAAATGCTGTAAAATTACCTATGGGAGATGAGCTTACACACAATTACCATACAATAGCTAAATATTCTGTAAAATAAGCCCTAATTTGCCTCATGGGAGCTTGTTTGTGCAGCCTTACCCTTAGGCAACTGGAATTTTTCCCCTAGAACTGTTCAGTACCTTCCTGCTTTTGCTCCTGAATTTAATATGGTGACACTTATTAAAAATAACTGTATTTATCTTCCTGCTCATATACGCTCCCAGGCATGGATTTCTCAGCTTTATATCTCAGAAGGGTATTACATAGCTTAAAATTTAAATACCTGATTTGATTTTTGTGTAACCGCATACATTATTTAGCATAACGAAGATGATGTGTGCTATGTAAACTTTCCTTTAATGACAAAGGCGATGAATTATTTGAGGATAGTGTAATTCCAAGTTAATGTGCATTCATGGGTGCATGATGAGTGGTTCCATGTCTAATTTCAGAGTAATGAAGCACATGTAGTAATATATGTTAAAATAATTTGTTGTTATATAATATATTGTATCCCATGAATATGTTTGAATGTCACTTGCACCATTTCAACAGAAGCAGCTTGATTTTGCTGTGGCCCATAAAGAACTAATTGAATATTTGCTTTGTTTAATCCTATTAGGTAAGCTCTGTGCCATCAAAATACTCCAGGATTTATGCGAACGTCAGCGATGCTGTGCCCTAATTATTTCTTACGTTATGCAACACAGAACCAGCAGACCAGGATTTTGTAGCCCCAAAGAAGTCTGTGGGAAATCTCTTTCCCCCACACAACAGTGATCTGGCAGAGTCAAGCCAGTGCCAGTCGGACACATACTGCCTGAAAACGAGCTGTCTGCTGTGTCTCCTGCTTTGAAGGAATGATTGCTTAATGCTCTCTTGTTTAGCACAGATAGATTAAATAATAAGGGCGAGATTAATATTAAATATTTTTGCCTTATTTCTTTTCACATGCACCCATGGCATTCAGAAAAGCTTTTCCCATGGATAATATATATGTTCCTTTCCCTTCTTTCAAAGTAATATTATCTAAAGCTCTAAGTCATTCCTCCTCACCAAGGCTGAAACCCTAAACTTGCTCCTTAGGGTCAATTCCCAAGTTACAAACCTTTGGGTGTTATATCTCAGTTTGAGGGCAGTGACTTGTGACTCCCACCTCCTGGCCACCTTTTAGGAAGAGCCTGCCCCAGAGGCAGAGGAGAGTTGAAGAAGTCAGTGAGATAATCAAGACGTATCTCAAAATGGAAGTGGAAGTGACACCTTCCTAATTTAGCTGCTTTTATCTAGGGATGTCAGCTGGATCAAGGGACAGGAAATGGCCCCATGTTGATGGAAACTATCCTCTCAGCTGAACAAACAGCCAGACTATAACTACAGCACTTAAAGGCAGCTGCCAGGCCCACAGAGCCTTAAAATGCCACTCTCAAGTTTTTTCAAAGGATTGAAAAAGAAGAAAGGAAATAGCTAGTTCACCAATTACAGAGGGAAACACAGTTTTCCTGCAGAAGATCAATGTTGAAATTGCTTTCAGGGCATCAGGAACAGGTTGTGTACTAAGCCGTGCAACTGGAAATCCTAATTTAGGGCCAGACTATAATTCTTTTAGTCGCACTGATTGTTGCCTTAAGTTATGACATGCCTTACATCACCACTTTTTGATTAAGACACCGTGTAATCTAACAAAACATCTAAGGTCAAGTAAGAAGCGCACTGTGTTCGGGTTGATCTGCAGGTGCTATGTCCTCTTTGCTTACGCTACAGAAAGATATTCTGCGCACATTACTTTTGGCAGGACAGACGAGCACAGTTTACAAAAAAAACCCACCACACCCAGCAAAGAGCACACATCAGCTTTTAAGACCTGACAAATCAAAGACAAAAAAGTATTTCTTCTGGGTCATCTAGCAGACTTACAGTGCACATACATTCCTCACTTGGTGACCTACTATTCCCTTCCTAGCACCCAACTTTTAATTTTTCCTCACACTGGCTGTTGTTTCACTTCAGGTATTAGCTGATGACATCAGACCAACAGTGAAGCAGGCATGTGCTCTGTTTGCGATGTTGGGCACAGCCAGACTGCAAATAAAACGCTTTCAGCTGAGCCCGTTAACCACCACATCTACAAGCTCCTGTACCTGAGCAGATGCACAGTAGCACCAAAGTCGGTCTAGCAAGAACAGGTTCCCTTCCCTGTAAGTCAGTGGAAAGAAACAGGTTTTGCAGGTGGCAATTCAGAGCACCAGGAACTGGTGTCCTTTGTACCCCCAGTATCATTGCTTAAAATAAATACACAGGGAAAGGTGCACTCAAAGAGGCCTATTTGGTGACTTGAACAGGTAACGATACCAATATTGCTACCTCCTCCTTGGAAAACGCTATAGTGGAGGAGTCAGTATCAAAATTACGCACAATTCCTGGTCTTTACAATTCATCTTAAAGTCTGAAAAAACAGTTCTACCAGCTTAATTATTTCAAGCTCTAAATAAGGACCATTTGTCTATCACCCCATTCCTGAACAGCTTCCATATGAGATTACCATCCCTTAAGGTTACTACGTGTCTTCCTGACCTTTCTCAGAGCAGAATAATCTGTCCCTGGCATGCAGTACTACGGTGAGAACCATCATATAAATATCCAGTCTAAAAAGTCAATCTTGGCTTAGTGAGAACAGAGGAAATGGGAGAAACAGAGAGGATGTTTTGGTGCTTTAGCTCTTTGCGCTGTGCGTGGGACATCTCCAACGCCTTGCAGCTCTGCAATCTGATTTGTGTTGACCAACGCTTGGGCCTAGGCAAAGCCTGACTCAACCAAATTGGATGGTGTGGACAGAAAGCATCCTCCGGGTGGGCCTGAACAGACACTGGATGCACACTTAGTGCATGTGCTAGAAACCAGGAGTGTCTTACAGTGTAGTACAGGACTGAGGTTTGGATGTATAGACCAGTGGTTTTCATTGCCACAGACCACGCACCAGTTTAATCCATTTACAGCCTACTGTTCTCAGTGTACAGGCAGCTACTGCCAGTGCACACAAGAATTGTTTTTGCTAGCAGAAGTAGTGTAGCTCTTTGCCCGGGTGAGCCAAGGAGAAAATTCATGGCGAGGCAATGGGATGTCCCTTGCAAGATGCTGACACCACCTCTCTGCACGGAACTGAGGAGAGCAGGGCTGGTTTTTGTAGCATTCACAGCTATCCTTCCCTCATTCAGAGCCCTAGAAATCCAGTGTTTTCCTACAAACCTTTCTTGACTCATCACAGGAACCCGTTTTCACTAGGGCCAGAGGATGACACCTGGGGAGGCTGAAATGTGATGAATTTTGAATATACCCCATGAGCCACTGCAGCCTACCAAGCTGCTTGTAAATCCGGCAGCCCTGCTCCCTAAGTCACCCTCAGGGCTAGGGATCTACAAAGTGCAGGGCCCCACAGCGTTACACCCCACGTTCTCTGAGACCTGGACCTTGCTCCAACTCTCTAGCCATCCATCAGGTGAGGCTGGGACTGTAGCTCTATGTTGCTTAGGATTCAAAGGGGGCATGCGAGGTCTGCTCTAGTTATATTCAATTAGTTCATTACCAAGCCAGGGAAAATACAAATTTTCCCATGCTGCGCGGCCAGGGAGCTGCATGCTGCAGATAAGGGTCCAGCCCTAAAGCTGAGGCTTTAGCTCCTGCGCTGCCTGTGCATGTGTGTGAGGTGTTTCAGGGCTTCTGTCCAGTCCCGCTGTAACAAAGCGCATGATTCCATGAGAGCACAGACCGCAGAATTGTATGCCACGACCACACAGACGCCAGGAGTCACGGGAAGGGGAAACACCATGGTCCTACTTGTTTGCCTCGTTTTCCGGGTCTTCCTATAGGTCCTCTGTGTCCTGGTACTCCAGATTGTCCCTTCGGACCCATCTCTCCCTTGGTGGGTGTGGAGGGAAGGAAGCAGGACGTAAGTACATAAATGCACATTACCGTGGTTATACCTGCCTTATACAAGACAGCAGGTGGATGGTGCTCTAATTTACATGGTTCCTCTAGACATTGCTGGCACCATTTTTTTCTCAGAACATCAAAATTATAAGAAAATATTTTAAAACAAGCATAAAGTGAAAAATATCTCTCACAATTTACCCAAATTTCCCTGAAAAATCCTTTCCTAAAGAGGAAGCCAAATGGAGAGATCTGAAACTTGCTCAGAGACTTGGGGAGGTCAAGGCGAGCAAAACTCTCTGTCCCATTTGGCAATATCTTGCTTTGTGGTTAAGATGCATGTGTAATAAAGTCACTCAGGGAAAGGACGGTGAATTGACTCATCTTCTAGCCTCCTTAGAAGCAACCATTATTTCCTTATCCTAATTTCAGAGGTAAGATGTGATTATGTCATTTAGGATTTCTATCTGTAAAAGAACAGCTGAATTGTGATTGTTTTTTAAGTACAGAATAACGATGATATCAAAACTGGTCAGGATTACCACCGCTATTTATAGTAGTGCCATTTTGATTCAGAATATCGAGAAGGAAATATTTATTATCTGCAAGTGAATAACACCCAAACAATTAGGCCAGTTATGAATCTATAATCAAGAGGAGGAAGATTATGACTAAAACAATGTTCTGGGAAAAAAGAGAAACAAGAACAAACAACTACATCTCCGAGTTTTCTCCAAAGATAAAAAGTCTAAAGAATTTGATCAAGTCCAAGAAGGGCTGACCATTGAGTCAAGCAAGACCTTCAATGCCTTATACTTTCCAGGATGTCCCTGAAGCCATTCATTGACCCGATGCCAGCGCTTAACGTAAGTCCCCAATACGTCATGCCCACTTACCTTTTGTCCCAGCATTCCAGGGAAGCCTATTTCTCCCTACAAAGTAAAAGGAGAAAAAGCATCAAAAAATGTGGAATGATCTTTGCCAAAGCAGCACCTTCCTTGGAAGGAAGAAAATCAGGTGCCATGTACTGTACTGGTACTGGTTAAAAAACCTGCACTGTGATTCAGCAGTGTGGGTGATGCAGTAGGTGGAGAATTCTAAGCAAAATTTTACTGTAAAGCCCCTCGTATGGTAACACTACTCCTCTGCTGCCTGCTTCCTCTCCTCTGGCAAAAACATCCCAGTTGTGCTTTGTCTACAAGAAACCCTGCTACCTGGACAACTCCCAAAGCCTGCATTTGGGAATGACATTCCTTCATTTACAATAAAAGCAGTTTACTTTTCCTTTCTTGCTTAAAAGAACCCCCAAGTCAAGAATATCTTTTTTTTTTCCCTCCTCACAGGATTATAATATCACTAGCCAAAAACATTTTGGCAAGCTGTTGTGGTTCTGGACTGCACAGGCCAGGAGAGACTGAGGTTACCTCCAGGGAAATCCCCCTCTACCTCATCACCCCGCAATGTGCTGGGGCTGGGGGGCACATGGATATGGAGGTTGCCCCACCACCCTCCCATCAGGTGAGACTACTGCCTGCCCTCACCATTCTTGCCCTCCCAGGAAGATGCCTCCAGGCTCCATTCTGCCATACCACTCCTGGTTTTTGCTATCAGAAATACATCAGACCTCATGTGCATGTTCAGCTAAAGCTCATGACCATTTGGAAAAGAAAATTACCTGGTCTCCTTTGACTCCTTTGTCACCTCTGTCACCTCTGGATCCCTGGAGAGAGATAACAGAGTGACAACAGCTCAATTACTACCATTTCACAAGGAAGCAAAAAATACTTTTCCTACACAAGGCGTTATTTGGAGTCACACAGAATACAGTAATATCTCCAGACTGAGGTATATGGTAGATACCCTAAAATGTTTCCTTATTATTTTCATTGATATTAGAACTAAGAGTAAAGCTTGTAGAAAAAAGAATTCATTCTCCCTGGAGAATTACTTTAAACACATTCTTTTCTGGATGTAATACTTCCAAACTTGTCTTTTTTCCCCAGTTGTCTTCATCCAAGTTCAGGTCCTACTGTATGGTCTTACAGTAAAAACTGTCTCTGTTCCAAAGTATATATAGCCTAAATAAACCAGACCAACAATTAAAGATTATTATACCCATTCTACAGATAGGGAAACTGTAGTGGGGTGCACTGTGGTAACTTGTTCATAAGAAGATGGGGTGTAAAACTCATTTCTTCAGCATCCCAGCCCAAGCCACAAGACTATGCTCTTTCTTGATGCTTGTTTTAATTTCTCATTGGGACCTTTAGATTTCACTCCATCAAAATTCAATCTCATTTCTACAGTTAGTTACTTTTTTTTACATAACTCTTTCCAATTGTTAAATTATACATTATTCTATTGTCACACTGACCTTTTCTCCTCTGGTTCCAGGAAAACCCTAAAGGGAATGATAGATATTTTAGTGATCCTTGCTTTCAAGATTACACAAGAAGCAGCACTTTCAAACTTTCAAGTGAAGAAAAAGAACGAAGCACAAATAATTAATTGCATCAACTTGTAAATGCAAATGAATATTTATAGCTTCTAAAATTGCACTGAAACAGAACTATGAAATATGAATTAAAGGCAAGACAACTCAGCCCAAAAGCCAATGTGAAAAAGCCAGGTAAAGCCAGCAGGTTTGATATTGCTTTTAAAATTGAAACAAGGGAAATAAAATGCAACTGAAAGTGAATGAAGCCTTAGATGCCACAATTAATAATCTAAAATAATTTTAGCAATCATTTTCCTCTTCTGTTTTTTTTTTCCTATGAAACATCCTTAAATTATACTTAAGTAATCTTCTAATGTGAAGATTACTATAAAACTAAGTTTCTCTTTAAGAAACATATAATAAACAATGGTGTTCAGGTCTTCTTTCCAGTCCTTTATTTGAGTAAACTAATTACATGATTTTTTTCAAGTACATTAAAATGTTGTGGCCTAAATTTTTAACAGCAGAGGCAATGCTATAGACAATGTTGTACAGATACTGGAACATCCAGACCAAATTGTGCTCACTATCCAACTGTCAATAGAATCATAGAACAGTTTGGGTTGGAAGGGACCTTTAAAGGTCATCTAGTCCAACCCCCCTGCAATAAGCAGGGACATCTTCAACTAGACCAGGTTGTTCAGAGCCCCGTCCAACCTGACCTTGAATGTTTCCAGGGATGGGGCATCTACCACCTCTCTGGGCAACCTGAGAAATACATATGCATAGTTTTAGTAGAGGACCAAAACGATCTCCACAGTCCTATGAGGTGGGTGGAAAACACTGCAGACACAAGTCAATGTTGCACATAAACTTAAGAATGCCAGATTTCTAGTGGGATACAATTATATATGTTTTGCTTTTAAAATAAACTTTTGTATTACAGTAATTTACACCAAAGCATTTTTATAAAAAGCCAAAAACACAGCCAAGCCCAACCAGACAACATAACCTTGCTTGAAGGAGAACATATCTTTTTAGCTGTATTAGAAAAGATATATCTTGATAAATGCTTTCCAGCAAATTCACGAGGGAAGCAGCTGTCAGCAGAGCATTAGAAACCAATGTCTGAAAATGCACTGTTTGGTTAACAAACCTTGGAGCCCATTGGTCCTCTTGTACCTGGCAATCCCATCACACCCAACTCTCCCTTTTCACCCTAAAGGGGTCAATAAAGAGAGTTATTGATTGTGGCTCTCTGAAGAGGTCATATTTGAATGTACTTGAGACAAGCTTGACTTTGGTGTAGCATTGTAGTCAGAGGTCTACATTGCAATTGTATTCTGCCTGAGTCCTCATATGTTATCTTATTCTTCTATTTGCATTTTCTTGGGCGTGTAACTTCTGTTTCAGTTTTGCCAGATGCTATTAAAGGACATGCAAGTAAATTAGCAGCAGCAGTGCAGCCTTTTACTGCATGAAGGTGCATCGTCTCTACCCAGCATCGCTTCCACTGAGTTGCAGAAAAGAAAGGTGTTTTGCTGCAAGCCTTTATGGCTTGGGGAGGCACAGTGACTACCTTTGTCATAGTTCTGAGATACCACGTGCTTTACGGTGGTTTGGAGCCAGTAAATCATGAAGACTTTACAACAACTTCTCTGGCTGCTGTCAGCTAATTATATCTAGGGTGAAATACAGAGTAGTCCCTGCAGACATGCAGCAGCCCTACCAGCAGAATACAGTTGGCTCTCATTTTCCTTTGGCTTTCACTGCCCTAGTAGTGAAGAGGATTTTCACATTGGCTGCTGCCCCGACAGAAGTTCAGAAAAGACTTGAAGTAACAAAGTAGGAGCAATAAAGATTGGACTGAGGCTGTGTCCAAGAAAGAGAAGACAGGTAGTGAGACCAGCTGAGGAAATAGAAGACACAGAGATGGGAATAAGTAAAAACCCAACAGCTTACTGGAGATTTACAGCAAGAAAAGGATGCAGTGAATGACTATAGTGAAGATGAATATCAGGAGTTTGGGAAGATCAGAGATCAGAAGAAGAGAAAGGAAAGAGAGACACAACCAATGGAAGTGAGCACAGAGATCTGCTGGCCTTTATTCGGCTGGAGCCTTCATTGACAGAAAGGAAACAGAAATTTATAAAGACCAGAAGAAATTAAAATGGGAACCATCTAAAGAACAGAGAAGACAGGTATCAGAAAAGACAATAAAAACAGAAGAAAGGGAATTAAACAGCAAGTAGGACTTGCAGTCCTACTACCCAATGTGAGAGATGCTTCTGGGAGTGTGATGAAAAAGCATAACAATAGACAAAGAGAAGATAAAATAAAAATTAGGAAGACTTCATAAATAAAACTAGAGCTTATAGAAGGAAAAGGCCAAGTGAATGAGCTTTCTGACTGCTCTACTCTCAGTATTCAGACTGAAGGAATGAGGTAGTTGGACCTTTCTTCTGCTCTCACTGCTCCCACAGTGCATTTGGGAGGACACCATTTCTCATCTCACAGTTCAAAGTGAACATCAGCTCCTTTTTCATACATAGGCTCTTGTTGCTTGCCTACATTCCCACATACTATAATATGCTGTTCCTCATCTAACATAGCTGTGAAGAACCTGAGAGTCTGCTTCCCAGCTGTGGCTTGAATTCAGAAGTCATCTACTCTTATTCTTGCTGTAGCAAGAGCTACTGCATCATGTCTTCTGAGCGGGGGGCACCAACCTTCATGGAGCAAATGAGAAGTCAAAGATTCACTGGAAAATACAGCTTTGAACTAAACATCGTGTGCAGTCCTTTTGCCTGATGCATACTGGATTGAAGAAAAGTTATCTCAAAAGTCCCAGTAGAAACTTTGTATACTGTGGCTCCTGTGAAGAGCTGTATACCTTTTGCATAAGGTAATACTCAGTAAAGGACTGTCCTGCAGCTTTTTTACAATAAATGCAGATGAAGGTACCATTCTGCTGTAGCAAGGTGTGTCCTGCCATTTCTTCTGCTGTTGGTTAGTAAAAATCATAGGAATGAATATTTGTTTGTATGTGAATGAACTTCAAAGATCTGATCAGCAATCCACATGGTTTGTAATCTCTTTCCCCTGATACCAGCCTGGTGTTTTCCCTGTGATCACATGGACACACAGTTATGCTGCCAAGAAGTACAAAGTCAGGCAAAGAGATCATCATAAAGAGCAGACACAAAGATCATGATAGGTTTTGAAACACTGATTCCTATGACTGTGAGACACCGGTGGTTATGAATGAGTCTTCATTAGACTGATTTTCAATTCCCCTTTGGCATATTTTAGTCAACATAAGAAGTGCTACAGGGGTTAGGCTGAAGGTGGAGTAACCTAACCCTAGACTGTGCAGGTCTTTGCAGAGTAGTGTAAGAAATGGTACAGGCACACAGTGTCCTTGCACTGCTGCAACTTCTCAGCCTCCAGCAGGTAGCGGTTTAGAGACTTCCTGAGACAACTGTTGTGTTCAGATCATAAGGCTTAACAGGTTATCCATGTGAATTTTAGTCTTACCTTCGGTCCCACAGGTCCAGGCCATCCTACTGGTCCTGGCATCCCAGGGACGCCCGGGGGACCTGGTCTACCCTTGAACGAAAACCATCGATTACAATGATTCATTTAACACCATTCCTACACACAGGCCTCCACTGCAGACAGGACTTATGGAGGCATATAGGCTTTTTAGGAAAAGAAAGACATGCAAATTCTTCTTTACCTTGTTTTTAATACAAAAAATATTATATCATATTCATAATACAGATTGTGTTGATGCTACTGGAAAAAGTGTGGGCCCACAGAAATATCAGGTTATACTGATTCAAATAAGTAGATCAGCTACAGAGTAAATCTACATGCAGTCAAAATAATCATCCTAAAACCCCAGTATCAGTAATTTAAATCTTTTCATTTGATAAGACAGTGTAAATCAAAAAGACCTGCACGTAATTATATGCGTGTGAATCCAATTTACATTAAGAACAGAACCAAATCTTTAACTAAGATATTCCTATTTTTATTTACTATTATTCTTATTCTGAACATTTGCATATTACTCGCTATAATTGCTCTTTATTAGCTACTATATAACTAGCAATAACTACATACATACAGTTATTTATCTATTTTAATTACTGCCTGTAAATCACTCTGAGTACCTCCTAAAATGCTGCAGATTACTGCTATCCCACTGCTTTACACCACTTGACAAAATAATCTTATAAATGTCAACATGACATTTGGGGCTAAGAGTGACCTTCCACAAGCCAGACAGCTTTTAGCAGGAGTTACCCTTTTTTATTTCCAACCTGGGCAACTTCTCTTTTGCAATATATTAGTTTTTTGTCAGAAAAGTAAATACTGATGTGTTTAAGTTTTGCACTCTATTTTAGGTTGGTGGATTAATCTGAGACATTACTGTGTTGAACACTTGAATTTATGTAAGTAATTTTTTTTTACTGTATGGCATTTGCAATTTAGATTTTTAAAAAAGACCTCTTGCTTATATGTTTCATATTTCGTGGATTACTAATTGGTAGCTGGTATTAAAATCTTTTGTATATTATTAGAAGGGTGTTAAAATCCTTGGTATATTATTAGAAGGGTACTTCTTTTCCTGGTTAGTGACTACTCCCTGCATATCTCTGATTTCATCCTTCATTTCTGTCTTCTTTTAAATTTAATTACATTAAATGGAGGCACTTAGTGACTGAGATAACGTATTCTGTTTCATCACATGTAGGGGCACATATTTTTGACAATATATCATGGCTCATATGTCACCAAGCATAGGATTGTAGTCAGCATATTGCGTCGGTGCCAAAACTCTGTGAGTGTAATCATTAATGAATACTCCTTCCGGGCTATTCGGCTGAGCCTTGTTTTGACTTTGCAGCAGTGAGAAGTTTAATTTTGCTTTGGTTTTTTTTAATACACCTTTTATGATAGCTTCCAAACTCTGCTGCCTCTGTCCACAGAGACATAGTTCAGGTAATTTCCCACTCTGTTTTAATTGTCTGGCCAGAGCCACACGCTCTTACTGAAGCAATCTGTTGAATTCAAACCAGCTGGGACAGCTCTCCAAGCCAGAGAGCCCCAGGTCTCCAGCCCTGCACCCAGAGCTCCCTAGCACCCATCCTGGGTACCAGGGGAAGCAGCACAAACAGGTTAAACTTCAACATTAGCTAATTTTATTTAACTATTTCCTGCACCCCTCTCAGCTTCTATGTGTCAAGTATTAGACTGGTGTCTGAGACAGCACCTTTGTTCTTACCTTTCTTCCTGGCCTGCCAATCTCCCCCTGCCAGAGAAAGGAATACGTTAGTCTCATAGGCACCACAATATTGAGAATATCTTTCAAGACTTTGCTTCCAGAGATAAAATGAGAAGAATTACTTTAACAGCACTCCTTGGTCTTTCCTATGTTTCAGCCCTAAATCTATAGTCACCTCCTTGCACAGCAAAGCATGTAATTACGTGCTGAGCTTCAGGTATAAGGTTCTTTAAGCATCAACATGGAGCAAATGCTTTGTAGATCTGAAACCATAACTTAACATATAGACCATTTTTAATATCTGAGCTGACCCATACAATTAACACTGCATACGAGACCTCCACTTCTCACGTCCTCCCAGAGGGACAAGGTGGTCAAAGGCCGTTGGATCAGTAAGATCGCTGGCTTGTGCACCTGAGCTGCTTTCTTAATGCATACTGTAGACACAGGTAGCTATCACAAGAAGCCATAAAAATATTTCAAGATTGAAAATGAACACTGAAAGACAAAGATTTAAATTGCAGCTTCAAACATATTCACAACTTTCCATTCAAATTAAAGCAAACTGCCACATCCAAAAGGTCCACCAGTGACTAAACAGACAAGAAAAAAAATGAACACAAGCCCCCCCCATCTCTTTCTTTGCCCCCTCAAAAACATATCAAACTCCATAACATAGACACATATCAAACTCCATAACATAGACACTTACTTTCTCTCCTTTTGGTCCCATTATGCCAGGAATTCCTCGTGGACCCTAGGGAGAAAAGCGAATGCATTAGTAAGAAGGCACTGCTGGTTGCCTTCCCTCAGCCCGTGGCCCTGTAGGTGTCTCCTGGGAAGAGTATGAACCCACAAGGTTGTGGTGTTGGATGTGGTGTTTGAACGTGGCGTCTAAATGCCACCTCTGTGCCTTTGCTGGCTGGAGAGCTGGACTGACATGAGAAGTGCAGGGACATCTAGATGAAGAAAACTATCAAGACAAAAAAAGTCTGAAGCAAATGAAAGATGAGAAGTTATTGGAGTCCTGAAGAATTAGTGACAACGAGGACACGGAGACACCGTGTGAGCTGGCAAAGGAGGTCTGCCAAAGGGGTGGTAAGGGAAGTGGCATAAAACATGTGGGATGGGCTCTGCAGTGTGGTATGGACATGGAAGATTGCCACCACTTCTGAATCCTGAAGATATTTCTCTCTGTCAAATGAGGCTGATTCTCCTTTCAGGAGACTTCTTAATCCAGGTAGACCTTGTATCCCATTTCAGAAAAAAAATCTGAAAAACAGTTTTGTTTCTAGAATGCTTCATTTCATGGACCACCTTTTATTTTTGAATGACTAAGGAAAAAAAATCCCATGAGCCTGCATCACAGGAGCATTAGAATCACATTACAAATCATTCACTCCAGGTTTGGATCCTGGCTGTCTTACACTGTCCAAAACACGATGCAAATTGTACACAAGTGAGAGCAAAGTGTACCCTCAAATGCCAGTTATTCCAACTATTTTAGTCAGTAGAGTTACTTAGATTTTCAATAATGTAGATCAGAATGCATCCTATCAGTCAGAGCCAAATTTTGTCTTATTTCTTTCATTTTACTTTAGGTTACACATGGGAGGAATTATACTCTGAGTTATATAATTACAAATCTAATTCTCCTTCTTATGAAAAAGTGTTAAAATTCAGCTCTGAGTCAACAGTATGAGATTTTACAACTCCTTTGAAAGTCATGCAACCTGCAGCAAAGAAGAAATCACAAATACTTCTTAGAACTTTTTTTTTTTTTTTTTTTTTTGTAATGGTAGCATTTCTTTCCAAGTGACCATTGTCATAAAAGTATTGCCCAGAGGACTGCTGGCTCTAACATTGTACCATTATAAGACACAGTCCCGCAATTTATAATTAAAAATTCCAAAGCTGTGTTGTACCTACCCTACTGTCTGCCATTGTGATAAGATCTGCCAGCCTACTCTATTTAAAAATATTCTTGGAGGGATCATAGGTCATTTGGTTGCAAGATTAATATTATTTATAGCAATGGACTTTGCAGAATAATAGAATTAATATTACTGTTCTTCCAATTTAACTCAGAGAAAGTATCAAGAGGATTTTTTTAAAAAAAACCCAAGACAGTCTAGCAAAGGCTGAAATAACACTGGCTTCTTTCACATGTACTGCAACTCTGGATGATGGCCAACCACACTGCAGGGCTGTTTCATAATGCAGAACAGACTTTTCTCAATAGAGGACAGGACAAACAGTTCACATCGCTTCTCTCCACACCTCATCGTTCACATGTTAAATGAGTATGCCTCATCCTGCATCTCAACAAAGATAAAATGGCAGAACAGAAAACTCAAGGTTCATAAAACAGGACATTGTAGCTTTCACATTGCGTCTTCTAGGCTATTTACAAATACTTTCTAAAGTATTGAATTCTAAATAATTAAATCTAAGCTCTTTGCCACAAAACCAAACCTTTACTATGATGCACTGTCCTTACTTTTTAAACAATGTTTGGGTGCTTATTAACTACACAGGCTGCCAAAGCCTCAGTCACAGCTTTGCTGCAGCGAAGCTCCCGTGCTGTGCCTGCTATTAGCTGTACTGTAATAAAACTGGTACCCAGGGGCTTCGAGGAAGATCACCGTCCCATAGCACCAGGTATGGCACATAGACAGGGACCACCTGTGCCTCAGGAGAAACTGGAAGTACCTCCCTGAAAAGTTGTATTTTTCTTTGGAGGGAATGAACTGGAATGGAAAGGCAGATGGGTGATCTTCTCCACACTACAGGGATGTTCGCAAAAACCTTCCCCCTAGAGGTGGACTATTTCCTCAGAAGATTCCTGAATGTACAAATTATAGAGAATGAAATGGGAGACTAAAAGGACTGGCCCAAGGCTACCCAGCAAGTCAGAGGCAGAGATATTACAGGTCAACCTAGGAGATCCCACACCTCCTGAATCCCACCCCACTGCCCTCCTGAAGCCCCTCCTTGTCTCTGATGTTTACTGCAGGTGTTTGCCTTCTCAGGGTTGCACTCCACTAACATTCAAGTTCATTGCACCTCTTGTGCAGCCACCCCACAGGCTCTTTCCCTCATGTAAAGGACAACAGAGTCTAAAGCAAAGAAAAAACTAGCGAAGAGCCTCTGAAGGAAGTGATTGCACCTCCTGGATTTTTGATGGGTGTTACCCGCTGTAAAACTCCATGAAAATGAAGGGTGAACTTGAAACTGACTGGAGCATGCAAGGCAGGGATGAGAACATAGGGTAAAAAGCCTACGTGATTTATGCATAGTCATATCAAAATGGAATTAAGCCAGAGCTTGGTATGCTTATTAAGCAGTAAAAAGCATTTGCAGATGTTTTACAGCTTTGTAAGGACCTTGGAGCAAGTGAGAGAACGATGTGGTTTAATCACAAAAGCATCACTCACCTGGGGGCCAGGAGGCCCTGCGGGGCAATGCGATTCAGGCAGAGAGGAAGCCTGTATTATCTGGAGCTCCAGACACAACTTTTTCATATCCAGGGCAAGCAGCTTCTATGTAACATAAAACATATGAGTGAACACGCAACCATACATAGCGTGTCGGAGAAATGCATAGACAGCTGCCAAACGCTACAGCCTCAAGAGAGTTTACCCGCTCCCTTAGGGAGAAGCCTAAGGTTTGTCACAAGGTTATCTTCACGAATGCTTGAACTTTAGCACATCAGCATAGTGTCCTGCCCCACGTTTCCTCCTTCTCCTCTCCCAGGGGCACGTCGCAGCCAGGCTGTCACACGCCCCTCCAAGCCAGCGTGGGACCCCGGCCTATTCTTAGACTTGACCCTGCTCTCTCCATCCCACTTTACAAGTAGCAGCTCCTCTCCGAAAATAGCGTCTTTGCTCTAATAATAGAGACTACGCTCAGCAGGGGTATAGGCAATGTGAACTTCACTCCAGAAGATACTAACCCGTAGGCATTCATTCACTGCAGACCTTTCATGATCAATGAACGTCTAATTTTTTGACTTCAAAATTAGGCTTGCATGAGTAAGCTGGCTTATTTATGTCCTGTTACAAAAGCAATCTCCTCTGGAAATGCAGATCAACACTGAGCCAGAGACACTGGGTTGACAGAACTAGTCTTCAGCTTCCAAGTGAAAAGCCATTTTTCAGAAATACTCCAACTAGAGACTCCAAAGCCCAAACTGCTTGCAGTGGATTCACATGGGTTCCATCCTCCTAGTAACTACTTAGTTTTATTTCATGTTTTTATGGGGGACGTGATGTGAAGCGTGATTTTATGCTCAGATTACTCTCTGAGCTGCTTGGAGGAATCTCAGGTACCCCAGTCCCAACCTCATCCTGAAGGAGTACACCACATTCCTAAGGAGATCTTGCCTCTGGGTCTCCTTTCTGTGGAAACCACAGCACAGAGAGGGGAAGGGATGAGGAAAGGGGGGACAACTAGATTTTGGGTTGGGAGGAATAGCACGCTGAGCTCAATCCTGATCTCTCTGAAGACGATGGAGGATTTTACACTGTATTTTTAATTAGGTTAGTTCTTGTCAGAGATTTTTCTAATCATTATTTACATAACACTAGCAATAATCACGGTATTTATATATAATAGAATTTGCGTATAGTATTTGCAATAGTAGAATTAAGAAATAGGAATTACTCAGCAGGTAGAAAAATTCTTTATGTTGGGATGGAAAATACATTGGAGTTAACAGACCCTGGCAATAAGTGCTGTATCATTGTACCCTGTATATTTCATATGTTAACATATGTGTATGGATACATATCATATAGAGCAGGTACATGCCTAGGCAGGTGACTGAAAACTCCATACCAGAAACCCAAACACATCTTTCTTGCTGCAAAATGAAATGAAGGGAACAGATTCCATAGGAGGATTTTAGGACCTTCATTTCACCTATTGGGTAAAGGAAACCTGATGCAAAACAGGACACATATATAATGTACACTCTGAAATCATTGTGTAGGATGGGAAATGGCCTTTCTGTCCTTACTTGGTTTATTGAATTTCCATTTCCTTTAGTTCAGGATTACCTTATTCTTAGGAAGGTCCCAAAACAGAGCAAGGAGAATGTTTTAAGTTACTTGAACTAGCTGCTTGAACAAATCCAGCCCCGTTTCTTTCCTTGATCTATTTGACATTTACTTCAAGCCCCAGTCTGGGATGTTGAATGATCGTCCTGAGAGAACCATATCAAAACACAGCCAGACGGGTTTGCTGAGTGACACCATGAAGCAGTGCTTTAGAGGATACTTCAGTCTTTGTCAAACATAAAAAGTCATGTAAAAAGAAGAGAAAGGCTCCCAGGCCACACTTACAGTGCTCCAGCCATGCCTGAAGTATGGTGGTGGAAACAAGGGTGGTGGAGGAGGGCCGAGGAGGCAGCACGATCTGTGGTTGAGCTGTTTCTTCTGTTCCAAACAAGGGAGATCTGTTCAATACAAACACTCATCTGTTGTCTTGAACACCACAAACATTTGTTACAGAATAAGAGGAGTTTCCATTCGAAAGGATTTTTCTACATCCTGTGTGCATTGACTGTAACACTGTAATCCAAGTGGGGATTTAAGAAACCAGGTGGTCTCTAAAGTCTGTAAGATCCTTCTTGTGCTGAAGCCTATGCAGACTTTTAAGCTCTTCACATGGCTATACACAGGCTGATTTTGGAAAATTTCAGATAGGCAATATTTCTCTCTCTTTCCCCTCCATGTTCCAAAAATGTATTAGAAATAGCATCTTCTGGTTCCCATTACAGCCCATGTGCCACCAGGAAGCACTCCATGCTGTTGCCCACCAACCTTCCTCATGTACCGAATTGCTTCAGGCACTTCTGTGATAACAGAGTGGGAAGCTGTTCCACAGCACATTTGCTTATATTTCCCCTGGGACTGAAACCAGGCTGCCTTATTTCTGATTTGAACATCAGCCCTAAGAAAAAATACTCTGCAACCCAGATTTAGCTGATAGCTTTACCACCGACTGACTGGTAAGGCAGGATCTCAGTTGTGTTTGGCAATATATTTAACCTTTCTAAGAGGTAAAGTTCCATCAACAATATAAGAAGCTGTGACCAAAGATTCACAGAGAAAGGATGTGAAGATGATGCATTTACACTGTGGGCTTTTTTTCTAAATCTATTTACTCCTTGGGAAATACATCTGTAATCAGGGTGGGGGCCTTCTGCAAAGGTTTTGCCAAGGACAGCAAACATTTATTTATGTCTGTTGGTTTCTTCCTCTGGCTAGTGGCAGCTGGAATGGGTGTCTGAACTGAAAGGTGGCAGGGAGCCAAATACAGTAGGAAGAAATCCTATGGTGAAGTATCTGGTATTAATAGAAAATCCCTAAATTAAGTTTCTAGGAAGTCAAACCTGACAAAATTGCTAGATTTGCATGCAAATCAATAGCAGGCTGGATATTAGTCACATCTCAAGGTAAGGCAAGATTTCTACTTGCCTTACAGAGGGACAGAGACACTTCTAGTTTTTCAAAAGTCTCAGAAAATGTATTATATCAGTTCCACCATCTCACGTTAATGGGGGTAGCATTTTCTCAGTCCTGATGCACAGAAAAGAGCTGTCCCAAGGAGTGTGATTCAGCAGCATTTGGGGGTAGTTTACGTTATCCAGATTTTTTTATCTATCAAAACACTACTTGTGATGATACCTTTGAGAGATGAGTCAATTAAAGTCTGAAAGGGTCCATAATGAATACTCTTCCTTAACTTTTCCTCACAAGTTTGAAACTCAGCCAAAAACTTCAATTTAAGAAAAAGACAGAAGATTTATAATAAAAAATAGAGCTATATTGTTTCATTTAAAGCTTTTAATACATACTGCAAATGCCAATGCCCTTTAAAAAGTAGCAATGGTTTGAGTTTGCCTGTCTCCAGTTCTCACAAGCAATAAAACACAAAGATATGTAGATTTAAGTTCTGTATTGGCTTATCCTGAATTCAGTCACTCTCTCCCACACTCAGGTATGGCAGGTGGATACGACAGAAGAAAGAGCAAAAAAATGAGTAAGTCACAGAGTGACTATAGGTACAACTACTATAATTTGATCTTCCAATAAGCACTGCATTTCATTGGTATGGATTTTGTAACTGCGATAGATCCAAGATGTACAACCATTACAGTATTGGCTTTGTTTGTATATCACAAAAGGGTTACCTTGGCAGGTTTACAGGCTCTCTGGAAATGCAATGTATACTTTTAGGCTCCAAGTCAGCTTTGTTTGCTAAACACAGCTTCAGAATACTCCAGTCCCCAGCAATGGAAAAAATCTCAGCCCAAGAATAGGCCTGTCATAGTTTTCTGTGAAATGTGAAGACCCTGCGTACACAGAGCGTGTGTTTACATGTCTCATATGGAAACTGCTCTTTCAACAGCTTCAATATCAAAGAATGTATTCAATAAGAGAAGGAAGACAAAATGAAAAAACTCCTTATAGGACCTGTTTAAGTGGGAAATATTTTCAGAGAACAAAAATTGTAATAGTCAGCTTTAACAGAAAGCCTTTATCATTTTCAAACTCTAATTATTTTTATGGTCCAGACTATGTGTTAATCTAATTCAAGAAAGTGACTGTATAAATCTATGGGTATACTGGCCATGGCTGCTTCAGAAAATAACATATTTTAGATAAGCTGTTGCAATGTTCGTTTTAGTCCTGCAGACTGCTTGCTTCTGACCATAGTTTGAAGTTGGGAGCTCTTATCTGAGATGGTCCCACACAGAGGCAGACAGGAGCCTTCACCGAGGCTGAGTCCTCCAGAATGGGGTTCATATGAGGTCTCTGAGCCCTAGAGCTGATTCTAGAGCTGACCTTCAACCCTACAAACTCCCTGGGCTGCAATGGAGGTACCAGACACATGCTGTCCTGGGTTCAGGTTAGATTTATAAGATTTAATTGAAAAAAATTGTAAATAAACCATGAAAGTTACTTTTATCCTAAAATCTAAAAGTTATAGGCCAACTGTCAGGAGGAAAGGACAAGAAAGTAAAAAGATACTTAACGTGTTTCCCTTCCTATTTGTGACCACATTCATCCAGCAAGCCCTGATGGGAATCCAAACTGCTATCCAAAGACTTGTCACCCCGACAGCAGTGCTGGTGGCCTGCCCAGCTTGTGTCGGGCAGGACTCTGCTAGATGGAGACCTCTGATGGCTGACACCCCATCACAGGTGCTTCTCCCACTTGGATGGCACTCAGAATTAATAATAAATGAGCTAGGCAGACTAGTCAGTTAATGAATGTGGGCTTGTCCAGCTGAAACTGAGACTTTCATCTGCTTTGTTGTCGTTCGCTCAGGCTCCTCTCGCCCTCCCTGCAAGGAGAGCAGCATGCCACAGGCAGCAGCCACCCAGTACCATTCTGTACATCCATTGCAAGGTGACTAAGGTGCTTTTTCCTTTTAAGTTAGGAAAGTTTAAGAGCTTGTCAAAGGTGCCTTTTGAGAGCCATGCAGGTCAAAATCCTTTATTTACAGAGCAGATACAGGTATTACTCTGCTCCTTTAAAGCCCCAAAGACATGTGTCAGCACTGACAATAAATACTTCTTTAAAATGTGTTTTACAAAGCTTTGTGACCCAAAAATGTGCTATAAGCCCATATAAGCAGTGTTGGGAATACAGCTCAGGTCTGGAGCTGAGTCAGACAGTCAGGCTGGTGAATGGTCTGCACCTCTCAGTACCCCTTTCAACTTAGACCTTATAGTTGATGGCCTAAATATACCTAATAGCTAATATAAATATGCCAAAGAAATATATCGCCCTACAGCTTAGGTAATGGTGCCTGTGCAGAGGAGTCGATGACCCAGGAAGCTCCTGTGGGAGTTATGGGATGAGATGTGGGACTGCAGCTCTCCCCTGCTTCTGGGCTCCTCCTGCTTGAAACAGGGCTTCAGTCTTTAAGGAACAGAGCAAAACTGATCAGAAGTTAATTCCCTATCCTTCTGACAGAAAATGAAAAACTCCAGCTGAAACCCTGCAAGTTTCTTTTCAGCCAAGAAAAAATCCAATAAAAATTTGAAAATACTCTGTTTCTAATCCCAAAAGTGGCTACGGGCTGTGGCAGCAGTGTGTACTTTACCAGCATTTGCACACTCAGAGCTGTCATAATAAGTAAATAAATAAATAAATAAAGGTATTGAAAATCAGTCCACATTCAAAAAGCTTGACAATAGCACGAACCCTGGCATGCTGCCTGGATGGTGGATCTCGGTGTCCACCCAGCCGGAGGAGCCAGGACAGTCTGTCCTCCGTCCCCACCTAATATTCAGCCCACGTCCCCCAGCATCTCCTGGTACCTCCCGCATGCTCACAGGCAGTGAGGCTCCAGGTAAGCCCTTCACAGCCCACCTGGCAAGTGGTAGGCAGCTGCATCTTTGCAGGTCAGCCTTGGAAAACACTGCAGAAATGGCAAGATGCAGGAAAGCAAAGGGGCATGTGAGATTTCTAAGCGAGGGAAAGGCCTTTTGCTCCCTATACACAAATACTCCAGACATTTAATCCGTGTATATGTGCATGTGTGAAGGCAAAACATATGCCAAAAGATCATATACTGTTCTCTCAAACTGACTGAAGGAAAATTCTGAGATCAGTACAGAAAGAGAGAGGCGCATTTGTTTGGGTTGGCTCTGCGCTCCAATTTCACAAGAACATGAAAATCCCAATGAAATCTGAAGGGTGGAACACTTCAGTGGGTTATAAAATAAACCCATGGCTTATAAATCCTAATAACCACAACAGGGCTATTTTGTGCAATTTTCCTTCTCCTGGCTTCCATTTGCAGAGGTCCAGAGCTCTAGACACTGCTAAATGATGTTGACAACTCTGTGTACCCCCTTTCAGTGCATAAGAAACGGAGGCACAGAGAAGTTAAGCAAGTCACAGATGACTCAATTACAATACCAAAAACAGAGTTCTGGTCTGGTAAATCACAGTATCTCATCTCAGTCCTTTTATGAACCGGATTATAAAACTCAACTGCTTGTCACACCAGAACAATACCAGAAATACTCTGAGTGTTAAAGCCTAGGAACCTATTACAACCCATAGAAGAGCCTGAAACCCTGAAGGTTAGTATAAGATGGCTGCTGCCTCAGCCCTGGAAGACTTCGGCATATCATTCACTGCCACACAGTCCTCTCCCGCTTTATCTGTGAGATCAGTAGCAACAAAGCAGAGAGACACCAGTACTACCCTTCCACAACTGCAAGATCATAATCTGTCAGTGCTGGCATGGATCAAAAGTGTGCTTGACTTTGATGTTGTTCCACCATATGCTCAGACAGTCCCAGACAATCCCTATGAGACTGTGGATGTTGCCGTATGACCAGAAAGACTTCAGAGAAATGCCTTCAAATTCCCCTTTGAAACTTTGCTACCATGGACTAAATCAATCCTCATGACTCCCTCACCACAACAGATTCACAGCCCAGCTGACTTTATTCTCCTGCCTTTCACAAAAAATAACTCTGTATTGGCTTGGTATTATAAAAAGCCGTTACCTTTATAGTTTCAAGAGCTCAAAAAAAAAAAATCCATCGACACTTTTCACTTGGTAGAAGAAAACTGAAATTGTAGCACTGCCTTCTTTAGACAAAGCATCTCCCTTTACTTGTGTGCATTCCCCAAGTGCACGCATTTATACATACACGCTTGCCAGTTCCCGGGAAAAATGGTTAAGAGCTTCTTTTGTTTTTCACCCACTGTCTCAGCCCTCTTCTGCATTCTTCTTATATCCATATTCTCATCCCAAATGTACTTTTACCATTACAGTCGTGTGAGTACAGAAAGCATCCCCCCCGTTTCTTTTTTATTAAAGTCTTGATTCCTTGGAGAGGAGAAAGGAAGAAACAGAACATCTAGGTTGGGGTGTGTTAATTCCTGTCGAGTTTTTTCCTCCTTCACTTATTTCTGGTCTTTCTCAAGTAATTCCCCCTATAACTGATGGGCTTTCCCAGTTCTCTTCTACCTACTAAGCTGCAATGTGAAATAGGGCTCCTGGACATGTCCTGGGTGAGTCCTGTGTTGCATTACAGCTGAATGTGCCCCCTGATTTTGCAATCACACAATATCCTAGCACCAAGAGTTAAAGACCGCAGGGATGCATGGCCTACCCTGACAAAATACTTCCTTCTCTACAAAAACAAATGACATTTCTGTAGTTTGAACCAGGACTAGCAGTTTCCTTTGCTGCAATCACCCTGCTGGTGCTCCTGCGCCAATACAGCTCATCTATGGGAAGGCTCTGTGTCCCGTATGAACGAGCTTTAAAAACCAAGGAGGCTAAAATGCAAAGTCACAGGCTGTTTCCTCCCTGTGTAGGCGTTTGATAATATTGACAAACCTGTAAATAAACTGCCTGTAATAGGCGCAGAGGCCTACAAGCACTGTCTACAACTAGGGAATAAGCTGATTTTACAGCACTTTGGATTTCTTGTCAGTGGAGTTCCCATACTTTCACTGGAAACACCTGATTTTTAGGTAGCTTGCATTGCTGTGCTGGAATTTAAGCCTCCACTCCCCAGTCTGGTCACAATAAAAATCTAGTATTCACCAGCACGTTCAATACCTATGGAATACAGATAGTGCTATGCTCAGTGACATCAATGATACGGCACGGACAAGCCTGCTCAAACTAGTTGGGATCTTCATGCCAGCTGCAGCATCACTTTCAGCTGAGGTTCCCTTTTGGAATGGTTGCTGCCTCTCAGAAGCATTCGCAGGTTATAGAAAAACCTTCAGATTGGCTACTGCTTCCTTTGCTGGAAAGCCAAGCAACCACCGCCTCAGCTCCTGTACTGACCTCTGTCCCTGGCAGCAGGAACACTTGTTCGCTGCAAAACAGCTACCTGAAAAATACTGGCTTTGCTTGGGTTGCATCTCCAAAGGAGCTTCCACAGCCTGAAGCTGGACACCTGCCTTACTTACAACACATTGTCTAACCAGAAAGAAAATCTGAACTGGCTACCGGTGCAGTCCCAGCTTCTTGCACTTCAGGAGTCCAGGTATCAAACCTGGCTTCTGTGTTTCATGATGCCTCTACCCCCATCAGCTCACCACATGAAGCCAAAGGAGTTGATCTTTATATTAAACCAGGGGAAAACAGGGTGGACCACGTGGTCCTTTGACAAGCATTTCCTTGAGCGAGTGAATGTTCACTCCTTAAGCAGCATTTCACTGAACGTTTTCCCTTCATTTGCATTATAGTCAGTGAATCATTTTTGACAAGTCGAACACCTTGTCAGTGAAGTCACAAGCGGGTCAGAAGCCCCTTTCCCCTCTTGCATGTGAGACCCAGAGCTGTACTTAAGGACCCTTGCCACAACCAGCTTCCATCTTCCTCACTAGTGGCTGTGTCCTCTTCTGATTTCTGTTCACTGCTGCAAGGGAAATGCCACAACATCCTGAACTGCGTCTAATGTCCTTTCCTTGTCCCTCATCCACAGAATCAAGCGGGCTTCTACTCATTGGTCCACTGCTGATTTCACAGGACCTCCCGACACAAAGCTGGGCGCAAGCATGAAGTTGTGGACAGGCTGTGCACCAGCGTGGCTGTTCTACTCGCCCCTGACACAGCACAGGTGTTGCACCATACGCCGCCAAAGAAGGGTCTATGAATCCTAAGGTAATTTCATCCCTGACTCTTATCCACATTGACCTGAGCAGGAAACCCAATTTGGTATTCTCACAGGTCGTATCTACCAGGGGAGAAACTACAGATAAAGTCAAATTAGGTACTTCTTTAATTTAACTCTGTTTATTTTTAAGACTCTTTTTAAAGAAAGAGTAACCACACCATACTAGATTGTTATTTTGCTACCAGTCCGAGCCTTTCCACAGGGGCTGTTCAGGAACTGCCTTCTTTACCAGCTTAGAAGGGTGATCACTTCTTTCGGTTTACCTTTCTAGGCACTTATTTGGGCTATCAAGTGCAAATGACCAATCCCAAGGTTATTTTTTTCTCACAAGCTGAAGAGATATTCTATTGAAAGATTATGTTGCCTCCCTTTCAGGCTTCTGTGAGCCACAAATGAGATAGAAAACTTTTAAATGCCCAGCCGAGTCCAGCCCCAAGACCTTTGTCCAAATAGTTCCACAGCCATGTGTCTGCCTTCTGGTATGGCCAACAATACTTTGCTTTCCTTCTCCTAACAAAGCTCTAGACTTTGCCAGTGGCTCATTTCCATCAGGAATTTTAATCCAACCAAAGCTTTCCTGCTCATGTGTGTTCCATGAGAAACCCCTTGACCAAAGGCATCAGGGTGGTGGGCACCTCCTGGGCCCATGCTGACATTCCAGAGCAGAGCCAGGCTTCCTTCCCTGGACTGATATTTTTGCCCCTCAAAGATTCAGCTTTGCTTGCTAGTCACCCTTTGGGCTGTTTTCCCGGTAGGATCTGGTGGCTGCCTTTGAGAGTCTTCCAGTTTTTACTGTTGGCCTTATTTTAAATTTCTTCTGTATCTTTCTCACTCCTGCAAGTGCACTGATCATTTTTTCCCCTTGTGATATTACATAAATAAATATTTAGAATTACTCTCCTTAGAAAGGAAAAGTATCTGCCTGACATCTGTGCTGTCCGTTTGGACAATATTTAGGGTTCCTGCAGGTTATTTCATTAGAGGAAAGAAAACCAAACTGATAACGGGATCAGATATTCATTTTACAGAAACCCAGCCAGGATCCCTCAATGTCAGGAAAGACCACTTGCTTTTGTGGGTTTTTTTCTCCCACTGTTTCTCTCACAAATGCACAACACCCTCTCCCCCCCAGCGCAGAGATGCAGGGGGTACCAAGGTCCCCTCGCTGCACTGCCCAGCCAAGCCTGTCACCCTGCACGTTCCCAACCTGCCTTGCCCGTCACTGCAGCTCTTACTGCTCCAACAGTGTCAGTCCACAAGAAAGCTGAGCTGTTTTCTGCAGCTATCCCATATGATGTCTGGTTGCAGGTTAATATTACACCTTCCAGATTCAAAAAGGCTCGGCCACCTGGCCAGTGAGATGTGGCGTTCCTTTTCTTTGGGAAAATAATGGGAAAAAGGCAAAGAAAGCATGAGGAATACTGCCAATAATGCTCAGATGTTCCTGTCCCATTTTGTTCCTTTAAATTAATCAACCATATTCTTTTCATAGGGCTGTTTATCAATATTGATCGTAGGAGAAAATTCAATCAAGGGATAAATTTGTGGCATGTGTAAAAGGCGGTTTGGGTCAGAAGAAGCATTGAGATACTGCTCTCCTCTCCAGCTATTGCTGGTATTTTAAATACTTTCCCATGTCTCCATAAAGCCTCAGAAACCTTCAGCCTGGATGAGTAGAAGAGAGGAAGAAAAGGAAAGAGGGGAAGTGAAAGCCAGTCTTTTTACACCCTGAATTTGGAAAGTGGTTTTCTCCAGGTTGATTCTTACTGGTCCAGATAACCCTACTAAAAATGAATATAAAATTCATGCCTAGTTTTCATTACATGTGTGCAACAGCAGAGGCACTCTGATATCCCACTCAAGTGCACAGTGCAGGAACCTCAGTAGAGCAGAGCTCTGAAAAATGGTTATATAGGATACCATAAACACAGTGGCTTAAGGGTGGGATATGACAGGTTGCCTTGAAAAGAAACCTGCTGTCTCCAGAAGGGTTGAGCTACCCACCCCTGGGGGTCTTCACTGCCCCGTGGAACCACAGCCACATGCTTGAGCATGTTGTAATATTACTCCCTGAAGCATTTCCTCCAGAAATGATGCGTCAGCACCAGGAGACTCAACTCTTTGGAGCTCACATGACATTCAAAATACTTCCAGAAACAAGAACGTGTTGTAGCTTGAGGCTGATGGGACTATAAGGTGGAGTTGGCAGCAAAACAGACCAAGATCCAGATTATTCTTCTTTCCCCAATTATTCTACAAACACTATTCCCCACTATGGGTTGTTTATCTCTGCTTTCTAGTTACTGCTTTGTGATCTGTAAACCTCTTTATTTGTGACCTATTGCAATGCAAATAAAAGTACTTTTAGCCCAGAAGTTCTGAGACACATCTGGAAAATACCCAAATGTATTTTCCCAACTACAGGAAAGACAAGTTGTCGCTTAAGAACATCCTCACTGTTAAATGTGATTAGTTTTAGAATTTGCAAGTACAGTGCTGAAATCCATTCTTTAAATGGGAAATTACATCTTGGTGCCAGATACAAATAATTGACTCAGCTGACAGTCACACAACATTTGAGAAACCATGAAAATAACTGAGAATTTAAATGGAATTAATTCACCTTCTGTACCCACTGTGAGATTTCTACCAGAAAACAGAGAACTTTTTGGTTTTTTCTTAGATGTTTCTTAAAATGTAGATGCAATCAAAGGAGTAAATGAATTTTTTTATTATGTCATCATGTCATCAGTCTCTGCCTGGGGCGCCCTGTGGGTCTCTTGTGGGCAAGCCTCAGAGGCTGCCCCATGGAAAATATTCTGTTGTGAAGAGTGGAGTCTGGCCCTAAGAGCAACCAGGTGCCACCTGCTGCTACGAACAGCCAGTTTCAAGGGCTGTAGGTGCAGTTTACTGTTTCATGACATGATATTTGGGTGGACGATAAGCCTGCCATACCCAAGTGCTCTTTTGACTTTGACACTCTACCATCCTTAATGTTAAATCTGTATGTGTGGCACTACTGCTGTAAAATATTTTTACTGCTGTGCAATTACTGTTACTCTATCTCAGCTTTCTCACTGGAGCAGATTTAGGGATTCAAATGGTGTTCATAGCTCCTTGTTAACATAGTTGAATTGCTGAGGAAACACTAATGTACCCTTCTGCCCAAAAGCACCCATGTGGACAATAACAGGCTACGTGTTTTCCTTCATATTTGCCTCTTCTAATATGTTTTCAGCAGATATGGGAACTTCCTCCTCAGAAGAGAAAAGACTTGTTTGTTGAACTGTTATTTTTCAAGAGAACAGTTTAAATGGCTTCTCTCGACACACAAATGTGTCCCATAGGAGAAAGGCCAGACCATGCAGGTGATGGAAACATAAAATTCTTGTTTGTCTGTGTGGCATCTGCAAGTGTCAAATAAATGTAAAGCTCTTCAAAACAATTTTTAAGGTCTAATAACTTACATGTTATTGCAAAGCAATTTGGAATATATCAGAGAAAATAAATCTTGATGATTGCTGTACCTCAGCATTAACTAACCTCAACATCATGGAAAAAGTATACCCAATTGAACAGAAATGATAATGTAAATGCTTTTTAGCATTCTATAGAGCTTAGCAGAAAAAATTATTAGCTCCTAAAGGTTCAAAAGAATGGATTAAATTGTTTTTCAAAGGATGTACTTCTTTGAACATTAGCCTTCTCTAGATGCTATCTTAAAAGCTATCTGAAATGACTACAGAACTCTAATGGATGTGTTATTAAATGCTATAGGGCTTTTCCCCAAAGGGCATCTGCATTACTCTTGTGGTCCTCAGAATCTTATTATTTGAATATCTTTAAATGAATGGACTGTTCAAACTATTTGGAGTGAAATACAGTCTACTAGCTCTGCACATTTTAAAAGATTAAAAAAACCCCAAAACTTAGAAGAAATCATGCATACTATCACTGTTATTTAGTGCAGAAATCTATCATCTCATACAAACTACCCTCCTGATCACCCTTCTCTCCTAAATGCCTTGAATGTAAACCATCTGGCTCTGTGGTCACACCAGAGACATTAGACAAAAAAGGCTGTATATCTTTAGATCCATGTCTAAGGTTGATTTTATGTACAATCTTAAAATGTGCACCCTTTTGGTCGCTGTCTTCATCTGAAAGACACGGGGAAGATCTGTAGGTATAGTTGACCTTGACCTACAAATCGCAGTTGAACCATCTCAAATTTTATATTGAAGAAATCTAGGATTTTAGTTAGAAGCATCTCTATTGACAGATATAGAATAACCGACAGAAGGTGAGAAATAGCAATTCGCCGTGAGCTGGTGAAAGTTCCTCAAAGGAGAGATGGAGCCAGAGCTCTCGCCAACTTTCCCCTCCCTTTGCACAGAACGTGGCTAAAGGAAAGTCTTGCTGATGAAACTGTAAAATCTATCAAGTGGGATTTCCAGTGCCCTGGCTCAGCTGACAACTAATTTGTTTTGCCTTTGCCTAGCAGGGATTTTCCATGCAGTGGACTCTTGTTTGCTATGTAAGTCATCCGAGTATTTGTTAGTGTCATAGCCAGAGCCAGATGATGTTTATTCTGCTAACATCCAGTCGGACTCCGGCAGCGCTCATTGAGGTCAGGGATTTATTTATAGAAGCAGATATACATTGAGATTCGTTTTCTTTCCCTTGCTGTAATCTCTACCTAAGCTCATCCAAAATAGAAAGAAACATGCAGACATGCAAGTAATATACTAATTGGGCCAGATTCATGAATTAGCTCAGCACCATAGAAGCCAATGGAAAAAAAGCATTTTAGAGCAGCTGATCATCTTGTCTGTTATTTCTCTCAGGGAAGGGAGGGGTTTAAAACCAGAAATAATAAAGCAAAAGGAACCAAGCAACAAAAATGTCCCGGCATGTGGCAGAACAGGTCTGCAATGCAAAATTCCTCCACCAAGATCTGCAATTGAAGTAATATTTTTTTTTTCTCCTGTGTCCCCAATCACCGGAAAGTGCAAGAATCAGAGTGCAAAGGAGAGCTCCAAGCAAGGAAAAGTAATGAGACTTAAAGCAATTTACCTGCTGGAACTGAGAAGACATTGCCAACGTACGCAGTCTGAGATAAAGCAAAGCAGAAGAAGAGCTGCAGGTAAGATCCCCAGACAAGCGGGCTGAGGACCAACATGCTGGCTGCACCCTGGCAGATTCCAGCTCAGAGGCGCAGGGCTGCTTTGGGGATCTCTCTCTCTCTGCCCTCGCTCCCTCTCTGCCTTGCCTGCTCCCTGCCTCTTCCCTCGCTGTGGGATGCGTGTGTGTACGTCTCTCCCTCTCTCTCCCCCCCCACCCCCGCCCTTCCCCCCCATGCCTTTAGGAAGAAAGAATGCCAACCATTTCCCATTAAATCTTCTCCTTACACTAGACACGGTTATATTTAACTCCTGCGCTGGATCAGTTGCCCCTATTGTGGACATTAGCTGCTAAAACTGGGGCATGGGGGATTCTGGTTTTGCTAACAGAAGCAAAAAGGTACTTTGGATAATAATAATGATGAGCAGGAAAGGGAGAAATTATGAACTGGACTATAAACAGCATCCTTCAGTGCAGGCAACCAGACACCAATGTCGAGATGGATAAAATCCCTGATTGATCATCTTCTACAGGTCACTAATTGCCTTAATGAGAGAGCTGAGCAGTGACCTAACATCTGCTTATCACTGTTACACGCGTTGCAGCTTGTAGCACAGCTCAGGCTGAGGGATGCCACAAAGGCTTCACAAACCGCAGAACAGACTATTATTATTTAGGATTTAAGTTAAAATGACAGTATCACTGACAGTGCCAGACATCGTAGGACCACAAAGAGTTTACTGACAGGGTGCAACAGGTGGAAGAAACAATACTGTGTGCCATGATGGGGTGAATGAAACGCTGTCAGCTTCGGGGGTGGTGACGGTCAGCACACTAAACAGCACTGTGGGAACAAAACAAACCTCTCATTCTGAAAAGCGGCGTGTGCCCTTATTACCTGTACAAAAGCTTGGTGTTTCTCTGCCTTATTCCTACTGGCAGGGCTTTGCAAATAGATTTCTGTCCTCTGAATAACTAGCACAGGGATCTTCCTTTCTGCCTGGGATCCGACAGTGGTTTCCATGAAAAGCAGAGGTACTCCTTCAGCGTGAAAACCATCATGACTTCCTCTCTTCCAGACAGAGATGATTTTCTTTGTCTACTGTTTACTGTTCTTCCCATGACAAACACGGAAATATTTTGGATTAATTACAGAATTGATTTTTTTTTTTTTTCATTTGAGAAAAGTACTCACTGACAGAGACGATGACAAGTCCCCCTGGGCGTTAACTCCTACTGAGTACACCACTAAAGGGCAAAGGGATGTATTTCCACAATTCTAGGTAAACAGCCTTGGCTGTCACTTTCAGGACATTGCAAACATATTAACAAAATCTTTCTAAATGTAATGGTTTGATAGGAACAGTCACATCTGCCTTATATATTTATATCCTTAAAGGACATGCTTAATATTACCATAATGCTTTCTAAAATCTTTTTCCAGTACTACAACACTTTGGATAGCTGAATTTATTTTTTAATTTAATCTACTTTATTCCACTGTCAGTTACTTTTTAGTATTTGGCTATTTTTAGTGAAGATACTAGTTTGGCCTCTTTCTTCTTTAACCAAGATGACCAAGTAAGTGCCATTAGTTCTCTCGGCATGCAGCATCTCAGAGGGAAAGGCATAGCTCCTGTCAAGTTTACCATGACAAGCTATAAGACAAATGTCCAGCTGCCTGATTATAAAGGTAAGCAGTGGACAATCCCCACACTAGAAGCTTGCATGGATTCTGGAAAAAAAATGCTGAAAAGATAGAATGTTGAGATTTTATGAAAAGACTCACCTCTGGAAATGTTTGATCTAACTAACTCAATAGTTAGTCAAAGCAACAGGTGAGTAATTTCAAATCCTACTGAAATCTTCCTGTAGTCTTTTAGCAATAGAAAATTTGGTAGGAATTTGTCATACAAAATATGCTCTGTTTGATAAGGAAATTAATTAATCCAATAATAGTGCAAAGAACCAGGACCATGCAGTAGGACCCCTATCTTTCCCCTCCTCCCTCACCCTCTTACCAATTTCAGTTCTCGCTTCTTCAGCCTAGAACAGAAATTCATGTTTGGGTAAAAATGCAAGGACATCTTGCTTGAAGAATATTGCAAGGAATTCTATCACAAACAGCATCCACCTTTCTGACCTGCTCTAAAGAAGACAGGAATAAAGAATATATCTTCCTGTTACAAGTGTGAGCACTATATTGGAGGTAGCCAGAAGTGATACAGAAAGCCAGGGCTGCTTCTGAGTTAAAAAAAAAAAAAAAAAAAAAAAATAAAGTAACTTTGGCGGTAATTTTTAAAAAAA